>CAXITT010000086.1:592927-725907 GCA_964033795.1 Lymnaea stagnalis | reverse complement strand
AATAAAAAAAAAAAAAAACCTCTGCATGTTAGAGGGTAAAAAATGTCAACATCTACGAACTCTCAAACATGAACATCATGGCTCTCAAACGTTGAGCACTCCTGGCTCTCATAATATAATATGTTAAATATATTACCCACATGAACCCACATGAACATCCAAACAAATTTTCTCACCAACCCAATCTCAGGTAAAAAAGCTCACATCCTCCACGGGATGTTCATAATCAGGATTAAAACCGTTATCTCAGCACCACCACGGTTCTTAGTACTCGAGCAACCACAAAATTCACTGACTGGACTACTACCCTCGTAGCTCCACGTAAGGTGATCTCCAATGACCTGTACTTTGTTAAAATTACGTCCCCTTGACAAGCTTACGGCCTCTACTTGTGATTTCCGTAGTTTGTCCAATTCTCAATATAATTAATATCTCTCTCTTGCACCAAATCAAAATCTCTTTGCTTTATAAAATCTTTAAATCCCTCTTGTACCAAACCAAAATCTCCTTGCTGTACAAAATAAACAAATATCTCCTGAACCAAAAACAACACCCTTTTTCTGTACAACATCTCCCTCCTTTACCAAACCAGTTCTGTGTACAGTCTCTATGTCAATTGAAACAACCTTAAGACTAAACTTTGCTATGCCTACATTCAGTACCACTGCGTCACACGAAGCCCCAAGCCCCAAGTTTTTTCTACATCCTGGCTCGCAAAATTTCTAACTGACTCCTGACTACCAGCTACATTTAAAATATTCCTGGCTTCCTTAACCTCAACCTTATGGTCATTTAAATTTACTTCGTTAATTGCCACTATAGATAACATTCTCTCCCTATAGCCATTGGCTTTATGTTCCTCGGGACACCTAAGCTTGTCCACAACTAAGGTAATATTTTCCTTATACTCATTTTCAAAAAAAGATTTTACTCTTTTCAACACATGGCCTCCTAGTTTCCTTATTCACACAAACCTCATCTCTCTGTCACTCACTCTTCCATTTCTAAGATTCAGCCACTTGTTTTTTAAATTAATTTACATAACTGACATAGCTTGTACATGTACAGACAATTGTGGATAAGTCTTGTCATTGTCGGCGTAAGCATATGTTGCTTCGCGAAAATGTTGGACCAAGCAAACATTTTAATTAATGAAGTATGGGACATTGAATAATTGATAACCATTAAATTTACAGGTACATAGTATACAAATGGTCATCTTGTTAAAAACAGACATGGGCGAGTTTAAACAACAACCTACCATCTCTGTGATGGGATGGCGATGTCGTAGCTCGTGTCAAAAGCAATAATAGAATACATAATATCTATAATAAAATATAGTCATTATTAGAATAAGAACAAACACGATCGAATAATTGCTACATAGTTATATGAACAATACAAAATACAAGTGCAATAACATAATATCAAAATCATGGTTGCGTACTTAAAAGTACTCTAGGTAGCAGTCACAGTTATTGATCACGCTTATGAATTTGGAAGTCTAAAAGTTACTTCCAGCGTCCACAGTCAAGTGATCAGATCTTAAAAGACATATACTTGCTAGTGTCCTAGGTTGCAGTTATAGATCAAGCTAATGAAGTTCTAAGTCTAGTTACTTCCAGTGTCCACAGTCAAGTGATCAGATCATAAAAGACATATTCTTGCTTGTTCTGGCTTTTTATTTGAATTGGGTGATGATTCAATTGGGTGGTTTAAAGGTTGTTTGTTTTTCCCATCCAATGACAATCACTTTCGATGTTGCGGGTTTGACCTTCTACCCTCCAAGTTTATCGGTGTGAGGTGGATAATGCTTTTGCATCCGCTGTTATGCGTAAGAATGCAATAACAAGGGACTTAACTCAGGTTTACTCCTGCAAGGGCAAAACTGAGGGGGAGGAAGGGTATTATTTTATCAAAACTTATCGGTGAGAGGGGTTGAACACAAAATCCAAGCTTTTGGGCAGAGTGGTCTGGCGTAGGAAGGCAATAACACCAAGGGAAGTCACTCGGATTATGCTACTGCAGGAGCAAACTGAAGGAGGGAAGGGTATTATTTTCCAAGGGTTTCCAAGGGCGGCGTTACTCAGAATAACTGAGTGCAGTGTTAGCATCGAGTACAGTGTTATTTACGAGTGCAATGTTAGCATCGTGTGCAGTGTTAGAATTGAGTGCAGTGTTAGTATCAATTGCAGTGTTAGCATCGAGTGCAGTGTTAGCATCGAGTGCAGTGTTAGCATCGAATGCCGTGTCAACATAGAATGATGTAGTAATTCGTTAAGTCATAATCTCTTCTTCACTGAGTAAAACAATCGATAAAGATAGAAATGTTTAGTCCGCACTGAGTTAAACGTTAAATGAGATAGAATTGACCGACGCTTAACAAATTTAATGATACATGATACCGGTTTGACACCGTATACAACAGACAGTCGAAATGTACAATCTAATATCATTTCATGGTTACTAACAACTGTTTGTGGCGGCTTGGTAGAGACGCATTTGGTTTATTGTTGTACTTGCGTTTTATTGGCTCGATTTTTCAAATATTGCAATTTTATTTGTATCTTCACCGGAGCGAAAAAATCAATAAGACAGTTTTAATATTCCTTGATTATTTTGAAATATTTTATTAAATCAAGTACATTGTAAAGGGTTAGTTTAGAACGCAGAAAAAAAGGTTAAGTACCTAACAATACAAAAATCTGAATTTAACTTGCTGCACCTTATTTTTTTGAGGGATATTGCACTACAGTTTAACCCGCTTCTATGTTGAAGGGTAATAAGGGGAGAGACTGCAATCAGGTTAAAACGAGTAAAACCGAGTAGGGATAAACCTGAAAAGAAAAAAAAGCAGAAAAAAAACAACAACAACAAAAAAACAACAACGAACGTTTCAGCAGAAAGCCTTTTTAAAAATTAGATTTTCGCTGGTGTAAATGATGGGTTTTGAGATTCATGGTTACAGTTGTGTAAATGATGGGTTTTGAGATTCATGGTTACAGTTGTGTAAATGATGGGTTTTGAGATTCATGGGTACAGTTGTGTAAATGATGGGTTTTGAGATTCATGGGTACAGTTGTGTAAATGATGGGTTTTGAGATTCATGGGTACAGTTGTGTAAATGATGGGTTTTGAGATTCATGGGTACAGTTGAGTAAATGATGGGTTTTGAGATTCATGGGTACAGTTGTGTAAATGATGGGTTTTGAGATTCATGGTTACAGTTGTGTAAATGATGGGTTTTGAGATTCATGGGTACAGTTGTGTAAATGATGGGTTTTGAGATTCATGGTTACAGTTGTGTAAATGATGGGTTTTGAGATTCATGGTTACAGTTGTGTAAATGATGGGTTTTGAGATTCATGGTTACAGTTGTGTAAATGATGGGTTTTGAGATTCATGGTTACAGTTGTGTAAATGATGGGTTTTGAGATTCATGGTTACAGTTGTGTAAATGATGGGTTTTGAGATTCATGGTTACAGTTGTGTAAATGATGGGTTTTGAGATTCATGGTTACAGTTGTGTAAATGATGGGTTTTGAGATTCATGGTTACAGTTGTGTAAATGATGGGTTTTGAGATTCATGGTTACAGTTGTGTAAATGATGGGTTTTGAGATTCATGGTTACAGTTGTGTAAATGATGGGTTTTGAGATTCATGGTTACAGTTGTGTAAATGATGGGTTTTGAGATTCATGGTTACAGTTGTGTAAATGATGGGTTTTGAGATTCATGGTTACAGTTGTGTAAATGATGGGTTTTGAGATTCATGGTTACAGTTGTGTAAATGATGGGTTTTGAGATTCATGGTTACAGTTGTGTAAATGATGGGTTTTGAGATTCATGGTTACAGTTGTGTAAATGATGGGTTTTGAGATTCATGGTTACAGTTGTGTAAATGATGGGTTTTGAGATTCATGGTTACAGTTGTGTAAATGATGGGTTTTGAGATTCATGGTTACAGTTGTGTAAATGATGGGTTTTGAGATTCATGGTTACAGTTGTGTAAATGATGGGTTTTGAGATTCATGGTTACAGTTGTGTAAATGATGGGTTTTGAGATTCATGGTTACAGTTGTGTAAATGATGGGTTTTGAGATTCATGGTTACAGTTGTGTAAATGATGGGTTTTGAGATTCATGTTTACAGTTGTGTAAATGATGGGTTTTGAGATTCATGGTTACAGTTGTATAAATGATGGGTTTTGAGATTCATGGTTACAGTTGTGTAAATGATGGGTTTTGAGATTCATGGTTACAGTTGTGTAAATGATGGGTTTTGAGATTCATGGTTTCAGTTGTGTAAATGATGGGTTTTGAGATTCATGGTTACAGTTGTGTAAATGATGGGTTTTGAGATTCATGGTTACAGTTGTATAAATGATGGGTTTTGAGATTAATGGTTACAGTTGTGAAAATGATGGGTTTTGAGATTCATGGGTACAGTTGTGTAAATGATTGGTTTTGAGATTCATGGTTACAGTTGTGTAAATGATGGGTTTTGAGATTCATGGGTACAGTTGTGTAAATGATGGGTTTTGAGATTCATGGTTACAGTTGTGTAAATGATGGGTTTTGAGATTCATGGTTACAGTTGTGTAAATGATGGGTTTTGAGATTCATGGTTACAGTTGTGTAAATGATGGGTTTTGAGATTCATGGTTACAGTTGTGTAAATGATGGGTTTTGAGATTCATGGTTACAGTTGTGTAAATGATGGGTTTTGAGATTCATGGGTACAGTTGTGTAAATGATGGGTTTTGAGATTCATGGTTACAGTTGTGTAAATGATGGGTTTTGAGATTCATGGTTACAGTTGTGTAAATGATGGGTTTTGAGATTCATGGGTACAGTTGTGTACATGTTCTAACGTTTTGTTAACGTCCTTGATTTTCGTAGTTGGTTAAATGAGAATATAGCATTGGATTTAAAGATATTGTCATCCACGTAAAATTGAACACATCCTATTTCTTACTCTCGATATGTATGCACCTAAGAAGGTTAATTATTTGTTAAATTCATTCTGAGTCGTATCTTATAATGCCTTGGGCTCAAGAAAGTTTTGTATTACTCCCCACTTCTCTAACCAAAAAGAGTTTTACATTTAAAAAATAAAAACTTATCCACGATATTGTAACTCCCTTATATACACAAAAAATGTTTTTTTAAATTTTACATTTCACATACTTTGTTCTAATTTGGATGAGTGATAAGTGCATCAGTAAATTGTTTTGGATATGTAGTTTCGCTGCAGTGATTGCATTAAACGGCATTTTCGTAGTAAAAGTATAAGAAACATTTAATTTTTTTTTTACTTTTATAAATTTCATATAAGTTTTTTTAGAAAGAATAAAGAGTACAACTTATTAAATTTTTAAAATAAAAAGTTAAAGTTGTATTTAATTTTAGAACATTTTAGCAATTTAAAAAGCCATCTATTATAATCATTAATTTTACTGTAAAGATGGGGAATATACATTACCGACTTGTCACGCGAGGTTATAAAATAAAAGAAACTTAGAGCTGTAGCTAAAATTAGGAAATTGCGCTATGACGTCATCTGCGTAATTATTTAGATCAGATTATTTTTATTTTCATTTTGCAATATTAACAACGCACTAAAATACGCACAGTGAATAACAGATGGTTGGGTTTTCCCGATAAATGTGATTCAGATGCAAATCTTAGATCAAAATATTTTGATCAAAAATTTTTCATAACTTTTACATTCGAAAAAAATGCTTAAATAGTTCCTTAGTTGATACTTAAAATGTAAGTGTAATTTATAATAATAATACTTAAACTTTTACAAAAATAAAAGCAGATTTAAAATGTTTTTTGCGCATTTAAATTTATTTAATTTCCGTAAAAAAATATATACTAATAAAAGGCAAAGCCCTCTCTCACTCATCACTAACTCTCCAACTTCACCTGTAGATAGAAGAGGCAAATTTTGCAGGCTTATTCCTTACGGCCTACTTACAAAAGTTGGGCAGGTGTCATTTCTAAACTCTATACCGTTTGGGACCAGGGGCCAAAAATGTCATTTTTCCTACATGAATTATATAAAAAAAATGATCAACAAATACTGCTACATGAATAGCTGGACCTTGACCAAACTTAAAGTACACAAATTTGATTATCCTTACTCCAATACTGAAAGGTAATTAACACATAATATCCATCCCTTGGGGCCGGGGGCCCATTTCCTTTTTTCTTATGGAAGCATAATAAATATCAATATGCTTAGTACTCCGACATTGATAGATGAATCTTGAAAAAATTTAGCACACATAATCTTGATTTTCAATATTGAAATACTTAAGGGTACTAAATTCATAATATTAATAATAATAATAAAGTTTATTTGAAAAACACGGTTTATTTCCAAAAGCTCGAAGCGCGGTACAAACTCAACCATATTATAAAGAGAAATAAAAACAATCCTAAATTTATCACATTTAAAAAACAGACGCAACAATATAAAACCACATACGAGCATACCAAGTCAAAGTATTTCACCCCGTTTCAACCATAACCAACACAGTCCAATATACATTAACTGAAAAAGATGGTAGATAGCATCAACCCAGAAGGTGTTTGTGAAATAGATGTGTTTTTAAATCGGTTTTAAAAGACTCTAGTGTCTGGCTGTTTCTGAGAGTGACTGGAAGGGCGTTCCAAATTGTTGGGCAGGCAAATGCAAAAGTGCGCTTTCCGTAGGTCTCAAGGCGAACACACGGTATCGATATTTTGCCACTATTGGATGAGCGGAGCTCTCTAGTGGGTACATGAGGCGTCATGAGTGCTTTGAGATAAGATGGTGCCAGGTCATGTAAGCAGTGGTAGCACAAAGTTGCAATTTTGTACTCTATGCGAGCGCGGACCGGCAGCCAGTGCACTTCTCTCAGAAGTGTTTTAGCATGGTCGAACTTGCGTTTGCGAAGAACAATGTGAGCCGCATTATTCTGTGCTTTTTGAATTTTATCAAGGAGCGTAGCTGGGACACCCACTATGAGAGCATTGCAGTAGTCCAAACGTGATAACACAAATTCAGACATCAGCCTCTTTGATGCATCTAACGTTAAGAAAGGTCTGATATGACTAATCCAATGAATCTGCGGCAAAATTTAACAGTATTGAAACTCACACCAAAAGTAATAGCACTGAAAGTCCCGCATCTTGAACGCGTCGTGTGTTTGTGAACGGTTCATGGCTCCAGCGACCACGTGTTCTCGGTCGTTAAAATGAAGATATGTTGGGCAGTTGTTGTTGCAAATCAGACTTCAGAGGTGACTGATAGTTTTACTTGCGCGTAAGGAATTTAGTGATTGGACCGTGATTTAAAAAATATGACAGAACAATTCAAAGAGAACTTTAATAAGCCGGCAGCAATTAACACGTCTGGTGTTACGAAATGTTACCGTTATGAAAGTGCACTGTGTCAACTTGACAGGAACTTATTTGACTATGATTAATAATTTAGGAGGCCCAATAAGAACTAAACAGGTACATTGTAAAATGGATCCATTCAAAATCAATAGGCATGTATGTTCATATGGCCAGTGGATATTTCAAATGTGTTTCCCCATGTAGTGTATGCTATAACTATTGCTTTTAATTATGATATGAAGCCTACCAGAAATAAATCGTTATAATAATATTATTTATAAGGAAAATAAAAATATAATGTATAATTTCCGATCGATCAAACTTCCGTCGATAAATTTTCCGTCGACAAATTTTCTTTTAAGCAAATTTCTGGATACGGTCTCCATTGACAAGATCGCTAGGTAAAGCGGACAAGGCTTAAAACACACTCCTTCATGGATGTGGTCCATTCACTAGAGAATAAGCCCCCTTTACCAGGAAACAGTGGAAAAATGGGCCTGATCCAGGAGAGATCCACACGTGATAGCTGAGAACATCCAGATATTCGTGTGACCCTGGCAAACGCGGCAGATACTGAGAAAGGGTTACTGAGACACTCGACATATACGTAAGTGAGTTTGACTGCGACAACCGACTTAAGCGTAGTGAGTTTAAATGCGACAGACGACACATTTGTGAGTAAGGGTTACTGCGACAGATGGCGGGGCAGGTGAGCGCCCTCACCAGACGCTTGGCAGGGGAGCGCGACCGGTCGCCGGGCACGGGGCAAGTGAGCCCCCTCACCCTTTAAAAAAAAAAAAAAAATATTTTCTATTAATTGAGAAATGCACAGTATAAGAAAAAGCAAATAATTTATACGAATCAATAAAACACTTTAAGTTTTATGATTTAAAACGTTTTCACTATTTTGAGCCCCCTCACCCTTTAAAAAAAAAAAAAAAAAAATATTTTCTATTAATTGAGAAATGCACAGTATAAGAAAAAGCAAATAATTTATACGAATCAATAAAACACTTTAAGTTTTATGATTTAAAACGTTTTCACTATTTTATGTTTTTTTATAAATTTATATTAACTAACAAAATCAGAAAATTATTACTCAAATATGCCTCAAGTATATCTGATAAAGTGTCACTAAAAACGAAAGCGATAGTTTCCCTTGAAAAGGGTTGAAGAATGGGCTGAATTAAAAAAAAAACGTAGGCCTATAACTATTGAATGATAATAGACGGTTATAACAGAAACATTAATTATTAACAATGAATATACTAAATTTAAAACACGAATTTTATTTTGCAATTCAAAACATTAATTTGTCTTAAAACATATTGTTCCATGATCTAAAATGTAAATAGGAATATATAAATTTACATAAACAAAAGTTAATTTTGAATGGAATTTTTATGTATTTAAATAAACAATACATATTTTTTAGTTTCGGAATTCAAAAACTGGTTGTTTGTTATCTAATTTCGTATTATTTACCCCAAGAAATTTGTAAAAAAGAAAAGAAATTTTAAAATTAAACTTATTTCCCAGAAAATAAATATTTTTATTGTTTTGAGAGTCTTGTAGACAAGACATGTTTTTAATACTTCAAGTTTCTAGTTCTCTGGCAAAGTTTCGAAATGGTTTTCAACGAAGAAAGTTTCCATTGATGTCATTAAAATGTATTTTCATCCTACACGGTAATGATGGAGCTCGATCCTTTTTCGCGGGTCAGGTGAGCCCCCTCGCACGACCCTTGACTGGGGAGCGCGATCCCCATGGCATGGGTCAAGCGAGCCTGCCCTCGCCCGACCCGTGACCGTTCAGCTCAATCCATGGGAGTTGCGGACCACACCGTGTGACCTCAACATTGTTTCTACACAAGAAGCGCTGTAACTTGGTGGAACATACTATTAAAAAGGCACTTTTATCGTAAGACAAATGTGAAATTTCTGTAGAAAGAAGATTAATGTTTCACAGGAGATTGGCAGGAGAACAGTTAATAGATGCTGGACTGTCCCTGCATGAAGAAGACAATATGGAGATGCTGGATTGTAGCGATAGCTTTTATTCTGAAACCCAGATCAGATCATCTACGATCAAGAAAGTATCAGATATGTACATGGAATCTAAGCCTTTCAACTCGCCGAGTTAAAATGATCTCAGAGGCACTTATTTTCTTAGCCTGGCTGCTCGTTTGTTCTTTATTGGTGAAAAAGATAAAAAAGTGCAACTTCCTTTGCTATTTCAGACGGTTACAGCAGCCTATAGCACCTAGACATTATAGCAAAGTGCCTAACACATTAGCCTATAGCACCTAGACCTTATAGCAAAGTGCCTAACACATTAGCCTATAGCACCTAGACATTATAGCAAAGTGCCTAACACATTAGCCTATAGCACCTAGACATTATAGCAAAGTGCCTCACATTAGCCTATAGCACCTAGACATTATAGCAAAGTGCCTAACACATTAGCCTATAGCACCTAGACATTATAGCAAAGTGCCTAACACATTAGCCTATAGCACCTAGACATTATAGCAAAGTGCCTAACATTATTATTTCCATAAAGTTGTGTGATAGTATATCGTTTAATAGCATTCAATACAACAACTTTACGTAATTGAGTTACAATAATACCAACTACGGCATTCTTAGATTTCGTTATCATCATATCACAAATAATAAGGACCAAATTAAAGTGGACTGCAGCTATAAATTTAATATAGTTAACAACATTTTTTTTAAATTATTTTTTTTAACAAAGCTTATTGTTTTAGTAACTATATTTTTATTTTATTTTATACAGAATACGATATTTGCACGCAAATGCAACTAAGTGTTAAACGAACAAATTTTTAAATCATGTGCTGTTATAACATATTTACAAAATAGTTACTGAAATTCTAATAAGCATTTGTTTCTAGTATAAATTATTTAAAATGACGTATAAAACTAAACACAATACCAGCATCCATAAGCAAGAAACAACACACAATAAGTCTAATATTACTTTCACAATACAGAAAACATGTATGGCACCACAGACTTAAGGCTTTTTCCCACAAACATAATTACACAGACATTACATTAGAAACACTTTTTAGATTTAAAATACAAAACATAATTCAAAACATATGTTAAGAAATATTATGACAAATAATACATTCATAGTGTATCATTCCAACTCATTTACACATCATGTTAAAAAATTAGTAATTTACACAAATGTTTAATTTAGTACACTCTATTATAATGTTAACAATTTGTTTAGTTCAAACTTCAGAAAATTTGCCTGTCATTATTTTAGTTTTACTCTGTATATGTATATATGTATTGAATTATTAAAAAAAAATATATATAAGTGACTTACTTTGAGCTGTAGTCAACTTGAATTCGATCCTTAATTCTAGGGATATAATCAAAAATAATCGTAATTAAATTTAAAAAAAAAAAAAAAAAAAAAAGTAGTCAAATTTTGATTGCTTTTTAATCAGTTTAAATTTAAAAAAAAATAACTTGTTGAATTTAACCGCTGATAACCTGATGTTGAGTTTTTAAAACCTGAAGAAATTTGCCGCTGGCATGGCATCAGTGTTTAAAACAACTTAAGTCTGCGAGGAAACATTTTTTAAAAAAATGGAGTATGCGAAGAGTAAAACTTCGAACTTCGAGGTGACATGGTCCTAGGTGTGGCCCGAATGACCGTGTTTGGACCTGGGTGAGACCTGAATACCTTTGGTCGGTCCAAGATGTGACCTGAATACATGTGGTTGGTCCTAGATGTGACCTGAATACCTGTGGTGAGTCCTAGGTATGATCTTAATCCACGGGGTCACGTATATAAATTTCATTCTGTGAAAACACGAGACTCAAGAATGGTTAGTAAGAGGATTTCAAAACACGAGATGCCACCAAGTATGAGAGACTGACCACTGTATAAAACAGACCCATTGAGATGCCATGCTTTCCTACAAGGTTTAGTCGTACATAACAAATCTATAGTGTCAGAGTTTGAGCCGACTCCGTACATACCAAGTCTATAGTATGTGGTGTTTGAGAAGATAGGTTTATAATGGACATATTTCTAACAAATACAGAACATTACTTTTAAAAGTGGCTACAAGGGAAAGTCATTCACCCCATCATAAGTGACGTCCGGGGGTGGGGGAGGCACCCTCTTCACTTCCTATGCGACAGTTACAAGAACTAAACACTTACACTACAAACACCTTAACAAGTACTACATCCGTTAGCAAAATATCGACTGATAAATTAAAGGCCGCAAACCCTTGATAATATTGTATCGTTTTTAATTCTACAATGTTATCTCCCTTTCTTGAATTGCAGGCGTAATTTCAAATCGAAAAGTTTACAAAATAAGACATTTGAGAATGCTTACTATTTTCAAGAGGTGTTTTTTTCTAAAAAATTTGTGCAAAATTCTTTTGCCACTACTAAAAATTGAATGACTAGACAATCTAGACCAGGCCTGCACAATTCAAAATGTTATAATTAATGTGTTCAACAGCACCGACAATGCACTATTGAACATAAGAAATTAGCAACTTTTCCTCAAAAAATCAACAAATGCGAATAGCCGTAAGGAGATAGCCTTGGCAGGGGAGCGCGACCGGTCGCCGGCCACGGGGCAGGTGAGCCCCCTCACCAGACGCCTGGCAGGGGAGCGCGACCGGTCGCCGGCCACGGGGCAGGTGAGCCCCCTCACCAGACGCCTGGCAGGGGAGCGCGACCGGTCGCCGGCCACGGGGCAGGTGAGCCCCCTCACCAGACGCCTGGCAGGGGAGCGCGACCGGTCGCCGGCCACGGGGCAGGTGAGCCCCCTCACCAGACGCCTGGCAGGGGAGCGCGACCGGTCGCCGGCCACGGGGCAGGTGAGCCCCCTCACCAGACGCCTGGCAGGGGAGCGCGACCGGTCGCCGGCCACGGGGCAGGTGAGCCCCCTCACCAGACGCTTGGCAGGGGAGCGCCATACCCTTTTTTTTTTAAATATATTTTCTATTAATTGAGAAATGCACAGTATAAGAAAAAGCAAATAATTTATACGAATCAATAAAACACTTTAAGTATTATGACTTAAAACGTTTTCACTATTTTATGTTTTTTATAAATTTATATTAACTAAGAAAATCAGAAAATTATTACTCAAATATGCCTCAAGTATATCTGATAAAGTGTCACTAAAACGAAAGCGATAGTTTCCCTTGAAAAGGCATTAAATTGTAGAATGGGCTGAATTTTAAAAAAAAAAAAACGTATAACTATTGAATGATAATAGACGGTTATAACAGAAACATTAATTATTAACAATGAATATACAAAATTTAAAACACGAATTTTATTTTACATTTCAAAACATTTATTTGTCTTAAAACATATTGTTCCATTACTTAAAATGTAAATAGGAATATATAAATTTACATAAACAAAAGCTTCTTTTGAATGGAATTTTTTTGTATTTAAATAAACAAAACATATTTTTTAGTTTCGGAATTCAAAAACTGGTTGTTTGTTATCTAATTTCGTATTATTTATCCCAAGAAATTTTTAAAAAAGAAAACAAATTTTAAAATTAACTTATTTCCCAGAAAATAACAAATATTTTCATTGTTTTGAGAGTTTTGTAGACAAGACATGTTTTTAATACTTCAAGTTTCTAGTCAGTTGCCTGGCAAAGTTTCGAAATGGTTTTTAACAAAGAAAGTTTCCATTGATGTCATTAAAATGTCTTTTCATCCTACACGGTAATGATGGAGCTCCATCTTTTTTCGCGGGTCAGGTGACCCTTGACCGGGGAGCGCGATCCTCATAGCATGGATCAAGCTAGCCTGCCCTCGCCCGACCCGTGACCGTTCAGCTCAATCCATGGGAGTTGCGGACCACACCGTGTGACCTCAACATTGTTTCTACACAAGAAGCGCTGTAACTTGGTGGAACATACTATTAAAAAGGCACTTTTATCGTAAGACAAATATGAAATTTCTGTAGAAAGAAGATTAATGTTTCACAAGAGATTGGCAGGCGAACAGTTAATAGATGCTGGACTCTGCATGAAGAAGACAATATTTATTTATTTATTTATTTAGGCATTTTTATATAGCGCTTATCATAAAGCTCTAAGCGCTTTACAATTATTAAAACATGTGAACTAAGTAAAATAAAAATGAGACACTAGGATAGTAACTACTATTCTATAGAAACAATGAAACAATATGGAGATGCTGGATTGTAGCGATAGCTTTTATTCTGAAACCCAGATCAGATCATCTACGATCAAGAAAGTATCAGATATGTACATGGAATCTAAGCCTTTCCACTCGCCGAGTTAAAATGATCTCAGAGCCACTTATTTTCTTAACCTGGCTGCTCGTTTGTTTTTTATTGGTGAAAAAGATAAAAAAGTTCAACTTCCTTTGCTATTTCAGACGGTTACAGTGGCCTATAGCACCTAGACATTATAGCAAAGTGCCTAACACATTAGCCTATAGCACCTAGACATTATAGCAAAGTGCCTAACACATTAGCCTATAGCACCTAGACATTATAGCAAAGTGCCTAACACATTACGGATATCGTGGATCACATTATAGCAAAGTGCCTAACACATTAGCCTATAGCACCTAGACATTATAGCAAAGTGCCTAACACATTAGCCTATAGCACCTAGACATTATAGCAAAGTGCCTAACACATTAGCCTATAGCACCTAGACATTATAGCAAAGTGCCTAACACATTAGCCTATAGCACCTAGACATTATAGCAAAGTGCCTAACATTATTATTTCCATAAAGTTGTGTGATAGTATATCGTTTAATAGCATTCAATACAACAACTTTACGTAATTGAGTTACAATAATACCAACTACGGCATTCTTAGATTTCGTTATCATCATATCCCAAATAATAGGGACCAAATTAAAGTGGACTGCAGCTATAAATTTAATATGGTTATCAAATTTTTTTAAAAATTAATTTTTTTAACAAAGCTTATTTTTTTACTTACTATATTTTTATTTTATTTTATACAGAATACAATATTTGCACGCAAATGCAACTAAGTGTTCAACGAACAAATTTTTAAATCATGTGCTGTTGTAACATATTAACATAATAGTTACTGAAATTCTATTAAGCATTTGTTTCTAGTATAAATTATTTAACATGACGTATAAATGAATTTGGAATTAAACAACTAATTAATGTATTAGACTTTCGTTATATTTTCTTAAATTATGTATTGTATTTTCAATTTAAAAAGTGTTTCTAATGTAATGTTTGTGTAAATATGTTTTTGAGAAAACCCTCAACTCTGTGGTGCCATACATGTTTTCTGTATTGAGAAAAAAAAAGGTAGACTTACTGTGTGTTGTTTCTTGTTTTTGGATTCTAATATTGCGTTCAGTTTTATGGCTCTGTCTACATCTACTGGGTGAACCCTACCTGCTTGTAGGATTTGTTTACGCGTAGATTTTGTCTGTAACATTGTGTTGCATGTCACATATAAATGTTGTTCTGCCTCTTCAATCAGCCATTGTCCTGCAGAAAGGACATTATGTGTTCCTACCTCTGTTCTACTTTGTTCCTGATGAGACGGGTGTCTTATTGTATATGAGTATATATGTTATGTCTTTGTCTTTATTTCCAATTTCTTTAACATGTTAATTTCAATGCACTTTAAGTGATTATTGTTCCATAACTATGTGTCCATGTTATTATATTGTAGAGTGGTGTTCCTTGTATTTTTATTAAATTTGTGTACATGTTTTTGCTTCTTTTGTGTATTAGTGTTTCGTTGCCTTTTAATGCTTTGATATATGCCATGTGAAATTCCGATTGGGTACTCCAATTTTAATTAACCCACAATTTAATGTGATTCACAATTCCACATGATTTCACATTTTTACTAAAACACATCACAATTCCAAAAAAAACCCAAACAAATGTTCTTTTGCATTAAAACATATTTACTTCTTTTAAAGTCCTGCACTCCTGTGGTGGCCAAATTTGAACAATATCATCTTCATCGTCTAGAATGGCGCTGAATATATTCAAACCATTTTCTTTATCAAGTGGACGCAAAATGAACCCCAACATATATAAGAATCGAGCATATATCGGTGTGTGCCATTGTTTCTCTCTTTTGACAATTTCCACGTATGTTCGGTGAGTTTAGTATTGACATTCTGTTAGCTTTGCGTTTGTTAGCACATCGTCTCACAGCACGTTATAATACCGTGTTGTTTTAGAAACAGGCTACAACTGACTTTATTGTGAACTATTGCAGAAATTGTCAAATAGTTCATGCTGTCTACAGAAACAGTTGTATTTATTAAATCGGATATAACTGCATAGATATAAACAAGCAGTAATGAAAATTTTTGCGGTGAATTAAAATTGAAGCACCTCTGATTGTTTTCTTCCTATGTGATGTGTTGTGCAGTTGTCAATGTTTATTAACTTTCCTAACCTTATTCCAACGTAATAATGTGTAAATATGTTGTCATCTTTCATCTTTCTAATGACTTGTGCTATAAATCTAATTCTAAGTGCCTGTAGTTATGTAAGTATATCTTGTAAATCAATCCCCCTTCTAAATTAGATTGGATTCATTTTGAATTTTTATGCTTTGTATTGTTCCTTGAAATGTTTAATTGATGATGTGTCAGTTGATTTACTTTAAATTTGTTGGTGGTTGCCCCCATATGTTATCTGTTTACATTGTTTTGGTAATTAAATATCATTATTTTGTGTTTGTGCTTCTGTAAACAAATAAGTGTGCTGTGTATTGGTGCCTGTAAATATTGTTTTTAGAGGGTGTTTTGTCTAGGGCTCCAGTTTTACCAACGTGTTTTCTCTAGGGTTCCAGCTTTACCATCGTGTTTTGTCTAGGGCTGAAGCTTTACCATCGTGTTTTGTCTAGGGCTCCAGCTTTACCAACGTGTTTTGTCTAGGGCTCCAGTTTTACCAACGTGTTTTGTCTAGGGCTCCAGCTTTACCAACGTGTTTTGTCTAGGGCTCCAGCTGTACCAACGCGTTTTGTCTAGGGCTGAAGCTTTACCAACGTCTTTTGTCTAGGGCTCCAGCTTTACCAACGTGTTTTGTCTAGGGCTCCAGCTGTACCAACGCGTTTTGTCTAGGGCTGAAGCTTTACCAACGTCTTTTGTCTAGGGCTCCAGCTTTACCAACGTGTTTTGTCTAGGGCTCCAGCTGTACCAACGCGTTTTGTCTAGGGCTGAAGCTTTACCAACGTCTTTTGTCTAGGGCTCCAGCTTTACCAACGTGTTTTGTCTAGGGCTCCAGTTTTACCAACGTGTTTTGTCTAGGGCTGAAGCTTTACCAACGTCTTTTGTCTAGGGCTCCAGCTTTACCAACGTGTTTTGTCTAGGGCTCCAGCTTTACCAACGTGTTTTGTCTAGGGCTCCAGCTTTACCAACGTGTTTTGTCTAGGGCTCCAGCTTTACCAACGTGTTTTGTCTAGGGCTGAAGCTTTACCAACGTGTTTTGTCTAGGGCTCCAGCTTTACCAACGTGTTTTGTCTAGGGCTGAAGCTTTACCAACGTGTTTTATCTAGGGCTCCAGTTTTACCAACGTCTTTTGTCTAGGGCTGAAGCTTTACCAACGTGTTTTGTCTAGGGCTGAAGCTTTACCAACGTGTTTTGTCTAGGGCTGAAGCTTTACCAACGTGTTTTGTCTAGGGCTGAAGCTTTACCAACGTGTTTTGTCTAGGGCTCCAGCTTTACCAACGTCTTTTGTCTAGGGCTGAAGCTTTACCAACGTGTTTTGTCTAGGGCTCCAGCTTTACCAACGTGTTTTGTCTAGGGCTGAAGCTTTACCAACGTGTTTTGTCTAGGGCTGAAGCTTTACCAACGTGTTTTGTCTAGGGCTCCAGTTTTACCAACATGTTTTGTCTAGGGCTCCAGCTTTACCAACGTGTTTTGTCTAGGGCTCCAGTTTTACCAACGTGTTTTGTCTAGGGCTCCAGTTTTACCAACGTGTTTTGTCTAGGGCTCCAGCTTTACCAACGTGTTTTGTCTAGGGCTCCAGTTTTACCAACGTGTTTTGTCTAGGGCTCCAGCTTTACCAACGTGTTTTGTCTAGGGCTCCAGTTTTACCAACGTGTTCTGTCTAGGGCTCCAGCTTTACCAACGTGTTTTCTCTAGGGCTCCAGCTTTACCAACGTGTTTTGTCTAGGGCTCCAGTTTTACCAACGTGTTTTGTCTAGGGCTCCAGTTTTACCAACGTGTTTTCTCTAGGGCTCCAGCTTTACCAACGTGTTTTGTCTAGGGCTCCAGTTTTACCAACGTGTTTTCTCTAGGGTTCCAGTTTTACCAACGTGTTTTCTCTAGGACTCCAGTTTTACCAACGTGTTTTCTCTAGGGCTCCCGCTTGACCAAAGTGTTTGTAAGTATACCGTCACAATCGGGGGCGGAGTATAGATTTATTCTAGAAGGCCTATAGATATGATCCGAATATCTCAAAGTAGTCACCTTCGATAATTTATTGGAACAAAGTGACGTAAGATGTCAACAGAATTATTTTCCAAATAACAAAGTTCCACTATATACAAAAATCATTTCCGTTTCAAAACAATTCGTATATTTTTTTTAAAATGCGTTTTGTTAAATTAGTTAGCTTATTGTAGTTTTGTTTCCTTATTTGTGTGTGTGTATAGAACGTCTTTTACGATTTTAAATAAATATCTTGGCAAAGGCCTTTTCAAATCTTACTCTCAAAATCGTACTCTTGAAATCATATTCTTCAAATTATACCCGTAAAATCAAACTCTCAGTTCCAAACTCTTTAAATAAACTCTTCAAATTTTGTTTCGTGGGAAACACCTCATGCTATTTTCATTTTTAAAAGTTTAAACCAATAAATTAAAGACTCAAACTTTGTAATCAAATTTAGCCGGTAAAGCCTGAATTTTTTATAGCGCTAATAAAACCAGCCAAAAGAGATTTTTTTTAAGTCAAAAAAAAAATTGAATAAAAAACGAAAAAGCTTTTGGAAAGTATATAAATAACTAACTAATGATAATTCAAATTGGCAATTATTTTATTTGTTCTTTTAATTGACAACTTCCACCAAAAAATAATCTAAATAATCAAATAACAATTTTTTTTTCGATCTATCAAAAATATGTCGATAAACATTCTACTATCAACATAAGCTCAAATTAAAAGTAATTGTTAAATTAATGATATTTTGAACTTTTTCCAGCCTAATTTTAGTGTAGTCAAATTTTGATTGCTTTTTAATGAGTTTACATTTTAAAAAAAATAACTTGTTGAATTTAACCGCTGATAACCTGATGTTGAGTTTTCAAAACTGAAGAAATTTGCCGCTGGCATGGCATCAGTGTTTGAAACAACTTAAGTCTGTGAGGAAACATTTTTTAAAAAAATGGAGTATGTGAAGAGTAAAACTTCGAACGAAATGGATTGATGAACATTTGAAAAAAAATCTCTTCATTGGATTCAGCAAGTCCAAACCAGACACATGTCAGCTTCAGAAATCTCATAAAACTTTTTTTGCTGATTAATTTTTGAGATTCAAATATTTGCGCATTGGTCCTGTTGTAACTATCTATTCGCTGACGTCCTCTTCTTTGATAACTTTTATACTAAAAAAATATGTTGGTTTGTCTTTTTTTTTTTTTTACATTGCAAGCCGCTCACCCATGGTAAACATGGAATGCTCAGTTTAGTTTTTCGTCTTTTCTCCCAGAGCTTTTGTTCTGGCTTGCAAGTATTCTACAGAATGACTATGCCACCCACGCTCATCATTTTGTCCGTTATCCGGCCCGCACTCATCATTTTGTCCGTTTTCCGGCCCACGCTCATCATTTTGTCCGTTATCCGGCCCACGCTCATCATTTTGTCCGTTTTCCGGCCCACGCTCATCATTTTGTCCGTTTTCCGGCATGCAGTGAAAAACGTTTGGTGATCCCTGCTTTAGATCGTGACTTTCTACCAAATGGCAAGGCTGCCCCATCGGTCTTCTGAAATTTCTCAATTATCTTTTACAAGGCCTAGCAATTAATGGGTAGCCACTGCTAAACTAGGGATATAGAGGCAGCAACGATTGTTCCGTGTAAACTGGTAATTGTATCTCTGCTGCTGGTCAAACGACGATCTGGAGAAAATTCTGGACACCTTTTAAAATATCGTCATTTTAGGCATCGAGTTGAAATGGTCCTAGGTGTGGCCTGAGGTGTGACCTGAATGCCTGATGTTAAATAGATAGCGAGTTGACATGGACCTAGGTGTGACCTGAATACCTGTGGTTGGTCCTAGATGTGACCTGAATACCTGTGGTGCGTCCTAGATATGACCTTAATACACGTGGTCACGTATATAAATTTCATTCTGTGAAAACACGAGACTCAAGAACGGTTAGTAAGAGGATTTCAAAACACGAGATGCCACCAAGTATGAGAGACTGACCACTGTAGAAGACAGACCCATTGAGATGCCACGCTTTCCTACAAAGTTTATTCGTACATAACAAATCTATAGTGTCAGAGTTTGAGCCAACTCCGTACATACCAAGCCTATAGTATTAGAGTTAGAGCTGTTGTGTTTTAGAAGATAGGTTTATAATGGACATATTTCTAACAAATACAGACCATTTACTTTTAAAAGTGGCTACAAGGGAATGTCATTCACCCCATCATAAGTGACGTCCGGGGGTGGGGGAGGCACCCTCTTCACTTCCTACGCGACTGTTACAAGAACTAAACACTTACACTACAAACACCTTAACAAGTACTACATCCGTTAGCAAAATATCAACTGATAAATTAAAGGCCACAAACCCTTGATAATATTGTATCGTTTTTAATTCTACAATGTTATCTCCCTTTCTTGAATTGCAGACGTAATTTCAAATTGAAAAGTTTACAAAATAAGACATTTCAGAATTCTTACTATTTTCAAGAGGTTTTTTTTTCTTAAAAAATGTGTGCAAAATTATTTTGCCACTACTAAAAATTGAATGTCTAGACAATCTAGACCAGGCCTGCACAATTCAAAATGTAATACTTTATGAAAGACTTGTTCGGACCAAAAAAATAGGACAAGGTGAAAGTTGCCATAGTTTGTGACAATTAAGTTCAATAAATATATAATTATTATATTATTACTAACTTGCATAACTGTTAGTTTTGAATTAAATTGACAGCATTTAACATCAGCTGATCTTTGTTTTTTTCTAACAGTTGTTGCAAACATTGGAAAAATTGCCCTTTTCGTGACTATACTGATGGCTCTCGTTATTTGTGAAGCAGAGAGTCATTGGATTCGCAGTTATACAACAAAAAATGAATACATTTCAGCACATTTCCGATATGTTTAATTAACATTCTATAACCGACTTTCATTCAAATAACTTTATTAACACTGGTTTTATTCAAGTTTAAATAATATGATTCTCTCATTGTTTCAGCATAGATCCACCCTTGTAATACATTTTTAACCAAATATACTAAATGTACCTGCGACAATCATTCTTTGTGACATTTGAGTAGGGTCTGAACCGCACATCATCCACCCTTGACAGCCTCGCCCCCAAGTGAGTAAATTCTGGGTCGAAATGGCTCTGTTCGATAAGCCGAGTCAAAAGATCGATCAATGTGTAATGACCAAACTGCTTGTCATTCGTGGAGCTTGTCGAGAACACAAGTCACTTGTAAAATGAGCAGAAAAAAAAGAAATCCTGAAAATATTCTTCACCAAATCATCAATATAAATTTGATTTTTTTCTGAGAAGAGTAAAATAAGAGTAAAATAAAACGCCTACATATAAAAAAGTGACTAACAATAATATAATCGCTGCTTGAACGGATTTGCAAAATCTGTAATATATATTTAGCATCACATCTCATGTTGAAGAAGCGTGTTCAACAGCACCGACAATACACTATAGAGCATAAGAAATTAGCAACTGCTCTTCAACAAATCAACCAATGCGAATAGCTGCAAGGAGATAGCCTTGGCAGGGGAGCAAGCGCGGTCGCCAGGCACGGGCAGGTGAGCCCCCCTCCCCCTCACCGGACACTTGGCAGGGGAGCGCGCCCGGTCGCCGGGCACGGGGCAGGTGAGCCCCCCCCCCACCGGACCCTTGGCAGGGGAGCGCGCCCGGTCGCCAGGCACGGGGCAGGTGAGCCCCCCCCCCCTCACCTGACCCAAGAGTCCATTATTAGCAAGAAGAAGAATTATCGGTGTCAGTTCCAAAATTATCCCCTTTCTATGATGAATTATCAGAAGATGTACTTTTTAAAGGCATCTGATTTTGAATTTCACAAATTCGTGGACTGTTTTGAAATTCACAGCTACAAGGGACTGTCTGGAGTCTCTTCCAATAATCTCGTTAAGCCTTCTAATGTTTCTTACGATCTGTGTCTGTGGCTTCATGTGAGCGGAGCTTTTCAAAATTATGGCTTATCAAGAGTTATTTACAATCAAGCATGGTACAGTTAAGGCCTTCTTATCTAGCTCTACTATCAAATGAAAGTGTAACGGTGAAGGATATAGATTTTGATCAAGTCATTGACAGCTTTGCGGCTTTGAAGACCACAAGAGAAGAAGATTTTTAAATAAAGTAAATTTATGTAAAAATAAATATAACTTAACCTTTTTATAGTTCTTAAATGCATCTGGCCATTAATTAATTTGTTGTTTTTTGGCATTGTTATACTGTGTACATTTTTAACAAGAAGCAATCCATCGTGGAGATCTGGGAAGAGAATGCGGGTGTGACACCATGAGTTTACCGCACCGCGGGGACACCAACCCTAGCTACGCCACTGCTTATGAATTAGAAACTTTTTAAATTTCATGTTACACATGCAAAGTGGAGAGACAGTCATAGTGGGGAGATATGCAGAGAGTGTGAGAGTGGTAGCAGAGTTCGTTTGTATGAGTCATAGTGGGGAGATATGCAGAGAGTGTGAGAGTGGTAGCAGAGTTCGTTTGTATGAGTCATAGTGGGGAGATATGCAGAGAGTGTGAGAGTGGTAGCAGAGTTCGTTTGCATGAGTCATAGTGGGGAGATATGCAGAGAGTGTGAGAGTGGTAGCAGAGTTCGTTTGCATGAGTCATAGTGGGGAGATATGCAGAGAGTGTGAGAGTGGTAGCAGAGTTCGTTTGTATGAGTCATAGTGGGGAGATATGCAGAGAGTGTGAGAGTGGTAGCAGAGTTCGTTTGTATGAGTCATAGTGGGGAGATATGCAGAGAGTGTGAGAGTGGTAGCAGAGTTCGTTTGTATGAGTCATAGTGGGGAGATATGCAGAGAGTGTGAGAGTGGTAGCAGAGTTCGTTTGCATGAGAGTAGTTGATGATAGGTTTGCGCTAATCAATCGGCAAATTATCGGGAAAAATAATTTTTATTCATAACTAGAAGATATACCCCGATGCCACTGGGGTAATAATGGAAGGCATTTTAAATGCTTTCTAACAACATTAGCGAAGCCTCAACATCTAATTATCACATTTTTACGTATGTATTGTGTTTTGCTGTTTTGTATGTCTTTAAGCTAGGGTATACTCTATACTAGTAACACTGCAAATAGAATCTATATGGAGAAAAAATGAATAACTAGTTTTGGTACGTTGTCTCCATATGGATTGAACCAAATCCACAATTTTACTTAGCTGCCATGTCTTTTTCCTGTTTGGTTTTTTCCAATTATGTTCAAATCACTTCCTTTCTACTTCTCTTTACTTTGTTTTTGTCTGGTTTTAGCGCCCTCTCCTATATTTTTTTTCTTTTAGGTAGGATATGTATATTGATATTATGTAAATTTAATTTATACTTATTTAAATGTGTTTTGTTTGTTTGTACTGATGAATGCATGTGCCGAAACGTTTAATTGTGTATAATGTATAATTATTATTAAAGCGTAACTCATATTGTTCTATTGACACAATTTGTTCGTGTCTTATTCATCAAAGTACATAAAAGACGCTTAAAGTTGGCGAGGACAATTCAGTTCTAAGTAATTTATCGGGAAAACAAGATAGTACCTGTAGTTTGAAATTCCAATAATCCTTTCAATTTATTAAATTTTAATTTGAGTATACTGCTTTCAAAGGATAAATCATGTATTAGTAAATTAATGCTTTTACACTTATTTTATTTACATATTTATGCTCATTTAATACATTTAATTTTTTTAAATAAGAAGTTTTAACCCTACAAGAATCTCCATAACCTTATAGCTCTCTTTTTTGGTATCAGTAAATCGTTTAATTTTAAATAAAGGAAGACTTAATTATAACACTTTTAAATGTGTTGTTTTTTTCTACCGGCTATAATGTTAGCATTCGTCTGACAAAATAATTTTTTTTGAATAAAAATATTTTTCAAAATATTCATTCAGTAGCATCAATTCATGTGCATGCCTCTTAAGTGTGGCATGTTGCATCGTCTCACGCCTCCAAACTATGTTTGAAAAGTAACCACTCTGAGTCTGAGAGTTATTTTGATTGTTCGGTGTAAAATTGATCTAATATGCCCTCATATTTATGATATGCTTTTTGAGAATGAAGATTATTTTAAAGCTGTTCATTGATTTGCAAAATATTTACAATATTTTGTAATAAAAGTATGTACAGAAGGATATTCAAAAGCATGCACAACACTTCTTTCCCCGTCTCCCCCATTGACATGCCTCCGATGGCTGTGAGCCTTTGTGTCCGACGGCTGTGAGCCTTTGTGTCCATACTTGACAATTCTCAGAGAGATTACTTTCAGCTGCTATGTCTCAGATGTTTATCCGATAAAAAGCTAGATCAACAGGTGCAATTGTGCCAGGACAGCTGAAAGAAATTTCAAGCGGAAGTTGAATATTTACTGAATTTAATTTTTTTTAAATAGAAAATTAGAAATATTTGCAACAATTTTAGAGCTGCGGAAATGATTTTGGAGTTGCATTTGTTCAGCTTAGCAGGTGACAAAAATTGATTTACATAAGTTAGCTCATTGAAGAGAGCGTTATCAACAATTCAACAATGGTCCCTGCGAAGATGTCATAACATGTTGATGTTAATGGATATGACACATGAAGAGAGCAGTGGCAACCTCATGAAGATGATTCTATTAACACAGCAATTGAGTGAACTGTTCTTAGGCAACCACTTGGTCCCAGATGCTTCGTAAATAAGTTGCAAGGTAGAAACCAACTGTAGAAATCCTTATTAGAAGGCGCCTGGCGGTTCCCCAGGATGGGATTGGGGAATATTTTAGGAAAGTCGACTGTTGGCGCTGTTAGAGTAGCGTCACAGGCCAACCGGATTTCCTTGGTACGTGGTGGCCTATATTGGTACGCGATCGAGTGGGTGTTGGCTGGGGCTGTGCTGGCAAAAGGGAGATCACAACGTACTACTTCGCGGCCCTATACCGGGGTTTTGGGGAAGGGGGTGCGTGCTTTGGTGAGGGCATAAAGAACTTGGAACATGTGGGTTTGATCTTTAGTGTCATGGCTATGATAGGCGTTCAGATGTTTATCTATTTATTTTAGGACTAGTCCATGTAGTTCTATAACAACTCTTAGTTTGTTGTATAGCTATGCAGACTACAGAAAAAACTATATAAGTATACAACTAGCTATGACTGTTTGCCTCTGTCTTTAAATGTTTTTGCTGTCAAAGGCTTTTTTGGCTTTTGGCCGAAACGTTCACTTTCTGTTATTGTCCTTCTTCAGTTTTTATTCTACCCTAGACAGAAGACTAACTTTGGAAAGTCACATTAACATGTTATGCAAGGCGATTTTTCTAGAGCTGCGCAGGATTAGTCACACCAGGCCCCTCCTAACAAATGATGCAACAAAGAGGTTGATGTCTGCATTTGTGCTATCACGCATGGACTATTGCAATGCTCTCATGGTGGGTCTTCCAGCTACGCTCCTGGATAAAATTCAAAGAGCACAGAATAATGCGGCTCGCTTTGTTCTCCGCAAACGCAAGTTCAACCATGCTAAAACACTTCTGAGAGAGCTGCACTGGCTGCCGGTGCGCGCTCGCATAGAGTACAAAATCGCAACGTTGTGCTACCGCTGCTTACATGACCTGGCGCCGTCCTATCTGAAAGAGCTGCTGACGCCTTATGTACCCACTAGAGAGCTCCGCTCACACGACAGTGACACCACGTGTTCGCCTTGAGACCTGCGGAAAGTGCACTTTCGCATTTGCGGTCCAACAATTTGGAACGCCCTTCCTGTCGATCTCAGAAACAACCAGACACTGGAGTCCTTTAAAACCGATCTAAAGACACATTTATTTCGCAAACACCCTTTGGGATGATTGTCTACCATATTTTCCATTTAATGCATATTGGCTGTGTTGCTCACGGTTGAAATGGGTAGAAAGTAGAAAGACTTTGACATTGTATGCTTGGAATTTGTTGTTGGAGTGTTGCGTTTTTTTAATGTGTTAAATTATACTTTTTTTTCTTTTTTTAACTCTTGTACCGCACTTCGAGCTTTTGGGGATGAAGCATGTTTTTGAAATACACTTTATTATTATTATTACCCTTTGTAAATTGCATCGACCTGAACGCAATCCTCCCCATATTTCTTTTATAAAAATTATATTATAATCATTTTGTTTGCTCATATTCCACAGTTGGAGTATCCGTGTTTCTGGCAATTAGCGGATTGTTGATCGCTCTGGGTGTTGTATACAGAAGACAGAGGAAAAACAAAAAAAATTCTGGTAAGTCATCAATGAGTGATTACAAAATATTCTTATTTACTTGATGTTCCATATGTACTTCAGCGTCATTAAAGTAAATGTCTTTAAAGGCAAACTTCGACAAATCGCATAGAAATGGGGTGTTGAGGGGCATTCCCCCACCCCCACCACCGCCCCATATGCAGTTTCCTTATATATTTAGGGGCGGTACTTTCGGCCAACTGCTGAATTTCTTTCTTAGAAGAAAATAGACTTGGCCTTTACACAACATTTCCTCTTCATAGTTTTCCGGTGCATGTCATCACACAGCCCCCTGGTGTTCTCTGGATGGTATTAAGCTTTACCCCGATGTAATTGACTACTGCTGCACCAAGGCTTAACCAGGTGCATTTTTTAAAACTATGTCCGGCTATATTGAGAAAATACCAGTGAGTTTAAGTGTTACAAAAACAGATTAAACTTCTTATTTTATGTAATACATGCCCGTCTTTAAACATTTGGCCTACAAACAGTATCAATCCCTTCCTGCCGACCTTTAAACAATAGGCCTACAAACAGTATCAATCACTACCTGCCGGCCTTTAAACAATAGGCCTACAAACAGTATCAATCCCTACCTGCTGACCTTTAAACAATAGGCAAACAGAGAGTCGTACATACATTCCAACTGACAATGCTACAGGCAGTACCTACACAATACTTGTGGCACTTATTTGTTAATATCATAGTTGCCCTCCATTATAGAATAAAATGGAATTATTTACCGGAGTTCAAACGTCACGCATTACGCTCGCTGCGTTACGGCCTTTTATTCCCACTCGGCACTAATAATATAAAACATGTGGAGTTGGGGGGGGGGGGGGTCAAATTTTACAAGGAAGCAGGACCTAGCAGAAGAAATATTTATATATAAGATATTCTACCATTTCCTGCCTAACCTTTCACTCTTTTACAACATTCCATATATCAAGTTGATTATCTGAAGATAGACCGCCACCTAAGCTAGCACCTTCGATCCCATCATCCTTATACCTGAAATAATATCTGGATTCGATTCCTTCATAAACGTGAGTGAACGGCGTTCCTCTATTTATTTTTGAAAAAAGTATTACATACATGTTGGATCTCAGCTTAGATCTTTCACTTTTTTGCCCCAGGGCTCGACCCCCTGACTAATCTTAATGACAACACCCCCCAACCCCCTTATAAAGTAGTCTCTATACCCAGAGTTAAAGTTTGTCTTGAAAAAAACATGCTGTTTCAAACTATTGCTCCGAAAAATATATCCATGAGCATTACATAAAATTAACGGATTTCTTTATCCACAGATAATATCGAACTCGAATGCCGCAATATTACAGCAAATCGTACGTCAGGCGACTACTCACCAAAGGGGGAAAAATTCATTTCCAGTAGTTGTCAGTATGGGTGGATTTGAAATGTTGGTCGAATTGATGACTCGTGTAACAAAAAGATAAATTTAAAATAAATATATAACCTATATGATCCGCTAAAAAAAAACTGAACAATTAATCGCTATTTGGTTTATTTTATCCTGGAAGCGGGACTCCAAATTTGTATGTGTTTAATATTTAACATAACTTAATCAAGACAGAAATATCTCCTGATGCTTACGAAGTTACTTAAAGTTATATATATATATATATTTCAAAATCCTACAATAGCATCTGAACTCTTTTCTGCCCATTAAAGATGTCTTATTTTTTGACACATTACAACTGTACCCATGCACTTGGGCTGACCGATCCATAAAGTGCAACAGTTCTCACTTAAAGTGGACGTTGTCTTTTAAAAGTTGAATCATTTAAGTCGGTCACTAAATTCCTTACGGTAATTCATTATTATGTTGGGGCAACAGTCTCAAAATAAAGTGACACCTGCTATGAAAAAAATAAGTTCCACTGTATTTTATTTTCACGTTGCTTGACAGCACCCTTTTATACTTTTATACTTTTGGTGCCTTTTTTAATCATGTAGATAAATATTCAAAGTTAAATTTAATTTTTAATATCAATAAAGGGGACCCAATTTTAAACATTGTAAATTTCTTGAAAAACCCGACAGGGGTCAGACTATAAGGCATCGTTACATGTGTCATTTAACATAAGACCTTTCAAAATCCCTTATATAAATATAAGGCATCGTTACATGTGTCATTTAACATAAGACCTTTCAAAATCCCTTATATAAATATAAGGCATCGTTACATGTATCATTTAACATAAGACCTTTCAAAATCCCTTATATAAATATAAGGCATCGTTACATGTGTCATTTAACATAAGACCTTTCAAAATCCCTTATATAAATATAAGGCATCGTTACATGTGTCATTTAACATAAGACCTTTCAAAATCCCTTATATAAATATTCAAGGTTTAAAAAACTGATGTAAAAGAAAATTGCTGTGGCAGAAAGAAAATCTGAAGAAGTATAATTTAGAATTAAACAGCCCTTAAAAACAAGGTTTTTCGTGTAAGTACTTGATAAAATTAAAATCTAATATGGAGCAATGGCTGAAAACTGGACCAAACCCGCATTCAAGTAACGCACTTTATAAGAATCCCAATGATTGTCTTGTCTTTAGAGAGAGATAAACAGATACGATGACCACAACCACCTCCAAATAGATTTGAAGTGCCTTATGAATTGGGCGGACAAATGGGGCATGAAATTAAATGAAACCAAATGCTACACAATGACCATCTCAAGAAAAAAACCATCAACCTATATGTCTTCACTAAACGAGACAATTCTCCAACAAGTATCAAATAAACCATACCTTGGAATTATCTTCTCAAATAACCGAAAATAGTCACCCCATATAAACAAAATTTCAAAAAAGCCAACTCCACCCTAGGTTTCTCCGAAGAAATCTGCGCCACTGCCCAACTTCCTGCCTAACTCGCACTCGTCTGTCCACTACTAGCATATGGTGCGATCATCTGGGACCCACACCTTAGCAAGAAGTGGACAAGATGGGGCGAATTCAACGTAACGCGGTGCGTTTTATTACTCGAGACTACAAATCCACCACTCCTGGCTTCGTCACTGGCCTCTTACAAAGATTTGACATGACCCCCTCCCCTTAAAGACAGACGAGGGGGAATCCGCCTGATAATATTATTTATAGTGGTCATGGGACTGGTGCCTGCCATCCCAGCAGCCACGTACCTCGCCCCACAGAAGCCGGGTAGACTGATCAGAGCAAAACGCTCACTAAACACTGACTTCACCACTGACATTCCCATAAACAATTACACCCGAAACAATGACAAATGCTTCAAAGTGCCTCTTTGCAACGAACAGCAAAATAAACAATCTTTCTTCCCACGCACAATAATAGCATGGAACCACCTGGACAATGCCACTGTGAACTCGACATCGGTCGAAAGCTTCAAGGCTGCCCTTGCATCAGCTAGGAGATGTTAGAATAGCAACATCATACCCCCAACCGTGGCACAGTTTCCAGTACATGGATGCAGCAACGAAAACTACCAGAACCACAAAAATCAGAATAATTGCTCCCTCCTCCAATGGCACACACCCGAACATTTTTTTTAACGCCGTTGAACAATGTTAATATTTTAATGAACCACCCACTTTAACATCACATATTTAGTTAACAACTATTTCAGAAGAACAAAAGAAAATGTTGTGCACAAAACGCATTGTTATATTTTTTTAAGACTCTCATTTAGCTCAGTTATTGGGAATTGTATTTCATGAAATCAGTGTCATTATATGTAATTCATCTTCAATTGAAAAACGGGAAAAGTGTTTTTAGGGGTAGAGGTGTGGTAGAAAATTTGATACAATGTGTTGTCATCTTTGTGCTAAGTTTCGGCTCGATAGGCTGACCGGAAGTGAGTTAATAAGCCGTCCGAAGATTTTGCCCTAAACACATCAATTAGAAGTTAATATAAAAAATAATAAAAAATGAACGATTTCGCCAATAAGCCTTCGAAATAAAATTCACCAAGAAAGACATCCATAGTTTAGATATGTAGTTTACAGGAAAAAGTGGATATATTATCAATTACGATAGTGTCCCATGAAATTTTAAAAAATGCGTATGAGATACAAATCAAAAGATTACAAGCAAATACATTAAAAAAATAATAATTCAAATAGAAGATTAAAACGACGACTCTGTGGGTAAGGTTAGCAAGGAAGGTGGATATGAGACAATTATAATGAAAAGACACGGGCGGAAATAGCCCAAGTGGATGTGATGATTTGAGGCTGGACTTTGTCAAATTCTTCCACCGTAACGCCGCCCTTGGAAACCCTTGTAAAATAATACCCTTCCCTCCCTCAGTTTTTTCCTTGTGGTAGCATTACCCGAATGACTTCCCTTGGTGTTGTCGCATTCCTACACCAGACCGCTCACGCAAAAGGCGTGAATTTGAATTCAACCCCTCTCACTGATAAGTTTTGATCAAATAATACCCTTCCCTCCCTTCAGTTTTGCCCTTGCAGGAGTAAACCCGCCTTGTGTCCCTTGTTGTTATTGCATTCTTAGACATAACAGCTCAACCAAAAGCGTGCTTTTGCATTTTCCTCCTCACACCGATAAACTTGGAAGGTAGAAGGTCAAACCCGCAACATCTAAGTGATTATCATTGGATGGGAAAACAAACAAAATTTAAACCACACAATTGAATCATCACCCATTTGAATCATCACCCAATTGAATCATCACCCAATTGAATCATCACCCAATTGAATCATCACCCAATTGAATCATCACCCAATTGAATCATCACCCAATTGAATCATCACCCAATTGAATCATCACCCAATTCGAATAAATAGCAAGAATATGTCTTTTATGATATTAAAACTCAGTACTTTGACATTGACAGGCGTGAGGAGATGGGTAAGTAGACACTGAGCGTTCGAAGACTCCCAATGGCAGGGTCCGATAAATCCAAAATGCAAGAATGAATTTTAGCACATAACTGAATTTAATTTTTCATCATACTATACATAATCGGAGAGCAAAAGGAGAGTTGCGAGTCAAAAGGTAGAAGTCCTTTGACCTCAGGGGAAGATATTAGGACGTAAATTTTTCCATCCCGACTCCTGAGAAAATCGATCGTGTGCTCTGTGTGCAAACACAGTGTCGGACCGACCGGGTGTCTTTGGGTTAGGACGGCCCCCGGCGGAGAACCTGGTCGAGCAGACTCGGCTGGGGGCTGTCCTGACAAAAAAAGAAGAGACGTCATATATAAATCTCTAAAAATATGAACGTGCATAGATAATCAATTAGTTCCGCTCACAAACTGGGTGTATGTACATGGTGAGATATGAATTTATCATAGCCTTAAATGTGTATTTTTTCAAGGAAAGTACAGAGATATTGATGAGCATTTTACAAAAACAAGATATCTTAGGAAAATTTGATACTTTTTTAAAAACTATATACAAAGCATGCTTTACAAATCTATATATATATATATAATTCGCCAGAAGTAAGGCAAACGAGAAGACGACGACCACGCAGGCGTATTGATAAGCCAGAGCAATCAAGACTCAGGTAATTTCCCCCCCCCCCCCCCCCCCCNATATATATATATATAATTCGCCAGAAGTAAGGCAAACGAGAAGACGACGACCACGCAGGCGTATTGATAAGCCAGAGCAATCAAGACTCAGGTAATTTCCCCCCCCCCCCCAACCTTCCCTTGCTTACCCATAGTTGGTCTCGAGACATGCGCACTGCGGTGGAGCTACCGTCCCCCCTCCTGCACCACCCTCACTTGCCAGCGCGCGAACACCCCAATAAGCTCGCGGCGTCTGCTAAGCCGCGGGTCGGCTATATTTATATAGTTCATGGGCGTGAAATAAAAAGTGTGCAGTGACGTGTCATGAAAAAAAAGGGGGTAGATGGGAAGTTCACGCATGGCTGTCGCCAATGTTTGGCGGGCTACATCTAGTCATTATTATTCATCGTCGTATCATATCTCTTCTAGAAAAGACGTAGTCCAGTGGGTCGTGTCCTCTGAACCAGTTCTTTCCAGTCTTTGTGACTACGACCGTGGTAGATTCTTTTGATAACCTGAAACATAAGTCGCGTCTGTCGCTGGAGTAGATAGCTTATTGCCTATTGGGCACATTTTAATGACATTTGTGTTGGTCATATTTTATGTTATGAGCACTTTTTACTTTGTTGAGCACTTTCTACTGTGTTGCTCACTTTTTCCTGAGTGGGGCACTTTTTACTGTATTGGCCACATTAAATTGTGTTTGGGAACTTTTTCCCCCCTTAGGGTGATTTTTAATGCCCTTAAACGAAAAATATGAGTCGACGATATCTCAAGTGGTTGCTGTTAAGTTCTGCTTCTGAACCTACCGTCAACCAATTCTTCAATGGAGAATCTGCTAGGTTGTTAAATCCAAGATATGTTGTTACCCTTGTTAACGATGGTGAAGAATGTCTACTTCCTGTTACAAGACGTCTGTCTTATTAAGACTGATGTCCAGTCCAGACTCCTTTTAGTCGTGAACGTTGCAACATAAAAATGATGTCTTTCTTTTTTCTCTAGCGATGTGAGGGCCATGTCGTCGGTGACGAGCATTTTATAAATGAGAACCTTTGTGGCAAAGTCTTTGATTGATTGTGCACAACGTTGTTTCATTCTTTGTAATCTTGTAGCAGATGCATGCAGAAGAAGAGTCAATAAATATCGTGCTTACAAAAACAAAACAAAAAAAAAGGTGGCTTTCTTCATTTCACATCTGACTAGAAAGTTCACTAGTATGGAACCACACTGTAATGTCATAACGTCGTTAGTAACTTAAAACTTAATTGCTAAAAACCTAAAATAATTAGTACAGTGTGCAAATTAAAGCATCAAAATAAATTTAAGTTCATATAATATATTTTTTCATAAACTTCTTTCACTTAAAACACTTAAACTATTCACTTACCTAAGGGAAATGCAAGCTCTTGACAGACATTCAAAGTTGACAAAATGGCCAAAATTTATTGTTGATCCTAGAGCCGGAAGACAAGAATTAAATTCGCGCGCAAAAGAGTATGAAAATAGGAACTCTTTTTCTATTTTTTGTAAAAGATGTTAGTTGTAAGATTGGATCCACTTAAGGTATTTACAATCCTCACAAAAAAACCCAAAAACAACACTTAGTCTAGTAGGGGAGGTATGTGCCAATATTTCACACGTTTTAAGGTCGTCTTCTACAATTACATTACACAACATATCAAACTATTACTATAATAAAATATCACTATCTTTTACTATTATAAATGATGGAGACAATAAGTGCATGCTGCCAACATTTTATTCTTGAGAGAAAAACAAAATTTACCAGTGAATTTATCATTCTTGGTGATATTCACCGTCAACACTTCGCTGTTAAAATGAGAAACTTGATGACGTCATTACGGCAGTGAATTTAATATAACATTAAATAAACTCAGTAGTTTACTTTTAATGACGCACTGTGTTGAGATCGATGCACACTTGCTGCTCCAGAAGTTGTTCGTTAGTAAGAGGGTCATTTGTACTGGAGGGGGCGGGTGGAAGCAGCCTCTTCCAATCTCCAAGTGAAGGGGGTGGGGGATTGACGACCACCTGTCAGGTTTTGAATTTCTCAAGGAAATAAAACTAATATTGAAAAGAAGAAAATAAAATACACATTTAAAAAAAAAATTTTTTTTAAAACTCTGTTTCAGCTGGGGATTGAACGCGTTGAGACATATTTTAATCCAATCAGCCATCGAGTGATTACCGTCTAACTGTTTATAGTTTCCTTTTTTTTTTTAAAGCTACAGGTTAACAAGAATTATATTTCTGAACAATCACTGAATGTGATAATTTGGCATGTTATAAACGTGAAGAATTATTGAGCTTTTATTGGAATGTAATTGTTTGTTATCATTATTTTTATTGAATAGTCAAGAATGTTTGAACGATTTTTAAACTTAATTTTTGTAATAATAATTTTAAAAAAGCGTTTTTTCAGGCTTCTTTCAGGAGGTGGGTTTGATTGCCCATCGAAAAATATCCAATGTCCCCCACACCGCCTGTTTAAAAAATTAAGAAAAATTATAATTTAAAATAAAAAAAAGAATTGTTTATTTTAATTATTTCAAATTTTAAGAGCAAAGGTTGTTTCCTTTCACCTATAAAAACTGAAAATATACCTTTTCTACAAGCAAGAATTATTTTATTTAGCTTTTGCCTTTGGTAAGAGTTGGAAATAATTGAAATATTGTATCAAAAATTTCATTTATTAATGATGTTGTAAAACAAATTGTTTAAATAAATTGTTTGAATAAAATTTTTAAATACAGCAAGATTAATTGATATCTAATTTCGGGTTGCTCTCCCATTCATTGTAGAATGGTACAAACATGAATGCAATTATTTTCAAAAATGCATGCTTGCATTTTGAATTTATAAAAAATCCAAACATGTTCAAAGGAGGGCTCAATAAGCCTTCCTAGAATATCACCCCCCCCCAAACCTGTTTCACTCGGGAACATTAGGCACCCTTGATTTATGCTTTCCCCCAACCTTACGACTATCAATGTGACTCTACGCAGGCAAAACAAAGATGGAACCAAAAACAACAACAACAACAAAAAAACAACCCCCGCTGGGGCTTGCCACATCTAGAAAAGTCCTCTGCCAGGATCAGATTTTCTGAAAGAAAAAATTAATCAGATGGACGCCAAATAAGATTCTTTGATTTTGTATTTATACCCCGCCAAGACCATTACCCACTTTTGTTAAGGCCCCCCTCGAATTCTCTCCCAAATCTCCAAAATCAAACTAAAAGTCTCAACACGTTTCACTACAAAAAAATAAACACACTGAGCTGGCATTGAGAGCATACCCCTAAGGCAGCGCTTCACAACGTCTGTTACGCGCATCCCGTAGAGTAGCTTTGGGAAACTCAGAAATGATCATGATAATTGTGGTAAACGGCCAAATGTTTGTAAGCCCATTACTTGAAGAGGATCTAAATTTTAATTTATTGTATGTAATCAAAGGGGTACAATAGAAAAAAAGTTTGGGAGCAGCTGCCTTAAGGTACAATTTGAAAAAAAGCGTTGCAATCCAGAACATGCAGAATTGACTAAGTTCGCCTTCCACCACTCGGCCCGGGGTGTGTGGCCCCGGGGGGGGGGGGGGGTAGACGACCCCTGGTTTTCACAAATGTTTCTCTCACTTTTGATGCCAAAGACACTTCCTTAAGGTACAATTTGAAAAAAAGCGTTGCAAACCAGAACATGCAGAATTGCCTAAGTTCGCCTTCCACCCCTCGGCCCGGGGTGGGTGGCCCCGGGGGGGGGGGGGTGTAGACGACCCCTGGTTGTCACAAATGTTTCTCTCACTTTTGATGCCAAAGACACTACGCACGACAATGCTTATATATCAGGAACGTTTTCTAATTCCAAAGAAAAATAAATTTGCAATTGCAGAGGAACGAGATCGATCTTAAAAACGGAATCAGTCTTCGTTATTTTAGTATTAAAGTACATTTTATTCAAGCGTAATCTAAGTGGTCTCCAGTCTCCAATTATGCTAATTTTAACCCATTCTGGGCTAGAAGGGAAAATAGGGATGTTTGATTATTATTTTGCCATCATTTCAATTTTGTTTTGATGGATATCAAGCAAAGACTGAATAAATCCTTTTTCATGAGTGACGCAGTTTGTAACTTGAACAAGGGGCTAATTCAGCCAAAAATGGTTTCGTTCGGGTTTTAAAATATAAGATATGGTACCAAGAGGTTTAGGTACAGAATGAAATGTTCTATCAAAATACACCCCCCGGATGGTGGTTAAGGCAATTTATAAACACAGTATTTTGTGATAGGTGGTTTAAGTAAGTGTATATGAAAAAGTAACGTAATCACGTAGTGATATAAAAAAAAAATTCAAAAAGTGTAACATTCGCTTTTATTTATATTAGTTTAGTTAACCTAAAAATTGAAGGAAACAATTTATGCTAAAAGAATAGAAGTACACATGGAACATTTGTCAACACTTTACTAATTACAAACTAAACTTTTAGAACATTTAGTCACTAAATGACGTTTGATACAACATCCAAAACTTTTGTTAATTCATTATCCTAATTATAAAAGTTAATGTATGTAAAATAGAGGGCTGTGTACATTTTATTTTGAGAATGCTTATAATGATGTTAGACAGGGGGTCGTTCAATGTGAGTTATTTGGATCGAGGAGGCTGGAAACACGTTGTGAGCCACAGAACTACACGATGCATCAGGCAAGATCAATTTTGTACTATCGTTAAGGGTTGGGAGCGCGGGTTGGGGGCGCTGGAAAACAATCAATCTGTCAACGGCGTAACTACGGACTCGCTAATTTCAGAACTTTGAAAGTCGGGAAATTAATTTATTATTTTTAGTTGCAAATTCTCACGTGTCCAAACATTGTTTGGAAAGTAAGTACTCAGAAATATTTTTATTGTTCAGTGTGATAATGATCTAAAAACATTAACATGCCCTTATATTTATGAAATGCTTCTTGAGAAAGGAAATGTGTTAAAAGTTATTCCCGGGTTAGCAAAATATTCACAATATTTCACCATAACGTTACTGGCCGCACAAACCCCTATTTGATCTCGGTCAAGTCACGTCAACGCACTGAACACACACTTCCCTTATGACCTCAGTCACATCAAAACAATGTTAATGGCCACACAAATCCCTATCTGATCTCAGATATGTGGCCAAACAAACCAGCACTCTATATTACCTCACATTTTTACTTAGCTATGCAACCTTTAGAAATTCCATCCTTTAAATGAGGCACTTGTGCGAGACATTTTACCAACCGGCGCGGATTTTAAGTCCCCCCCCCCTCCCCACCCCCACTCAAAAATTCTACACAAATATAGTGCTTTTTTGGCACAGTTAAATCTGGAAATTAATAAACTTGAAATAGCGATGTCCCTGACGTATGTTGTATCGATTAACTCAATATGTGGTACCTTTTCATTGGAAAATATGACTTATCAAATAGAAGACACATTCAGAGTAAAATGATAAGTTTGTCCTTTTTTAAACTAAATTTGATTTGTCTAATAAAACTTAAAGAACTATACATGACATATCTCTCATGTTCTCATTTATTTGATATTTCATTTTTTTTAAATAATAATTTTATTACAATTAAAATGGATCCCCTGCGTATATTTATAGTTGACATGTTTAATGTCGTATAGGTAAATTAAAAAAAAAAAATATCGATCCAAGACATCTTTTCAATTATTTTGTTATGAAACATTAAGTTGAAACAACAAGAACAACAACAAAAAAATTAGAATGTTTAAACATTTTTAGAATATCTGAAAAGACAATCAATTCAAAAAGAAATGTCTAAATAACTATTCAACAGACATTTATTTCAAAATGATGTCCCTCTCAACGTTTTCAATTTATGTTTTTTACATTTACCTTAAAAAATGTATTACAAAATAGGAACATCCATCTTTCAAAATGGTTTATGCAGGCATAAATTATACGAGGGCTGAGCTATAGTGGCCAAAAAATTAATTTTATAATTGCGAAACAATATAAGATTCAATTAATAAATCAAATTCATATAGAATAAAAATATTGTGATTTTTTAGCAATAAATTTGTAATTAAAAGATAAATTATCTACCGTTATAACTAAAACACTGCTGTCTATGAAATTGTAATGGGTGATTAGCGTTTTTGCGGTATAGTAAGCTTTACATAATTACAAGCAAATATGCTTGAAATATTCTAATTTTTTTTAAAGAAATGAATGTATGTGATTTCGTTTTCAAAAGGCGTTTTTTATTTAAATTTATAAAGTTGCAACCGTAACACATGTCCCTACGTGATTAAAGATAACAAGATCACTATCCCTCTGGAAATATTCAGAATCAAAGATGGCTTGACCAGCACAAGTCTCAATGTTATTTACACCATCCTTTGTAAAAAGCGCGGTAAATTAAATGTAGGAGAGATAGATCGTCGCCCTGGAGACCGTTTTAGAGAACACCTCCGTACAATAAATAAACAACCCTATATGTCTAGTTTCCAAATATTTTAATATTACTAACCTTGTTGGAATTTTAGTCGTTGCAGTTACTGGTATATTGTTTATTAGTGATACAACAGATTAATATAGAAAATAAATAAATAACAAGATTTGGTACATTAAAAAAAAAAATTACTTCCACTCACTTCACTTAACTTTTTTTTTGTCTAGGTGTGGCACTTATTATTTTCATTTTTAGATAGGATATATGTTTATATATATATATATATTCACACACACACGCACACACACACACATAGTGTAATTTTAATGTATACTTATTTAATTTTTTTTTTGGTACTGTTGAAGGCATTCCACGAAACTTTTACATTTGTATTTGTAAAAATCCTCATTAAAGCTGAAAATTTATTGTTTTATGTACATAAATTGTATGTGTCTAATTAATCTACTTCAAAGCTATATCGCAGTCCAAAACTCTTCTACTTAAACAGAAAGATGCAGCACCACAAAAAAAAACCGATTTGTGAAAGTAAAAATTGTAGTTCTTGCAAATCAAGATTAGAACACGAACTAAATGTTGTTGTTGATGGTTCAACGGTGTTGGTGGTTTTTGTTTTTGACGTATCTTCTGAAACAAAATAAAAAGTCAGTCTTACAAACTTGAATCCATTCATGGACAAAGACATACTCAAACATAATCTGCATTGTCGTACATCGGTACTATGAAAACAGTTTCATGCTATCAAACCTTAATTTATCTTACAAATAAATAATCTGTAGAGTGCTAGCAAGGTATTTAAAAGAAGCCCTCAATTCGAATATTATTCTATGACTTGATTAAAGTAGATTCTTTCGTCGAGATTTTTAAAGACATTAATATAGTAAACTAATAATCCCTGCAATGTACACACCAAAGTTCGCCAACAATGTAAAGTTTAAGCTTGTTGTATCAACGCCCTTGTCCTGAGTGATGCATAGGAAACTGAAGCCATCATGAATCCAATGAAACTTGAAGTTTAGCTTGGACTCCTGTCGAAAAATTCCACAAGTTCTTGGTTCAGGAACATCAAGCTTAGCTGTTGTGATGTCCTTGGCAAATGGATAGTAGGAGTTAAACCCCCGCGATGACCTGGTGTGCCCGTACCTCCAGACGAGTACAACATCTGGTTTGTTCTAGATGCACATAGTAAATAATGAAGACATTATAAAGCATTAATTTATAAATTTAGTATTATTTTGAATCGATAATTAAATAGCCCCCCACCCCTTAAAAAAAACAAAACAAGGTTTTTCGTATAAATGCTTTATATTCCTTTTTAAAAATTATAAGAATGAGCTATGCGGACATAACGCTAAAGGCAATACAAGATACGTCTCAAAATAAAGGAACGAATTTGATAAATAATTAATCTTCTTGGGTACATACATATCGGAGGTATCAAAAAGGATGTGTACATTTTCACGTGGATGACAATATATTTAAATCATATGGTATTACATTTAGGAAAAAGGAGATGTTACATTCTCTTTTTACAAATAAACATATGTTTAACAATTAAGAAAATCAATGGCGTTAACAAATCGTGAGTACATTTATATAAGTATACCATCAATATAAAGACCAAATCATTTTGAAAAATTGAATTGAAAAATTAATTTTGAAAACTAGAGATGTGTTAATATTTATTCTCAAAAAATGAAAATATATTTTTGTTTTTACTTTGCAAAAAGTAAAGAGGTGTGTATTTTTATGAGATTTATAATTTAAATTTAAAAAAGACACTCAAGTCTGTTATAGGCCTGATAACGGTTGCGATAATCTTCTTTAGATCAAAGATTTCTTCGTTTTACGATTTTCTGATAATGTATAATTTAAAAAACGAGGCAACAGTGTGTTACCGATTTTGATGAAGATATCAATATATCAAATTCCTTTAATATTAAATAGATTTATATCATATTATTTTGTTTTTACCCAATTTTTAGAAGAAAAAAACCCATTGTAAATCAAGGGGCAAGCAATGGGATCAATCTAAATTATTTCTCTACCGTAGAAATCGTCCCTCGTGAAAAAAGGGATATAATTAGTGATAATTTAGACTGGGTAATTTAAGGTTATGTTTATATGGAAAAAGTAATTTAGGGGCGTGAAAAGGAGTAGAGTAGGTGTATAATATATAGCAGATAAATATTTCTCAAATCTTAATGATGTTTGAAATGTAAATATTATTACATAGATACTTCTTTATAAAGTTAGGAATTATGATGAGTTTTTGCAATAGCAGGTAGAAATTATCGTAATGGACCTACCATTATTATCCCGATAACATCGGGTCATTTATTCTAGTTTTAAAATAATATTATAATGACCCACCCGCTTTGACACCGCATATTTATTTCAATAACTATTTCAGACAAAGAAAAGAAAATATTACGCAACTATTGCACTTTCAATTTAAATAATAATAACAATCTTGGGAAGTGTTCTTTTGGGAAATAGGTTTCTTCATATTCCTTTCAGCTTCCCTTTTAAAAAAAATAAGGGGAAAAACAACTGATTTTGTCGGGGTTGGGGTTGTTGGTTAAGGGTTAGGGTTGGGGTTGGGTTAGGGTTAGGGTTGGGTTAGGGTTAGGGTTGGGGTTAGGGTTGGGGTTGTGTTAGGGTTAGGGTTGGGTTAGGGTTAGGGTTGGGGTAGGGTTAGGGTTGGGTTAGGGATAGGGTGGGGTGAGGGTAGGGTGAGGGTTGGGTTAGGGTGGGGGTAGGGTGTTGGGTGAGGGTTAGGGTTGGGGTTAGGGTTGGGGTTGTGTTAGGGTTGGGGTTGGGTTAGGGTTAGGGTTGGGTTAGGGTTAGGGTTGGGTTAGGGTTAGGGTGGGGTTAGGTTAGGGTTAGGGTTGGGTTAGGGTTGGGTTAGGGTTAGGGTTGGTTTAGGGTTAGGGTTAGGGTTGGGTTAGGGTTAGGGGATGGGGTTGGAAATTTGTTAGAATTTGTAGATATTGGAAACGGGTCTATGTGTCAAGTTCCCCACACCCAGAAAGAAACAAAGGAAGAAAAGCAAAATTAATATAATATATTTTAAAGAGGAAATAAGACCCTACAGTCCATGTAGGGCTCTGGCCTGCTCCACCTCACACTTCCACTCGGAACAATCCGCAGCTTTCCTGAGATGTGTAAATGGTCTTTAAATTAATTGAAAATATCATTTGATTGCCACTTTACGAAAAGTAAAGTTTTAAAAAAAAATTGGTGCACATTTTTTATGAAATTAGGCTGCTACAAGACTTACAGACTTGACAATGGATTAAGAGATTCTTCTTCAGACGATATAATTCTGTGCTTTTAAATTTCCCGACAATATAGTAAAAAGAGCCAAGGTCCGTCACATCATGAATGACTATACGAATAGATCAAATTCCGTTAACATACAAGAGAGTTCAAATGGTATGTATATGTTTTAAGTTGTTTAGAAAAGGATATTGATAGGTAAAGCGAACGTTATATTGAAAATATATATCTAGAAAGTATCGCAATATGACTATCATTATTATCCCGGTAACATCTGGTCATATATTTAAGTTTATACAAGATTTTAAAAATATTATCCACATATTCTTTACTCTTAATTTTTTTTCTATTGTTAAAAATATTTCACCATGTCATTATTAAGACTTTATTTTGACCTTTTTAAATGTAAAAAAATCAATCAAAAATTGTTTAAATGTATATGTTGTATTTTTATTTCAATCTATACAAATAACTAACATTTTTGAATGTTATGACTACTCCGAATATAGTCACACATTTATATAAGCAAATAGTAATTCTTTATCTGTTGTGTGCATTATATGCGGTCTGATTCTCAAGTGAAGCTGCATAGCTGATGTAATGCACAGAATCAGACTTTAGATTGTAAATCAGCAGATTTGATTTTGCATAAACAAGACGAGAAATGTCCAGTAGCAGACACAAATTTTGTTTTCGTCGCTTGTTTTATGTTTGAAAAAGATTTTACTCCACTCTTGTTTTAATAAACTTATGATAGGCAGTACGTGTTTAAAAGAGCTTGCCTACTAAGCCAAATAAATCCTCACAAAAAATGCAGCCACATCAGCGGCAACGTCTTATTATTTATCTTTCAAATTAAATCTGTTTATTTGTGTAAGAAGATTTAAAAACTAAATTCTCCATATTTCTGCACTATTTAGATTCGCCCTAAACGTGTAAGAAAATTATTTTACGTTATATCTACTTTGGTAAGCAATCTTGGCAAAAATGAACATTTAAAATATGTAAATGTATATAACATATTAAATACCTATACATCGATTTTAATCAAAACAAATTTACGTATATGTGTAGCAGCACAAGAATGTGTATTATTATCTAATCAGTATGTGCACAAAGAATAAATAAATTACGTAAGTTTGAACATCATTTACTTGCATTTTTCTTATTAGGTTCAAAAGCACGTGACCTGCGAAGAGTTTACTCACGATCAAGTGGCCATTGAAGCTATTTGAGTTACCCCCCCCCCACCTGTTCTAAGACCTACAACAACGAGAGAGCCATATTATCTTCGTTACATTGAAGCTATTTGAATGACCCCCCCCCCCCCACCTGTTCTAAGACCTACAACAACGAGAGAGCCATATTATCTTCGTTACTTATTTTTCTTTAATTTACAGCTATATTAATTAATAAACAATAGGGAAGAAAAATTATTTTATTACCCTCACAAGACAGGTCAAGGTGATATTGTCTCCTTTGCGGTTGTATGAAATATAATGCTCATTTCCTCTCTTTGGGCTCAAAAACAATTGTGCGTTTTTTTCGTCATTTTCACCTGGTAGAGTGGAAATTAAAAAAAAAATTAAAATGAATATTGATGGAATTAATAGATTTATCGAAATTGTTATATTAAACACATGCGTTTTGTATACAATTTAAAAAAAAAACAAATTGTTATATTTCGAATATCCCCCCTTGTCCCTCCACTGCCAAAACAATGTGTTACTTCTGTGGTGATTTATAAATATGTTACTTCTGTGGTGATTTATAAATGTGTTACTTCTGTGGTGATTTATAAATGTGTTACTTCTGTGGTGATTTATAAATGTGTTACTTCTGTGGTGATTTATAAATGTGTTACTTCTGTGGTGATTTATAAATGTGTTACTTCTGTGGTGATTTATAAATATGTTACTTCTGTGGTGATTTATAAATGTGTTACTTCTGTGGTGATTTATAAATGTGTTACTTCTGTGGTGATTTATCAATTTGTTACTTCCGTGATTATTAAATCAATTGGTTACTTCTGTGGTGATTTATGAATTGGTTCCTTCTGTGGTGATTTAATCAATTGGTTACTTCCGTGAATTGTTTTAATCACCACAGAATTAACCAAGCATTTAGTCAATTGTTTTTGGTTACTTCTGTGGGATTAAATCAATGGGTAACTTTTTTGGTGATTAAATCAATTGGTTAATTATGTGATGATTAATTCAATTGGTTACTGCTGTGGTGATTAAATCAATTGGTTACTTCTGTGGTGATTAATTCATTTGGTTATTTCTTTGGTGATTAAATCAATTAATTAATTCTGTGGTGATTAAATAAAATTGTGTACTTTGTGGTGATTAAATCATTTGGTTACTTCTGTGGTGATTAAATAAATTGGTTAATTCTGTGGTGATGAAATGAATTTTTTTACATTTGTGATGATTAAATCAATTTGCTACTTCTGTGTTCATTATATCAATTAGTTAATTCTGTGGTGATTTAATCAAATAGTTACTTTTGTTTTGATTAAATCAATTGGTAACTTCAGTGTTGATTAAATCAATTAGTTACTTCTGTGGTGATTAAATGATTTGGTTACTTCTGTGATGATTAAATCAGTTGGTTACTTCTTTGGTGATTTAATCAATTGGTTAGTTGTGTGGTTATTACATTAATTGGTTACTTCTGTGGTGAGTAAATCAATTGTTTACTTCTGTGATGTTTTAACCAACTGGTTACTTCTGTCATGATTAAATCAATTGGCCGTCGTCTTGAGGGCTGCACCTTAAACCAGCAAAAGGATATTGTAAATTTAAGACACGAATACAACTATACAAATATATTATGTTAGTAGTTGATAGTCGTCACATAATGATTTAAAGGGAATGAATGTTAGATCCTCAGCGAGATGAGACCCTTCGTCTTTAGAGAGTGGAGTTCTGAGGAAATGCATACCACCAAATTGATACCGGTAACTGATCCTTTTCATGTTTGTTCATCTTATTTTTTGCAAGGAATGTATACAATGCATGTTCAGGTAAAATAATATTCGGTAATGGGAGGTCATAGACAAAACGCAATTTTTCACTTGATATGGTGAAGTAATTTGATGATTAAAAAAAATATTAGCAGTCAGTGGTAAGTTATGATTGCAATATAGGGAAGAACGCGTTCAGGTTGAAAGTAACATTAAATATAATTATGTGATGGAAGTCCACATAATTATGTGATGGAAGTCCACATAATTATGTGATGGAAGTCCACAAAATTATGTGATGGAAGTCAAAGTAAACAGGAAAACAAAGTGAACAGGTATCATATTGAGTTGCTTGCGGAATAGTCCAAAGAAGGGTTAGTTATTAAAAAACGTAATTATTAAAATAAAAAAAAAACCTATAAAATACGAGGGTCTCCGACGTTTACTTTGTTGTGGTGAGGACTGCGTAGATAAGATTGAAAGGACAGATAAGATTGAAGGGACAGATAAGATTGAAGGGACAGATAAGATTGAAAGGACAGATAAGATTGAAGGGACAGATAAGATTGAAGGGACAGATAAGATTGAAAGGACAGATAAGATTGAAGAGACAGATAAGATTGAAAGGAAAGATAAGATTGAAGGGACAGATAAGATTGAAGGGGCAGATAATATTGAAAGGACAGATAAGATTGAAGAGACATATAAGATTTAAAGGACATATAAGGTTGAAGGGACAGATACGATTGAAGGGACAGATAAGATCGAAGGGACAGATAAGATTGAAAGGACATATAAGATTGAAAGGACAATTAAGATTGAATGGAAAGATAAGATTGAAAGGACAGATAAGATTGAAAGGACAGATAAGATTGAAAGGACAGATGAGATTGAAAGGACATATAAGATTGAAGGGACGGATAAGATTGAAGGGACAGATAAGATTGAAAGGACAGATAAGATTGAAAGACAGATAAGATTGAAAGGACAGATAAGATTGACAGTACAGATAAGATTGAAAGGACAGGTGAGATTGAAAGGACAGATGAGAATGAAAGGACAGATAAGATTGAGAGGACAGATAAGATTGAAAGGTCAGGCCAAATTCGGTAAACATAACTTTCATAATTCTTGTCTGAAATATTGGCACACATTCAATCTCATAACATCTTTTACAAATATTTTTTAACAAGACGCCTAGATGTGGTGTTTTCCAACCCATTTTGATAAGACAACGTTTAAAATTAAGTTGGTTATTCATGCCGGCTTTAATACCCCATTCTTTAAACACCGGGGTCGCAAAAACATAATTATAAAGTAAAGTTACAAAAATAATGTTAAAGAATATTTTAAAATATTATACATTACCTGGTATATAAACTTTTAATGCTTGTATTGCAACATTTGCACTGATAGTTTGTTCATTTTTGTTTTGAAAACTTATGTCGCAACTGAATAATGTGTTTTCCATACATGTAGCATTATCTATTTTCAAAAGAATCATTGCCTTTCTGTTTCCTGTGTTGCCATCGTCATAGGAAGGAGTTAAACCAGACACTTCAATTCTCCATGTTGTTCCTGTATAATTATACTATGAATAACAGAAGAAAAAAAAACTTGTTACATTTGGGGTTATGGTTAGATAGTATTCTGATGATCGACATGTAGGAAATATTTAGAGAAACACATTGGCAGGAGGGCGGTGGGCTTTGTATAAATTTCTTTTTATTGGGACAAGGATTGCGAACGGAATAGAAACACCGCCATGTCCTTAGACATGTCACCAAAGGACGTAAGAAAAGGGGTGAAGGGGCATTGATCCCTGGGGATCAGCTTCAAGGAAGTGTCGAATCGTCTTTTGATAGGACCTTAATTTAACTTTAAAATCCAATGCACACCAGAAAGACAAGGAGTGCCGGAATAAGGATGTTCTGGTGTTGTGATGTGTCATTAAATGGTGTGTTGTGTATGTGGGAACAATCAAGGAACAACTCCAATGCCAGTTAACAAGATTAAAAGAGTTTATTTACAATTTATAACACAATTTATAACACCAACTTTCAAAGTACACTTGGCTAGCCTAAAGAACGAAACTAGATATTTTCCTTAGTGGACTAACTCTACTACAAAACGACGTTTATCGAAACATATTACAACGGCGCTATCCAACTCTCAAACTCTCGTCATCTCCAATAGTTCTACCTCCAAATGACTCCGTTTCACACACACTCATTTTATTACACCCACTCATGTTTAAAACAATGAGCTCCCGAATCTTTGAGACATAGAACTTTTTCTCATGTAATTAAAGTGAGCTCACTTAACATTTTTAATAACTAGAATATATCACCTGATATTACCGGGATAATAATGGAAGGTGTATTGCATTACTTTCCAACTGCCCTTGCAAAGTCCAGTGATCTAGACAGCCAATTTTTACGAATGTAACTCAATCGAGTTTTGAAGTATATTATCAGTAAAAAAATAATTAAATGCTATAATTTAAACGCCCTTAACATATACAGTTATTAAATATCACGAATTGTTATTCTTCTATAAAATATAGGCCAAACAAACCATTTTTTCATCGCCATTGGACAAAAAAAGAATATATATTTTTTTAAATGTGTAACAAAAACGTGTCCTTAACTTTAGAAAATATTTGACAATTTTAAATATCGGTATCATTTACGGATTTTATAGATTATTATCTTCACTAAAAATTTACCCAACCTTCGCCTCGCTCTTGAAACATAATATCGTAAAATTATTAAAAACAAAATTCTTATATTTAAAGGTAATCTCTAATCAAATGTTCACTTCTAAAAGTCTTGTTTTTTTTTTACTTACAAAAAATGTATTCACAATCTTATTAACATTTCACATGCCCCTAAACCAGTGGTCGCAAACTCGCGGCCCGCAAGACGATATTTTGCGGCCCTCTACCTGAGAGAAAAGTTAAGTGTTTTTTTCCCCATCATCATATCTATAACGCGGCCATCTACGACAGTTTCAATTGAATCTCACCGACTAGTCTTATTCTGATTTTTTTTACGTTTCTATAGATTTGGACCTTGATTAAAATGGTAAAAAGAACGTTTTAAAATCTGGCTAAAGTTTTTTTTTATAATATAGCATTTTATAAGACAAACATTGAGAAAGTGATTTTTGAGAAACGTTGAAAAAGTCAGTTGGTGGGTAATGCATAGCCATAGTAGCGTAAATCGCAGCAATCTAACACAATATCAAAGAATCCTTATTAAAATGGCCACTAGTATTTACGATTGAGGGAAATTCCGAGCCTGTCAGCTAGGTCCATTTCAAAATAGTGCTTGTCAAAGAGGCCTTTTCTAAGAAAAATCAAAATTTATTCTACCTACAATAGCATCTTCATTTTCATAAATAATTAATAAATATTGCCTACTCCTGCCTACTGTTTGAACACGTTTTAGCCTTCAAAGCCTTGACGTAGAAGGATGGACTTAGCTTTTCTTGGTGATATTACACAGGAACTGAATGTACTCAAGAAGATGTAACAAGACAAGGGGCAGCTTGTCAGTGATGCCTATGACAATGTCAGGGCATTCTGCACAAAACTTGTGTTATGGTTCTTAGAGAAATTTCTGCAATTTCCAAATATGCCAAGTACTCTTAGACTTGGGCACACCATTCAGAAGTAAAGTATACTGATGTCATTTCAAAGCTGCAAGAAGAATTTGATCTCATGTTTGCACGCTTCCAAACCCACAGAACAACTTTTCAAATTTGTGTTGACCCTTTCTCCTTTAATGTGGAAGATTCCCCCATCCCCCCAACTTTCTTTTTTGTGTGTACTTCAAATGGTGCCCGTGAACTTTGTTTGACCCGAGATTGGACTGCGTTCGTGTTGGACGTGGCCTATTTCCCTTTCATCTTGCGTGTTTACTGCCGTTGCCAACTGAAGATAGTTCTCATAGTATGTTGTGAAATGTTCGCGATTTGACTAGAAAAGTAAACAATGTCTAAGACGTTTCTGGAAAGCGTCTTACGCTGCATATATAAGGGATTGACAGGGAGAGAGATTCACGGAGATTGATAGAGAGATATTTTTAACTTCATGAGACAAGTGTTTTATTCTTTGTGTACTCATATGTGTTTATTCGCATTCATCATTGTACCTTATTGTTGTGGTACATTGTACTAACTGTGTACCGGTACAAGACATTCTCATACTCTGTAAGTTGATGATTCTAATTGTATTTCTTTTACTTTTTAATTATATTAATACTTAAATAAATCTTATTAATTGTAATTAGTACTGTTTTGAGTGTCGTATTTTTGCTATTGTATTTCTCTATGGTATGGTCCTTTGTTAGGCACTGTTTAGAACGAGCCAATAACTTAAAATAAGAGATTAATTCTCACTATAGAAGGCAGTGCGTAACAATGGAAAATTTGTGAGAGTATTGCCCTCCACCTTCACTGAGATTTTCAGGATTTTCAAGCAGATCTTATGACTTTTTATGGGAGTTTTATCTGTGCGAAAAGCTTTTTTCTACTATGAACTGCAAGGCAAAATTCAGGCCCAAATTACTGATAAGATCTTCAAGCTATACTGAGGGTCTCACTTGCTTCCTCACTCAAGCCAAATGTTGCTGAGCTGGGTAAGAAGTAGTGCTGCTAGGTCTCTGGCAACAAGGAGTTGGAGGAAGAAAGTGAAGCCTAGTTCTTGAGAACCTTTAAAGTATTTATATTTCATTTATAAAGATTGAGCAGATTGTAATAGTTGTATTTTAATGAATTTTCAATCGCTTTTTTGTGTGTGGAATACTTAACCCAGTACCAGTCTCACTCAGACTCTTCCTCCTGCGGCCCCCAGATGATTTAAGTTTGAGACCCACTTCCCTAAATCGCATGTTCGTAAAATAGAAAAAAAAAAACAACACATAGTTCCTTATATTTAAAGAAAATTCTAATACTCATTTGTTCACTTTATTTTCGATAAATCGAAAAAAAAATATGTATCAATATTTTTGAAGGTTAAATTTTCCCGCCCTTAAAAATATTTCATCTTTTAGAAAGCAGTTTCTACATAAAAATTATCGTTCAATCCCATTTATATGAAAGTTTTACGAAATATATTTAATACAATTTTTAAATAATATATTGTCATCCTAATACATATGTGCACACATATTCCTTTACTCATGAACTGTATGTATGAATAAATTACTATTTCCTTTGGTTAAAAGATCAATTTCTAAAGTTCTAAAGACTACTTCTAATGCTTACTATCCAAAAAAAAAAAAGCTCAATTTTTTCCAAGCTTATGTAAAGGACCAACTTGTATAGTGTTTAAGAGACAAAGGCTGTACTACAATTGTAGTAGGTGAAAAAATAGCGAATGAGAATTATTAAACAAAAGAAGCAACAAGAGTAGTGTTTGCTTAGAAGAGGAGAAAATATTTTACAGTGACCAATGTCAGTAAAGAAAAAAATTAAACAAGGTGGACTATGTAATAGACCTGGATGGTGAACTAAAGGTGTCTTACACCTGGACTTAACTTAGGAAATATGACACAGTGACCAATGTCAGTAAAGAAAAAAATTAAACAAGGTGGACTATGTAATAGACCTGGAGGGTGAACTAAAGGTGTCTTACACCTGGACTTAACTTAGGAAATATGACACATGTCCAGGAAGTCTAAGCAATATTACCATAGATATGTCTAACATAGAACCTACTGATAAAAATATCATTGCTACAATACTACAATTGCAGGATGAGAATGATTACAACGTCAAGAACTATAGTAAGCAATTAACATAACTCATTAGAGAATTCAAGGATGTCATGACTGAAAACATTAGATACACAAGCACTAATGCATGAGATTGTATTAACGCAGGAAGCTACATTTAAACCCAAATCCTATACCCTATTCACATGGAGAGAAAGTAAAGAAAGAACTGAACCATCTTGTGAACACAAATAAAATTAGATGATCAAGCTCTTCCATAGCTCCACCCATGGTGGTAGTAAATAAGAAGATTAGTCAAGTAAGAAGATGCTCTGATCATAGTGAACTCAAGAAAATCACACATTTAGATGCAATACCAATGAACGATACTAGAGAAATATAGATAAAAATGGGTTCTTCTACAAAATTAACACATTTGGATCTCAACAAGGATATTGGCAGATAGGGTTGCAATAATAAACTACAATGCATGTGCAAGAAAAGAAGGAACGTTTGAATGGACAGTTATGGTATTGGGACTTGTCAATTCAACAACTGTATTCATACAAAATACACAAAAACTCACCTTGGAAACTTCATCAGTGCTTCCACAATGTCATGTTACTTAAAAATTTTAACTTTCAAAATATTCTGGCACACACTTGTTTTTTTAATGAAATATATAAATGTGACAATAAATATACGTCAGTTATGATTAAAGGAAGAAAATTATTTCAAGAAAAATTTGTGAGCGATATTCGATGGGAACTTGAGCTCCGTGCCCATGAAGTCATTTGCGTGTTTAACATTTGTGCAAGAGTCATTCCTCTTTATTTTATTGTTAGTTTTCATTGTACGAAATGTCGGCATACCCATGACGTCATTTGCATGTTTATTCAATAGGAAGGAATATCATAATAACCGATTGGAACAAGATTTCATGTGAATAATTAACGAAGATCCACTTTGTCAAGCCATTGTCTTAAATTTTCTTTATCCTTAAGCGGAAACTTAAGCAGACTTATACCGATGTCCTTAACTTTACTGTTTGAACAGCCAAAAGCCGAACATTGCCTAGGTATCTTGAATTACTAGTTGTAGTGTGTAACGGGCTACTGTTGTCAAGCACTGTGACAGTATAACTGGACGTCATGAGTTGTTTTTATTCATGAAAGTTTTTGAACGTAAATGCTTGAAAATCTTGAATGAGTGATCTTTTATGTAGAAGTATAAAACGGTTGTAGGTCAAAATAAAGTCAGTTGTTACACGAACCCTGAAGAGTGAGCATCATTCATTTCTATTACAAGCACTAGTGTGTTGTATACAGCCTACCGGAAGTCTTACTCGTATTTACTCTCATCACGTGACAAAACAACTGACTAAGCGACTCCCATTGTGATTTTGATACCTAAAAGATACATAAAATAGTAACAATAAATAAAAAATGTAAGAATTAATGTTGATTCATTGGTCAATTCACGTGATGCATATACTGTTTTCTAAAAAGGTTGGTTCCGAACACTTGTGTATATGGATGGTCGGGGTCGGGTAAAAGTATAAATTTGTACACGCTAATAAGATGTACGGTGGAATCGATTGGGACACAATGTTATAGTCTATAGATATAAGGGATGAGTGTTGAGGCAGCCATGTTGGAAGGGTCGTGTTGTGGTTCTGTGCTATAACTATAATGAAAAATGTGTATAATGTGAGGACAATAGTAAATAATTAATCAACACAGAAGTGCACATATATATACATATCCTACACTTAGGTGAAGTTGTTAATTTAGTACGTATATTCAGTTTAAACAAAAATAAATTGCCAGTAAATAGTTACATCAAATGACTCAATAAATCATTTTATTGTGTTGATGTCTTGACGTGGCAGTGAGTTACTATAGACTTGGCTCACCATCACCCCTGTATTACCATCAATAAGTTGAGTACGTTAAATTTTTCATCAGATTTAGTTTGCTAAAAGGGACAGTGACAGAAACTGCTAACAGAATATGGAGGCATTCACATATTTTTGGAAAGAGTCTTGACAGCCTGTATATTTTAAGGCAGTTGAGTAGCTCCAATGTATTCAGTGGGCCTCTCTCAAATATACATGATGAACAGATGGCAAATGACTTATCACCGCCACAATATTTTCATTGATACCAGCGGGGAATTGATCTGCCAGTAATTTTGATTTTTCTTTCAGTTCCTTATGGCCAGGGGTCACCAAACTATTGCCCGCGGGCCATACCGGTCCACAACGTGCGCTTATCAGACCCGCCGCCTAGAGACCGACCGAATTTCGGATTCGGCGCCGGAAGTTGCCATTTGATCACTTTCGGCCTAGTTTCGGTTTCGGCCGTACCAGAAAGTTGACTTACGGATTTATTTCGGTTTTGGGCCGAAAGTGATTGAGGTTTTCGGTCATCTACAAGAAGTCAGACTGTCTGTCTCTAGGCAGGCAAACCGATATTCCTTATTGCCTGATGTGTTGTTACTACGTTAAATATTTATACAGCGACTAGAGGCCGACCGAATTTCGGCTTCGGCTTCGGTTTCGGCGCCGAAAGTGGCCATTTTATCACTTTCGGCCAAGTTTCGGTTTCGGCCGAAACTGGAAAGTTAACTTTCGGCTTAATTTCGGTTTCGGCCGAAAGAGAAAAGTTAACTTTCGGTTTTTCTTCGGTTTCGGCCAAAATTGACTTAGACTTTCGGCCATCCGGCCGAAAGTTACTCAGGTTTTAGGTCATTTAATACTAAGCGAAAGCGATATTTTACAACAAACTAAACGACATTTAAGAACAAATTAAGCGATCTTTGAGAACAAACTAAATGATATTTAACAACAAACTAAACGACATTTATGAACAAACTAAACGATCTTCAAAACAAACTAAGCGATCTTTAAGAACTATCTAAGCGATCTTTAATAACAAACTAAACGATCTTAAAGAACAAACTAAACGATTTTTAAGACCGAACTAAATGATCTTTAAGAACAAAACAAATGATCTTTAATGATTTATAAGAATAAACTAAGCGATCTTTAACAGAAGACTAAATGTTCTTTAAAAACAAACTGAAAGATCTTTAAGAACAAACTAAGCGATCTTTATGAAAAAACTAAGCGAATTTACAACAAACTAACCGATCTTTATGAACAAACTAAACGATCTTTAAGAACAAATAAAGCGATCATTAACAAAAACTAGACGATTTTTAACAACAAACTAATGCGATCTTTAACAAAAAACTAAACGATCTTTAACAACAAACTAAACGATCTTTAACAACAAACTAAACGATCTTTAACAAAAAACTAAACGATCTTTAACAACAAACTAAATGATCTTTAACAACAAACTAAGCTTTCTTTAAGAACAAATTAAGCGATCTTTAAGATTAAACTAAGTGATATTTTAGAACAAACTAAGCGATCTTTATGAACAAACTCACCGATCTTTAACAACAAACTAATCGATCAATAACAACCAATTAAACGGTCTTTAACAACAAACTAAGCGATCTTTAAGAACAAATTAAGTGATCTTTTAGAACCACATTTTTTAGACACACGGTTTCAAAAAATAATATTTTGCATTAATTTCCCCTCCTCCCCCCCCCACCCCCCAATTTCTGCCAAATTTTCTCCTACCATACAAATTTGAAAAAAAATTGTAAAGCAATTTAAATTAGTTTTATATTAAAATGGTAAAATCCAAAGTATTCGTTAGATCAAGGGTATCAAACTTAAATTATGGGGGGGGGCGCAGGAGGTAGAGTCTGAATAAGAGTGGGCCGCATCAAGTAATCCACAAAAAAGCGATTACAACTGTTACAATCTGGTCAACCTTTATAAATAACAAAACAATCATTAAGGGTTCTCAAGAACTAGGATTCACTTTCACCCACCTACTCACTGTTGCCAGAGAGCTGGCATACAAAAATATATAGACATTATAAAAAAAAGTCAGAATTAGATTAGTCGGTGAGATTCGACTGAAACCGTCGCGGAGAGTCACACTATATATATATATATATATATATGAGAATGGGGGAAACGGGCCGGCGCATTTACACTAAACTTTTATGTCATGTAGCGGGCCGCAAAATATCGTCTTGCGGGTCACAAATGGCTCGCTGGCCGCGAGTTTTAGAACCCTAAATTAGATTTTTATTTATTTAATATTTACGATTATCTCATTTTTTAAAAAAGAATGTAAATATTTATATTTTCCCACATCATTTTCGATGTAAGCAGATTGTATGCGGGAACGAATTTCAAAATATCTTAATATTTCATTTTCGGCTTCGATTTCGGCCGAAATTCGTTTTTAACTTTCGGTCTTTTTTCGGTTTCGGCCGAAAGTCATTTTAAAACTTTCGGCCTTTTTTCGGTTTCGGCCGAAAGTCATTTTAAACTTTCGGCCTATTTTCGGCTTCAGCCGAAATCAGAAAATCACTTTCGGTCGGTCTCTAACAGCGACTACTTGCCAGCTATTTATGAAAACACAAAGCATTAGTGTGACGATAACCACAAAACTCTTTGGTCACATTTTATGGCCTTAATAATTGATATGTAGGTTTATGTTGGCTCTTTAAGAGTCACACTAATTATTGTACACATACGTCTACGTAGCGTTGTAATTATAGTATAAAGTAAAAGGCACTCAAGGGTCTATTTTGCATGAATTTTGCCCCCCTCCCCCTTTTCAAATTTTATCTTATCATAGTACTTTAAAATACATTTGTGAGAAATTTAAATTGCTTTTCAATTAAAATAGTAAAGCCAAATTTTTCATTAGATGTTTCTTTATTAATACTCACGATGATCTCATTTTTTATCAAAAGAATTATACTTTACCTCATCATTTTTTGATGTATGCAGAATGTGTGCGTGAACGAATTTCAAAATATGTAAATATTTCGGTTTCAGCTTCGGTTTTGAGCTCGTTAAGCTTTTGGTTTCGGCTTAGGCCGAAATTCATTTTTTTTTACGTTCGGCCTAGTTTCGGTTTCAGCCGAAATCAGAAAGTCCCTTTAGGTCGGCCTCTACCACCGACGGTACTAGGATTTGCTTGATGAAACCCATGGTGCACGAGGCATTGTTATAAAATTCACAATACAATACTATGTTTAGAATACTAGGAGATCTTCCCACAGGCGGAGGCCTACTAGCTTCTTTACGCCTTAAACTGACCATTTAAAATGTTTAATTACTATAATTTAATTTTCCTGTTTATACTATTGTAATGTTTCATTATTTCGCGCTAATCCAGGTCCTTCCACTGCTCGTGGTAGCTCCACGTACACTCTGACGTTACCATGGTTTCCTTGACAACACACAAAAACACGCATCTTCCCGCTCTCAGATGCATACGGCTGTCAACACATGTCCAACGCTACAGAAATATTGACTCTTTTTGCCTTTTAGCCATTCTGTAGATATGTCAGAAGGATTTCTTTGCTTGATAATGATAGGTAAGTGAATCAAAAGTGTGAATAGAGGCAACAAAGAAACAAACATAGCATAATAATGCTATTCCAAACCAAATATTGATGATAGCTTGAAAGCGAAACGTCTGTTTCACAAATCACAGTTACATTTTTTGCTGCTTAATATGTGCGCTGTTTAATATAGTCTGGTATCATTTTGCTAAAGTCGCCTTCATTCACAACTTTTAGTAAATAGATATGTTGGTTGTATTTGTGTTTTTGTGCATTGCACGCCACTCACTTAGTTTTGTGACTCCCTACTTTTGGTGACCCCCTGCTTTTGAGGAATTTATAGGTACTTCCAGTATTACATACCAGGCAGACCTTCTGAAATAGGGTTCCTTAGGCACTCATTTGATCTTGTTTAGATAATCTCCTTCTTCTGTAGCATCTTCATTATGGAACTTCTTTATTTTGCGTTTTGCTTTGCCCCAAGTTCCAGAGAGTTTAACCTCTATGCACAAAATAGAAGCAATATGTTTATCTTCGTTCCCCATACATTTCCAGCAGGACTCTTCGAGCATCTAGCTTTGCATTTCTGGTCTGAATAATCTTATTACATATATCAACTCAAACTAATACTCTGAACCATACAAGAGACATTATTAACCAAATGACACTTGTGATATAAAACAAAGCTCCATTAATCTCTGTTCTTGTTTTGGCAGTTAGGTTCAACTTCAAGTCGTTATCTAATTATAATTTGATGACTGGCAGGTGGGCTAGAGAGGACTTAATTCTTTCAACATGGTCTGACAATCGTATGTTAGGCATGACGTAAAGAGAACAGCCAATACGCTACTGCAAGATGTTTAATCGCGGTGGACTAGAACTCAGCAAGACGCCAAACGTTTGTACAAATCCTAGGCATGTAATGTCTTCAGGAGTGCATTCTGTGCCATCATTTCCACACGAATAAAATGTGTGGCTTTCAAATGGTGCAGATAAAGCTGATTCACATTTCTCAGTATTCTTGCGTGTGCACCTTTATATTTTCATGTCACGTTGGTTGCATTGTCATACCTTGTGAATGATAATCCGACAGTGAAATATTGGTTTATTTTAAAATTTACACTATCATCTGTTCTATGTCATATTCTGTTTAATAGCTCGTGTCAACAAACTTTAAAATCTTTCAACAGTTTTGTAATGTTTTTCATATGTCATTACATAACACAAAAGCAATATGGTTTCTTCAACATTGAATGAACCTGGCGTGGAGCTAAGCGACACAATTGTTTGAATCCTGAAGGAACGCATGGGAATGGCGTTCCTTGGCTTTTATTTTTATTACTCACAAATAAATTCTCATTTATTTCGAGAGTAGGAGGAAATTTGTTGAGTTCAAACCATTTTATCCATGGCCGAAGCCTGACAGCAAAAGGTATTTGATAGTGAAGTATATTAAGAATGCTAAATACTAAGGATACATTCAAAATATTCTTCTAATACTATTTAAGCATGATGCGACAATCTTCTAAACAGGTGTTTCAAACAAATTTAAAATAATTTAAATTAGCTTAATAAAGCCTTACCTTCAAAACCAATGGATAGCTAAAAGTAGCTATAGGATTTAGTTCTCCATTACCAACAAATGACAGCGACAAACTCGTGACATGCTTTATTGACGGAAACAGATGATCGTTAAGACTCCCATCACAAGTTACCGTTAACGAGTCACCAACCCTAACTTCAGCCTTGTCAAACATGGACCTTTGTCCATACACTAGAGAGGATCAAAGGATTTTTTTAAAACGTAAAATAATATGATTTTATTAAGACAAGAACTTAATATAGTTAAAGGAGATCCATAATAAATTTAGGCAAAAAGTAGGTATGACAAATATTTAGTTAAAAATAAGATATGTAGGGCGTAGGTAATAAAAAAATTGGAGGAGATGATAAAACTATGGTTTCCCCCGTTTTGTGTGTATAATATACGACTTTGCTGTTATGTACAGACTACAAAATAAATTCAGACTTTGTTGAAGTAATCAACTGCTAAGGACTTAATCATACAGTGTTCTAAAGAAGAATACCCATTATTTGCATGACTAGAATGCGCGATTTAATCATAGATAATTAAAATTCAACTTCAATGGAATAATGATAAATACTTTATTGAGAAATTACTCACCAGTTGTAACAAGAGAAAATATCACTCGAAATACATCTGTACACATCACTCATCTGTTGTTTTTATTTCTAATGAATAAAAAAAATAAAAATTTAACATTTGTATCCCATATGCTATTGATTTAGCCTAATTTGCAATACAACAAGTCACGTTTATAGTTTTTAAACTTAGTGTCATGACTAATTAACAATTGTTGCACTGTAGAATAAGTTAACAACTTGTTTGTTTACGCCGAAATTGTACAGTTTTTTTTTAGGTAGAACAGTCTTTGGCTGAATTTCGTATACAACATTTGACCGTGCTCATGCCATGTTAGCTTATTATTAATGGTGACGCCTAAGTACTTGTATGCCTCCACTTTCTCTACACTTTGATTTTATATGTTGAGATCTGTAATCTGGTGTTTCCCCCTCCTGAAATCAACAACCATTTCCTTTGTTTTTGAGACATTCAGCTGGAGAAAATTTTCATTGCACCAATTGATAAAACTTGTAACTAAGTTGAGGTATGAGCCACCTTTTTCAGATATTAAGCCAACAACGTTGGTTTCATCAGTCTTACAGGGGAGAGAACGCAGCCTTGTGGCGCGCCGGTGCTATTTTCTCTGGTTATTGATAATTGGTCATTTACCTTGACATATTGTGGTCGATTTGTTAAAAAGTTCAGTATCCAAGCCTGAATATGTAAATTGACATCTAACGAGGAAAGTTTCTTTATCATAAAGTGTGGTTGGATAGTGTTAAATGCTGATGAGAAGTTTAAGAAAAGCACTCTGGCATGTGTTTTAGGACTGTCTAGGTGATTGTAAAGTCTCTCCAACAATAGTATAATAGCATCCTCCGTGCTTCTGGTAGATTTGTAAGCAAATTGGTGGGGGTCAAGTTTTTGCTGTAGTTCATTCAAAATTTGTCTCAGAATAAGTTTCTCAAAACATTTCATTATAACAGAGGTAAGTGCAACAGGCCGTAAGACGTTGTTGCAAGTTACCTTATTTTTCTTTGGCATTGGTATAATTTCTGAATTTTTCCAAATTGTTGGTATTGTGTGAGTTACATAAGATTTATTAAATATGTAACAAAAAATGTAGGAGAGCTGCTCTGAACATGGCCTAACGAGCCGACCACTTTTAAAGCAGCACAAAATAAGGAAAGCATCACAACAGAGGTGATGATAGCGGAAATAGATACAGTAGTCAATATTATGCACCGTCTATTTGAATTAAAAAATGGGAAGAAGAGAGAGTTCCAAGTGATTGGAAAGAAGGAAACCTTGTCAAGATACTAAAGAAAGGGGATCGCAGCAACTGTATAAACTGTATATAGCACAGAGATGGCTCTCTTGAGAGTGACCAATGACCTCTTGCTCGCATTGGACAATGGTGATATCTCAATCCTGATCCTCTTAGACCTCAGTGCGGCTTTTGAAACTGTTGACCATGTAATCCTTTTTAAAACCCTTGAAAATTACTTTGGAATTTGTGGTTCAGTTTTGACTTGGTTTAGGTCCTACCTCTCTGATAAAAGGCAGGCGGTCTCTGTCGATTGCTGTCTCTAAGGCAGTGCTGATTTGGTGTATAGAGTACCACAGGGGTCCGTTTTAGGCTCGATTCTATTCACATTGTATACCAGACCACTGATCCTCTTGCTTGGGAGGCATGCTGTTGAGAGCCAGTCATTTGCAGATGACACGCAGCTATACAAACATATCCATCCCTCTCTTGTCGATGCCGCTGTCCACCAGACTTTGCGGGGGGGGGGGGCACTCATGATGTCAAATCATGGATGACACTCAGCAAGTTGAAGCTTAATGATGACAAAACGGAAGCATTCCTAATTCACAATCACACATCATCCTCTACCTCAACTCTTCCCACCTCATTTCAAGTAGGTAACTCCGACATACAGTTTACACCCTCTACTAGGAATCTTGGTTATATTCTTTCTAACAACATGTCTCTCGATAAACATATCTCTCACATCTGTCATTCGGCATACAACGCTATCCATCAGATCAGCTCCATCCGCCAATATCTCACAGTTAGCGCTAAAAAAACTCTAGTCTGTTCTCTTGTTCTCTCTCGTCTTGACTATTGCAACTCTCTTCTGTCAGGTTCACCAAAACACTACATAGAAAAACTGCAGAAGTTCAAAACTCAGCTGCTAGAGTAGTTATAAAGGCAAAAAAACGTGATCACGTCACTCCACTCCCTTCATTGGCTCCCTATACAGGCACGCATTGACTACAAGTTGTCTGTTCTCGGATTCCTTCCCTTCCTATCTAACCGAACTTCCTTATGTCTATTCACCCCTTCGACAGCTTCGCTCCTCCGCAGACACGAGTATTATGTTCATTCCCAAGACACACACTAAAACATGTGGTGAACGATCTTTCTCTTTCTGCGCCCCCAAACAATGGAATTCTTTGCCACTACACATACGCAATATACCAACCACCCAGGCCTTCAAAACTGCACTCAAAACATATCTTTTTAAATTATACTACCCTGACTGATTCCCCTCCTCTGACCAATAAACGATCTTGCTGGCTGCCGTTCATGGTTTGCTTGTAAAAGTTATGGGGTGGGGTGGGTGAATATACATTGCTGTTCATTATTTCATAAATGTTTTTTATGGGGTGGGTGAATATACTTTGCTGTTCATTATTTCATAAAAGTTTTTTATTTTAATGTCATGATTATGTCTCTTTTGATAAAATTTTTATGTACAGCGTGGTGAGCCCAGCCCTAGGCTCGGGTACCGCGCTATATAAGACCTCTTATTATTATTATTATTATTAACTACAGAGAAATTACACTACTGTCTGTATCAGGAAAGTCTTAAACATAATTATTTTGAAGAGAATAAAGGACCAGGTCGATACGCCACTACGAGATCAACAGAGTGGCTTCCGCGGAAACACATCATCCACAAATCAAATTGCAACACTACGAATCATTGTAGAACAGTCCATCGAAAGGAACGCTCCTTTATAATAAATTAATTGTATCAAGTACGAAAAGGCATTTGATAGCCTGGAACGACAAACCTTGTTGAAACTTCTTCGACAGTATGGAGCACCAAGGAAATTAGTCAGGATGATTCAGGATTCTTATGAATTTAAATACAGGGTGTATACGAAGTTAGACTCACAGATGCCCTAAAAGTGGAAACTGGAGTCAGACAAAGATGTCTCTTGTTCCCCGTCCTGTTCATCCTCGCCGGAAAATGAAAAAAAACAAACACACACAGCATTTGTGCTATTAAAGAAAATATGGGAGTCAAAGGAGATGACTCTGCAATCAAATTCAGAATTTTCAACACAAATGGCAAAACAGTCCTACTCTTAAGAGCTGGAACTTTAAAACAACAGCGAGCATTAAGCAGAAATTTAAGACCTTCATTAATACTTGTATTCATCTCGAATGATGAAAATAGTGGTGTTGAGGTCTATTTCTCTTTCTATTCTTATTGGGTGGAATCTTTTTGTGTAATCGTCCTCTGGATTTCCATAGTATTTCTGCAAGATCTTTTTTAAATATTCATACACACTGAATAAAGAATAAAGTATTAAATTATAATGTCACTATAATTATAATTCTCGGGAGGATCCTAATCACATTGCGCACCGTACTGCCACCTCATTCGCGGCTACCCCCTCCCCAAAATCGTGTGCACTTATTCATCAAATGCACCTAAAAGAATAGGTCTACGTCACTGAAATTCAAAACTATGTCTACGACATTTATATCCTATTAATAATTGGAAATGCTGATAAAAGTAAAAAATAATTTAAATTTTCTTATTATGCATTATGAAAATAAATTATAATAAATGAAGTACTGCTTTCAAAAGGGCATTTCAAGTGCGTCTCGAATTCCGGAACAAATATGTACGACTGGGCGTTATACCTAAAGGTTTTATCAATCAATTTAAGCATGTTGTCGATATATTTAATAATAGAGACGAGTAAAACTAAGTTCTCTAGAGAGGAGGTTTTCGTTTCATAAAAAGGTTATCATTTACATTCATAAACTAGTGATCTACAGTTTGAGTGCCACCATCTACCAGCGTGAGAAACATTTTGTCTCTAAAACTTATAGGAACCATATACTGTTGAATCTCATCGCATTTATTACACTCCAACTCAACCGTGATTTATGCTCCTTCTTATCTACCAACAAAAAGAAGAAACTTAATAACCTGAACCCAACAACTAAAAAAAACCTCCATGCTGACCAGAAAAAGAAAAAAAAATTATCTGTGTGCATAACCCCATATGTCCCTCTGTCTGATGGTGAGCGGTCTCTCCTTTCTAAGGGTCTCAAATTTATTCCTCTCAAGTCTTCCACCGACCGTTATCAGTTACTTGCTGACGCTCATCGCTATTTTCAATCATTGAGAATACAGTAATTATTTTATGAAAATAGAGCACACAACAGGACGATGGTATGTTCTCCTTTCAGAAACAACGCTAGTCCCCCCGGACACCAACCTCTGATCAATCCAAATTTTTAGATTTCTACATCAATAGTACTAAGCATGTTCTCAACACTCTCTTTCTCCCTAAACTTTGCCATTTCAACCTCTCTAAACAAGACTCTAAGGCACTCTCGGTGTTACATATACGTAACGACACGACATGGTGATTAAACGTGCTGATGTCAAAATATAGCTCTTAATGTCCTGTGTTCATCCACTCTTTTAAGCCAGACGCTCACCCGTGGGATATCCTAGTATCACTAAATACCAGTGTAACCGACAACAAACACTGAAGATATCGATACGAGTTCAATGTTATAATTGTATTATGCTTCGTAAAAGCTGACAGATCAATGTACTTCAACAATACTACTTGTAAACTTATCAACGTTCAACTTCACGATCTATCCAGCCCAATCCTCCAACACAGAACAAGCTACGCCTTGAACATCACACCACGGCCATCTCTGTCCTCTATCAACAACAACTAAAACGTAAGCGTCATTTCCCTTTACACAAATACATCACAACACTATTACACAATAGATACAGCTGCACACGAAATCTCTAAACAAAACATCTTTTCCCTACCCAACATAACAACAGTGATCTACACATAACAACAGTGGTTCTCATACCCTTGACAGCTGATAAGGGAGGTGCTGTCATAGTTTGGGCCGAGACGTTTACATTAACGAAGACGATGAACAATTAATTAGATGATACAAGATTCTATAAGTTCATCAATAAAAAAACTTATGGTCCACAATTAGGAAACTGCATCAAACAATAAAACAACCCATTGACGAATCAACACTTTTAGAATCGGGTTCTCATTAAACAACTTCAAAAATGCCCTTTTTAAACCTTCATTCTTTTTATTTGCTGCCTAACATTCACAAAGTGTGCAACCCCGGACGACCTATTGTCTCGGCCTGCTCTGGCCCCACTGAACACATCTGAGAATTTCCAGATATGGTCTTTCAGTCTTTTTTTTTTGCCTCTATTCCCACTTACATTAAATACACCAAACACGCTTTAAAAATATTTACTTCCATGAAAGTTATCCCTGATACAAAACGCGTACTGTTTTCACTTGATGGCTGCTCCTCATACACATCTATACCACACGATCTTAGGGTTTTGTGATTTTTCATTTAAAATAAACCACATCCATCCATTCCTATTTACACTATGATCTGATTGGCTGAATTCGTAATCACCCTTAACTCCTTTGAACTCAATGTTCATCTCTTTGACCAAATTAGGGGCGTTGCCATGGGTACAAAAAGGGATCTATCTATGTCTGCCTATTTATAGGTCATTTTGAACACATAGTAGAGAAGGCATATGCGGGCCGTTTTCCAGAACTTTAGAATAGATACATTGTTGACAACTTTAGCATCACTACCATGGAAACAAATTAACTCAAATAATTTATTGATTTCTGCCCATCAATACAATGTACCTACCTCATCTCTGGACATTCTTTCAACTTTCTGGACATCACTATAATATTGAAAGAAAACGGATTAATCACATCTGCCTACTACAAACCCGCAGTTAGCCATAGTTACCTGTTGTAATCATCCTCCCACCCCAAATCATGCAAAGAGCCTATACCATTTTCACAACTTCTCAGACTATGCCACCTCTGCCAGCTTCATGAAGACATTTGGGATAGGGATAATGAAATGATGAACTTTTTTCACCCCAGATCTTATGCTGAAACCACTCTTGTCTCGACACTCAATCGTATCAGCACTATCACACGAAATGATGCTTTTAAACCTCGTCCAAACAAAGAAAAAGGAAGATTGAACTACACTCATGTTAACTTACCACCATCACAATGTGATGCCAAAAATGCGTAAAGAATGGACACATACTTCTTGCTGACCCCAACTAAAACTGGGTATTCTCATCCCCGTTCTCATTAGTGTTTTCAGACGGGACAAAATCTAGGAAGCCTTCTCGCTCACTGTCGCCTTTGAGCTGACCCGTCTTACTTTGGGACTAGGCCGCAGTGGCGTAGCGATGGTGTTTGGCGCCCGGGGACAAGATTCGCGCCCGGGGACAAGATCCATTTTAAAGCGCCCCCTTTTCTTTTTTTCAACTCTCAAACCCATTAATTTGACCAATAATATGATATGAAATCACATTTTGGCACCCCTAACTAGCTTGCACCCGGGGACATCTGTCCACCCTCCCCCCCCCATTGCTACGCCTCTGCTAAGCCGTGCTCAAAAGCATTTGTAGGACACTCCAAATTAAAATCATTAGCCTCCCTAAAGTTACTTATACCATAAAAGAGGGCATTACCCGTGTTAGGCAAATGTGATTTATGCGATTATGTGCCGTAGATGCCACTACTGTTGTATAGGCGAAACTGGTAGAAGATTACCAGATAGGTTCACTGAACATCTTCGTGATATTAAACAGGGTAAACTTTCCCTGGTCTCATCTCATTTCAGCGGAGGTAAACATACAGATACATCAGATGCATTCATCACGGCACTTATTTCCCGTACCGACGCCCCAGAGAGAATTATCATATTGCCATTCTGGTTCTTATGGAAGATTACATACGATTCTTTTATTGACATACATAAAAGGAAATATTTTTATTCCATTGTGCATATTCTTTTTCATGCATACATAAATAAATACATATTTTTTCAAAGAAAACATTTTACTATTATTAGAATGTAAACACAATATATCTAAATTATTTCTCTAGGATAGAAATCAGCCATCATTGAACTCCCTTAGTGACAATATTGAATTAATAGTTATAATTTAGATTTGGTAATTGCTGGGAAAGGGGGGGGCGGCACTCTGGTAAATTCGTACAGACTGGGGAACAAAAGAATTTGTGTTTCTGTCGGTCCTTAGAAAAATAATTCGCCCTGATTGAGCTCATCTTTAGTACCTTTAGCAATAACATCTGAAGGGAAAAAAAATGATAAAGGCTTATATTTCACCTTAATTTTGGCACATACCTGAAATAAGTTTTGCATCAATCTTCACTTAACCGGAGAACAACAGAAGAAAGCTAGGATATTTTAACATAGCTGTATTTAAGGGGGGGGGGAAACTTAATTTTAGTAGGTACTGCATAGCAATAACATTTTACATGTTTATATTTGATTTTACATATTTATGAATATATTATTAAAACAAGCAACAACAAATTTGGCCTAAGCACTAAAATGGCACTAATCATCACTGTTATGTAGTACACTTTTCCCGTGCTTGAACTTTGTTTCACCCCACATTAGATCCCTAGCAGACAGTAGCGTTTGTTGTGGGCCTGGCTTAGTCTTTGATGTATCGTGTTTACTACAGACAACGAAGTAAACATGGTTAGTAGGTCTACTAGTATCTCGCGAAGGTTCTCGATTGTATTAGAAAAGTGAGGGCGTTTCTAGACGCGTCGGTAGACTCACATATATAAATGATTGACAGACACAGAGAGGAGAGATTCAGATGGATTGATAGTTTTTATTAACTTCACGAAACGTGTATGATTCTTTGTGTACTTATATGGGTTTATTCGCATTCATCATTCATCATTATTCATTGGCACATTGTACTAACTGTGTTAACTGTGTTAACTGTGTACAGGTACAAGATCTACCATACTGTAAGTTGATGATTTGTAATTATATTTCTTTTGTTTTGTTATTGTATTATTACTAAATTAAATCTTATTGATTTTAATTGGCAACTGCTTTGGGTGTCGTATTTTTGTTATTGTATTTCTCTATGGTATCGTCCTTTGTTATGCACTGTTCGAAAGAGCCATACAATTAAAATAGGAGATTAATTTCTCACAATAGAAGCCAGTGCGTAACAATCACAAATGCTTTATAATTTATTGATATATTTAATGTCAGTTTTCGCCCACAGTGAATATAATCGCTAATTGATTGAAGAAATAAGATCATTTATGATACAGCTGGTTGGCCACACTATTAAATTCGGCGGGCAGCATGCAGTCCGCTGAGCGCGAGTTGACAAATCCTGGTCTACAGGAATTCTGGCATTTCTTTCTACCCAATCTTATATTTCTACGTTCAATCTAATATCACGACCTTCTGATAATAATACCAGGATCAGTCACTGAAATATACCCTTTATATATATATATATATATATATATATATATATGTGTGTGTGTGTGTATATATATATTTCTATATATATATATATATATATATATATATATATATATATATATATATTTTTTTTTTTTTTTTTTTTTTTTTTTTTTTTTTTTTATATATATCTTTTATATATATATATATATATATATATATATATATGTGTGTGTGTGTGTATATATATATTTATATATATATATATATATATATATATATATATATGTATATATATATTTTTTTTTTGTTTTTTTGTTTTGTTTGTTTCCATTTACCCGCCCGTCCAATCAGCATCAGATCTGGCTGATACAAAATCACAAGTTCGTTACACAAAAAGCAGTCACACATATTTATTTTTAAACTGACACTACAAAAGCATTACTTTTTTATCTTAGTGTTGCTCCTATAACTTTCATTAACTATTATTATTAGAGACATATTTAATCAAAATATGTGTGTCGTGCAGGATGTTTTAATAGCCAGTGTTTTGTTGACTCATTAAGGACAACGTAAATCGCTGTCCATCGCGTGACACGTGGCAAGGAAGCACAGGTACATTACCTATGTGTACTTGTCAATTCACATCATGTTTTGTTTGTTTTTTAGACAGGCGGAATACCACAATACAAACCTCTACATCACTGAGTGCTGTGTGAATGGCTGTGTTTTTTTGTTAAGGGAAGGACTTTGACTGTATAGGAATGAATACTGAACATTTGTACCTGCTCCTGTTTGGTCTACTGTTGAGACCAGTCCAGACAACAATCGGTGAGTAAAATATACTTAAATTATTATTCCACTCAAACTCCAAAGCGTATTGCTTGATTAAGTTTTTCGTCTGAAGAACGTCAAAACTTCAAATAAAATAACCCTTAATTTATAATGTCTGCCTTGTTGCGGTTATAGGTCAATACCTGCTTATAAGACACGCCCCTAAGGCTTGGTTCCATTTCAAACCAAAGAAAAAAACACTTAAATATGCACATTAATAGTTGTACAAGTATGTTCAACACTTGGGGGACCAACGTTAGAGGTCAATATTATATAATCAGCTATTTTGATATTCTTGACGTGCTCTGTAAAAAAAAAATAATAAAAGAAGGGAAAAGGAATGTATATCACACGGAGACTGATGAGAACTTTGCTATATCCTTTTTTTCACCCAAAATTTCGGTTGTAGACTTGAAATTTTAATGAAATACATTGAAGGGAAAAGTGTGGCTTACACTCGGAACAATGCATTTTTACAAGATATTTAGTTGTTTCAACTTGAAATTCAAGGAGAGAGAGATATCGGAGAGTTTGTGCACGATTGAGATTAGAATTGAACTCAATTTTGAAACCATTTACAAGGGCTCGCCAAAGAAATCATGCAGGACACAACGAGGGGAGGGAGAAGAAGAGGAAGACAAAGAAAAAGATGGGAGGATAACATCAAAGAGTGGACGGGACTAAAACTAGGCCATGCTGTGCAGAAAAAAGGAGAGGAATGGAGAATGGTAGTTTTCATGTCATCTGTGGCAATGGTCCAATGACTAAGGGACATGACGATGACCACAGTTTTTGTACAACTGACATAGAATCGAAAAGTCCATCACAAATTGTAATTATAATCATACGAATTAAATATTTAAATGAGTACTTTAAATATAAAATTCACCGTAAAAAGGGGGGGGGGGGCATTTTCAAATTCTTTGACAGTTTATCAATTACAAAGACGTAACAAAACAAATGGATTTGCGCCACATGCACCATTTCATGAAGTGGAGGTGTTTTGAACTTATCAGTAATGATATATAGGATTAAAATTGAAGAATAGTTTATTCTGATGTAAAAAAAAAGACAAGATTTGATACTTAAAATGTATAATCTTGTCAGACATAACTATAGACTTGTAACATTAAACGAACTGCGTTGAAAGTTGTTTACCAAGTAGCAGTAAGGTATCACAGTCTTGAACATTTTCGAGACCGTTTATTTCAAATATCTCGTAGCGTCCATATCAATAGCGTACTGGTTCACAAGGACGTTCCTCAAGAGCTGATGCCAACTAACTTTTGAGTTGGACTTTGAAACGTTTCCAAGAGCTCTTCTATTTTAGTTTTCTCTGAAAAGCTTGCTGTAGAAGACTGCTTTGGGCAGACGATCATCACTCATGCGATGAAAATGACCTGCTCAGCGTAGCTGTCTTGTGAGAAGCTATGCCCATACCGGCCTCAAATTATATCACATTGTTTGTAATGTAATTTTTGTCATTCACTTTCCATGCCAAGTAGCAATCATCGTTGGTGAAAACATTATATGCTCCACGTTTTGTATACTACACTTATGACGGACCCATATAAAAAGGGGCAGTAGTTACGGTCCGTTGACATGTAGGTTCTGTTGGAAGGAACAGTGAGCTTTTTCGTCCTACGTTTTCAATAGCAAACAAAACTAATATCTTAACCAATAGACACGGTGGTGACTTTAGAGATGACGCGTCCCATCCATGCCAACTCATAAAATGCAATGAAATGGTAGCCACTGGTTTTCATTTTAAGGGGATTTATAATTTTCTTGTGGGATATTTAGTACAGAAAGTACTTTTTTAATATAGAGCTCCTCAAATATTTGCCAGGAACTTTCGTTGGCATCCCCAAATTAATCACCATCAGAGCTATCCCTGGCGAAAGTCATTGTAAGGTAGGCGATGGTTGAATGTTCCCTCCCTACCTATTCCCTCAGATTTTTCGAATAAAAAATATCATAACTGTCAGACTATATCCCATTGACAAAGTTTATGTTTAATATATTTATATGATGAATAATGTCTTTGATCAAGGTTTCACTTGGCTGACTTTGAACCAAAAGTTTGAAATAACTTTATATTAAACTGATAACCCTTCTGACTTCATTACAGCGGTTGGATCAGAAATGTTAATAACTTGTAAGACTCATCAGTGCCCAGAACTGTCATACAAGTTGGAAAAGGGGAAAGTGGCTACATTTGATATCACAAGACGAGAGTCTGTCAAGTCTTCTCCAATATGGGTGGCTACCTTCCATTTAGATTTTTGGGCAATCTCTAAGAAGAACGCAACATTTGAAGTTTGTAAATTATTTAAGCTTAACATTTTCCTCATTCCAAAAACTCACATTTAACAACACTGAAATTTACATACAAACAAATGCATGAACAAATTCGCTTGAACCACCCTTTGTATTTTTTATAAAACACCTCTCTTTGACATACATTAACATCTCAAACTTTATTCAATGTCTAATCCATTTATATCAAATTCAAAAACAAAGATTCTCATTCATTTGAAACATAAATATCAAGCTTATTTATATCCAGCTCACCTAACAATGCAACCAAGGCCTTGTAAAGCAGCCGGGGGGGGGGGTTGGGCGGTGTGTGTTAGAGGGGGGACAAGTGTTCACTCGCCATATTCAGAGATGAAATAAATCGTAATTTTCATTACTATAAACTTTAAAAAATAGGATAATAATAATAAATAATAATAAAGTTCATTTCAAAAACACGCTTCATCCCCAAAGGCTCGAAGCGCGGTACAAAGTCAACAAAAAACAAATCTATAGTTACCACATTTAAAACAAACGCAACACTACAAAAACTAAGTACAAGCATACAATGGCAAAGTCTTTCTAGCCATTTCAACCATAAGCAACACAGCCATTTTGCATTAACTTCACCTAAATTCACCACCCATTTTCTAGTTCACAACCCATTATCCAAATCACAGCCCATTATCCAGGTCACCACTCATTAACCAGTTTACCGCTTATTGTTCAGGTCCGACCAATCATTTGTCAATCAATCACCTCACCGTAATTACATTGACAAAATATTTCTCTTAGAACAAAGGTTTCAAAGTCACCGCTCAGCCTGACAACGCTGGAGTTTGCATCAAGATCTTGAACAGTGACTGTGCTAAGACAGGGTTGTACTATTGCGATTGTATGATGTTGTCACGGGCTGAGAATCATACGGGAAGGACAACAGAAAAAATTAAAGGCACCTTACTCTCTAAAGGTATGCAGTCTTTTTCTAAACATTTTAACTCACTTATCCTTGTTTGCGAATTTAAGTAATTTAGACTGCTATACAGCCTATGTAGATTAATAAGACACAAACAATGATTGTAATAAAACAGAAAATGTATGGTGCAATTAAAAGCCATGTACAGTGTTAAACGCTAAATGTAATTCCTTCATCGGTAAAAGAAATTTTTTAAATATGTATTTGGCCTGAACATGCGTCGAAAAACCATCTAATTTGTTGGTGTTCGCACCAGACGGAAAAAAAACAAAAAATATGGTCTTTACAAAAATTACTTTAAAAGATAAATAATTAAAACATAAACACTTTCTTTCTCCGAGTGGCATTGCAACGCATGCCATGTACTCGCTGGTAAATGTAAGAACTGTCTTAGTCTTTTTCTCAAGGCCTATAAAATATAATAGATTTCTAAGTCTTTCTCTCAAGGCCTTTATAAATATATTAAATTTCTCAGGCTTTCTCTTAAGACCTATATAAGTGTAATACATATCTCAGTCTTCCTCCCATGTCCTATATAAATACAATAATTTTCTTAGTCTTCCTCTCATGGCTACTACAATACATTTCTCAATCTTTCTCTTTAGACCTATATAAATAAAAAACATTTCTCATTCTCGCGAGGCCTCTAAAAATACATTAATTTCGCATGAACCATTTTTTGTTGCGTCATTTAAGACAATCTTTCCACATCAAAACATTACAGATAACTAATTGCTATCTACCATTGTCTGTTAATATTTAACTTGCAACTGAACGTGTTTTGTTAAAGGACAAAGATTTTGATTGACTGATTGACAATATAGCCGCTTAGTTAACTGGCGAAGGAAATTTAACCACACTTTGGGCTTTGGCCTGTCTCAATACATCCTTCCACTCCGATCTAACTGATGCTATTCTTTGCCGTGCTCGGATTCCCAGTTGCTGTAAAAAAAAATCCACATCATCCGTCCATTTAAGCCTAGGTCTCGCCTAGTGATTATTTCAGAAAATTTCCCCCGGGGGGCCCTTCAGATTTTTCGGGGTTGGGGTGGGGGGGGAGGGCAGTGCCAGCTGTGCTAGTTGATTTATTGTTGGACATGTTTTGCTCCGAGATATCGCTGAAAAAAACCCTGATCCTGCATTTTAAAAATCCTTTATATTCACTTCACGTTTGCTTAAGGGGTGCTAGCTGACTGACTGGCTGGGTAGTGAAATTTTCGGTGCGCTAATTGGCCCACTCCCCAACAACATATAGAGCTCAAGTTTGGCACATGGACTCGTTGCCCATGACAACACATTCTCTCAATTTTTTTACCCAACCCCTAGACCCCCCAAAAAATGTTTTCCCCGTATTTCAAGCGGCAAATAAAATTAAATTCCCGATGCGTGCGCTAAAAGAGATTCTTTTTAAACAAATCACAAGTTCGTTTAGTGCTTAATGGTTTCTTTTGTTTCTTCTGAAATAGTTGGTGAAATTAATCTGCTTTGTTCAAGTGGGTGTGTCCTTAGAATATATATAAGAATTAGCTATGGTGCCCGTAACGCCGAGGAAACGAAAAGATTTTAATACGTTCGGATTCTTAAAAACGATCAGAGTTCTTTTCCATTATTTTACGAAAATCAAATAATTTTAAATCCGCAAAAAATATTATATATGCGTTTTTATTTTAGTTAAAGTTAAAGTATTAATATTATAAATAACATTTAACGTATCAACTAAGTAACTATTTTGAACATTTTTTTAATTATTATTATTATAAGTGGTTTTTATATCGCGTTGTACATCCAGCCGAGGGCCGGGCTCACCACGCTGTACATACAATTTAACAAACATAATAAAAAACCTAAAAAATTAATTAACATACATTGATTAAATAAAAGCAAAACAAATGTATATTTAAAACTTTTTACATGTATAGCCATGCTAGAAAGTTATGGAAAAAAAATATGATCAAAGAATTACACGTAATCACATTTATCTGGAAAACCAAAGCATCAGTTGTTTTAGTGAGTTGTTAATATTGCAAAATAAAATTACAATTAATTTGTTCTTAATAATCACGCAAATGACGTCATTGTGCGAATTGCCTTTTTAGCAAAAGCTAAAAGTTATCTGATTAAGTATCAGCTCGTGACAAAATATTGATAATGTATTTCCCCTTCTTAAAAGTAAAATTAAAAACTATAATTGATTCCTTTTTAAATTGATAATATTTGCTAAAATTTAAATTCACTGTTAACTTTGTATTTTTATCATTTATGAAGTATTTACTTTATTTTCATTCCAAAAATATACTTTTATGAAATTTATATCGTAATGAAAACGTAACCTTTAAATATACTTTTAATAAGAAAATGCCGTTTAATTCAATCAGTAAAGTGAAACTACATAGCCAAATAGCATTAGCTAATGCACTTATCACTCATCCAAATATGGGTGGGTAGGTAGGTGGGTAGGTAGGTAGGTAGGTAGGTAGGAAGGTGGGTAGGTGAATGGGTGGGTGAGTGGATAGATAGATAGATAGATAGATAGATAGATAGATAGATAGATAGATAGATAGATAGATAGATAGATAGATAGATAGATTCTATCTATCTATCTATCTATCTATCTATCTATCTATCTATCTATCTATGATAGATAGATAGATAGATAGATAGATAGATAGATAGATAGATAGATAGATAGATAGATAGATAGATAGACTAGACAGACTAGACTCCCTCGCTTGCCTAGATGAGTAGCTCAACAGACCCAAAGCTAGAGGAGATTAAGAAAAAGAATGCTATCTCCCATTTCTTACAATAGATCGAAAGTCCGTATATAATATATGGTCTAAATATTGAGTTCAGAGTTAACCACGTGACTGGCGAAAGGTCACAATAATGGCCGCGCCAAAGAAAGCATTGTATTTGTTTTGATTTAATTATGTTTTTAAATGTATAGTAATGGTGAAAATACAAAAATTGCTATTCCAAGTGAGTCAAACCAGAGCAGATTTATGATAATGTAAATAATTCATAGGATTATGAAATAAATACAGGCCCAACACCAGTCAAGCTTTAGCCGTGACTTCGTGGCGCGAACTAATCAACTAATTCAGAAACGGTAAACTTTTCGTACAAACGATTTTATAAAATATAAGTTGGATCTTAATTTGGATACTTACACTGAGCTTGGGACCATCCGAAACGAGTGGAAATGTATTTATTAATATCGTATTTCCGTGTCCCTCTTAAAATTATTTCAGCAGAAAGAATATGGGGAAATAAAAGCTTTACGGGGTGCCAAATCACAAGAGTAAGAGCAAAGCAGAAAAAGTAACATGGATCAAAAATGTTCCGGGACTCAGCAAATATTTTTTTGTCATTCTTCAAAAGTGGAAGATGTCCCTCTTGAAACTGATGAATGTCTCCAGCGCATTTCTTCCTCTCACATTGAAAACACTGTAAACTCTACAGAACATGCAAATGAGGCAATGACGAAAAAGAGAAACAGGAAAGTTTGAAGCCCTCCGGAACGTTAACTGAACAGGAAGATAACTTCAAAGATGAGATCGAGCTTGGTTTAGAGGAAAACAGCGATGACATGGAAAGTAACGATCATGTCAGTTGTTCTGTGACGCCAAGTGAACTAATCAGTCCTACAGATCCTCTGTCATGGCCCACAAAAATGACACAGGCTGCGATTGACTTTGAAATTATGAAAGACCCGAAAGAAAAAAACATGATTTGGAATTTCCAAAGGACGAAAAGTGTAGGAACTTTTCGACAAACTTTTATAAACGAAAACGCAACTAGAAGAGACTCGAAGAAGACGCTGGCTGGTATGTTCAAATTCAACTAATCGCGTCTTCTGTTTTCATTGCAAATTTGTTGATGTTTCTTGCCATTCAGCCCTTGTAGAGAAACGATGCAAAGCTTGGGTACATATATCATCTATTCCAGCATCACATGAAACATCACAAAACAACTTGATAGCATACCGGAAGTGGGTAGATGCAGAATTGAGAATGAGATTTATTCCATTTTTTTTCTTAAAACACATTTTAATAGCTTTGATTTTGGTTTTTCATTGTATATTTGTCTCGCCTTTCTGGTTTCCGTTTGTATCATGGTAATTCGAGCCTTGTTCCGTTTTTCGCTAATCTCTGCATTCATTATCAAACCAACCTAATCTACTGTTCGTTTGCTTGAATCCTACAACTACTTTTTCTGCTTATTTTTTCAAAGCATTTTTCATCCTATCCTACTGTTCATTTATATTATTTACACTGTTCATTTCATATTGTGATGCTTCTAGTTATGCTGCTACCTCATTTTTGGTAAGCTTTTGCGGTTAGTGGGTCTTTATTGAAAGAAATTCAACGGTTAAGTATAATGTTCAATTAAAAGTAACTTAACTTTTTTTCATTCTTAGTATGCAACTTTATGATTTACGTTGTCCCTATAAGAGATTCCGAAATGACATGCATAGGAAATCTTGGAGAAGGGGAAGACACCATGAATAAACCGCACTGGCTGACACTAACACTAGATAAGCCAATGACCTTAGCAGAGATTTATAGACCACTTATCTATTTAATCCATAAATACATCCCGTGCTGAACTGACCCCACTTCTGTCACCCATCTCTGGTTTATACGGTGTGGGCCAGAAAAAACAGGTACACATTGCTAATGTATAGCACAGGGGTCGGGAACCTATGGCTCGCGAGCCAGATGTGACTCTATTGATGGCTGCATCTGGCTTGGAAACAAATGTTCGATTATAAAGAAAAATGCTTCTTTAAACTCCTTTGATCAACATATTAATTGCATATCAATATTTGATTAGCAACAGCATAACAATGTTATTAAAAAGAATTCAGAGACATAATTATTGCATTTTTAGTGTTGAAATTACACAAAATGCTCACATTTACTTGAATTTTTAGTTTTAAACATAATGTATGGCTCTCACAGAATTACTTTTCAAAATATGTGGTGTTCATGGGTCTCTCGGACAAAAATCTTCCCGACCCCTGGTCTAGCACAACAGACGATGACGAATGGACACTTCTGATTACGAAAGAAAGCTCTGGTTTTATCTATATAAACGATGAGCATGCATAGATATTAAACAACTACCGCCCATAAGGTGAGCTTATGAAGGTGGTGAGGAGATGAATATTATCCCAGCCTTAAACGTGTAAATTGTTGAATGAATGTACATAGAAACTAAAGACCAACGAACAATTGTATGTTAGCAGGAAAATGGAATCATTTTTTAAATGTATACAATGCATGCTGAATACGTCATTGTTAGTCATGCTGGTCGCATCATATCTCTTTTGTACATTGCACTCCTTAACAAAAAATTCGTCCAGTGGTTTGTGTCCTCTATGTCATTTCTCTCCTGTCTTTGTGACTGCAGCCTTGGTAGATTGTTTTGATGAACATGAAACATCAGATGAACAAGTCACTGAGGCAGATAGCTTGCTGCACATGTTGGCTCAAATAATTAGATCTACCTCTACATATTTGTTGTTCGTCCTTCGGGAGCCGACCATGACCACTTTAAACATCAGAGTTTGTGCTGGTTCTGTCTGTGGGTGCGCAGATGGCTAAGGAGGCTGATTCTGGCACGAAATTCTCTTGTGCAGTAGGTGCAGGGAAATGATGGCGCATCTCCGGGAGCAGAGTCAGACCGGGCCTTCCTTGCATGTCTCTTGCGCTCTGCAGCCGCTGTTCTGCCAACTTCATGTTGCATGGAGCTCCTGTGCAAAGTGGAACGCCATGAAGTTCGATCCTTTGCCGGTTCCTACCACGTGTCTGGGTTTATATTGAACGCTTTCAGTGAGGCTTTTGTGTTGTCTTTAAAGCGTTTTTTCTGTCCGCAAGCAGACCGCTTTCCTTGTTCAAGCTCACCATAGAAACTTCTTTTCGGGAGACGGTCATCTGATATTCTCACAACATGTCCCGCCTAGCGAAGCTGGGACTTCATCAAGATTGTGAAGATGCTGGGGAGAACTGCCCGTGTGAGCACCTCAGTGTCTGGAACCCTGTCCTGCCATTTAGTGTTGAGTCTTGTTCTATGAAAGTGGTTCAGCATTCTTGCATGGCAGTAGTAGACCGCCCACGTTTCACAGGCATAGAGAAGCGTAGGGAGAACAGCCGCCTGATATACCTTTAGTTTAGTTTGGGTGTTGATACATCTCCTGGTCTATACGTTCTTAGTCAATCTTCCATAGGTTGCACTGGCTCTCTGCATCCTTTTATGGTGTGTGCATCTTCCTTTGTTCGGCTTTTGTTACTGTGTTGAGGACTTTTTGCTGCCATTGAAGGAAAACAATGACGATATCTCAGGTGGTAGCTGTTGAGTTCTGCTTGTGATCTTACCGTTTACTTATTCATCAATGGAGAGTCTGCAAGTGGCGTTAAATACAAGATAGATTGTACCCCTTCAAAACAATGATGAAGAGTGTTTACTTCTTGTTACAAGACGTCTGTCTTATTAAGGCTGATGTCCAGTCAAGACTCCTTTTAGTTGTGAAAGTTTCAACTTAAAAAGGATTCATTTTCTATGCTTTGAGTCAAGTAAAGGCTTGATTGTCAGTGGCGAGCGGTTCACAGATGACAAAATCTTTGGATAACTGTTCATATCATTGGGTCATTATTTGAAATCGTGCGGCATGAACATGAACAAAAGGAGTTGGTAAAGATCGTGGTTACTAAAGAGAAATCTTTCTTCAATCCACTGCTGGCTGGAAATCTCTCTCATATGAAAGCACGCACGGTAATGTCAAGTCTTCCTAGAGTAATTTAATACAAAATGGGCCTAATACTTGAAATATCTATTTCACTCTGCACGTTAAAATAGCAAAATAAATTTAAGTTCATGTAATAAATTTTTAAATAAACTTCATTAACTCAAATGATTAACTTACCTAAGCTATTCACAGACATTCGAAGTTGACAAAATGGCCGACATTTATTGTTTATCTCAGAGCCGGAAAATCGTAATGAAAATTATCACGCAAAAGTGGATGAAAATAGGAACTCTTCTTGATTTTTTAATTTTTGAAAAGATGAAAATTCGAATCAATGTATTTACTTGAAAACACTTTAAGACTTCTACCAGAACTGGATTCCAACAAATAGCATACTATTACGATAATAAATAATGGAGCTCTGTAAATGTCTGCATGCAAACTTGATTTTTGTTCATCCAAGAAACGAAAGACAGTTCCATGTTTTGTTGTTTTTTTTTGTTTTTTTCTTAGTTCCATTCACCGTCAACATTTCGTTGCTAAAAGCAACTCGATGACGTCATTCCTTTAGTGAATTTAATATAATTACTAAAAAAAAAACGCCCCTTTAAATCAATGACTTTTAAAAAAGCACTGGTTTCATGGTGATGCACAGTTGCTGCTTCTGACGTTATTCATTGGCTCAAACAACAAACAATGTGGGGTGTTTTTTTTTTGGTTTTTTTTTTTTGGTTTTTTTTTTTTTTTTTTTTGTTTTTTTTTTTTTTGTTTTTTTTTTTTTTTTTGGGGGGGGGGTAGGTTTGAGTCTGTTTTTAATTTGAGTTAGTGTTGTTGAATAAAATCTTCCCATTTTCTTTTGAGACTGCTTCCAATTTGAGTTAGGGGTGTGGAATAAAATCTTCCCATTTTCTTTTGAGACTGCTTCAAATTTGAGTTAGGGGTGTGGAATAAAATCTTCCCATTTTCTTTTGAGACTGCTTCCAATTTGAGTTAGGGGTGTGGAATAAAATCTTCCCATTTTCTTTTGAGATTGCTTCCAATTTGAGTTAGGGGTGTGGAATAAAATCTTCCAATTTTCTTTTGAAACTGCTTCCAATTTGACCTTAACTTAACCTTGTTATAGTTCTTTAATGCATCTGGCCATTAATTAACTTATTGTTTTTGGCATTGTTATACTGTGTCCATTTTTAACAAGAAGCAATCCATCGTGGAGATCTGGGAAGAGAGTGCGGGTGTGACACCATGAGTTTACCACACCGCGGGGACACCAACCCTAGCTACGCCACTGCTTATGAATTAGAAACTTTTTAAAGTTCATGTTACACTTGCAAAGTGGAGAGACAGTCATAGTGGGGAGATATGCAGAGAGTGTGAGAGTGGTAGCAGAGTTCGTTTGCATGAGAGTAGTTGATGATAGGTTTGCGCTAATCAATCGGCAAATTATCGGGAAAAATAATTTTTATTCATAACTAGAAGATATACCCCGATGCCACTGGGATAATAATGAACGGTATTTTAAATGCTTTCTAACAACATTAGCGAAGCCTCAACATCTAATGATCACATTTTTACGTATTTATTGTGTTTTGCTGTTTTGAATGTCTTTAAGTACATAAAAGACGTTTAAAGTTGGCGAGGACAATTCAGTTATTAGTAATTTATTGGGAAAACAAGATAGTGCCGGTAGTTTGAAATTCCAATAATCCTTTCAATTTATTCAATTTTGATTTGAGTGTACTGCTTTCAAAGGATAAATCATGTATTAGTAAATATTAATGCCTTTTACACGTATTTTTTTAAATAAGAAGTTTTAACCCTACACAATCTCCATAAGCTTATTGCTCTCTTTTTTGGTATCAGTAAATCGTTTAATTTTAAATAAAGGAAGACTTAATTATAACACTTTTAAATGTGTTTTTTTTCTACCGGCTATAATGTTAGCATTCGTCTGACAAAATATTTTTTTTTGACTAAAAGTATTTTTTCAAAATATTCATTCAGTAGCATCAATTCATTTGCATGCCTCTTAAGTGTGGCATGTTGCATCGTCTCACGCCTCCAAACCTTGTTTGAAAAGTAACCACTCTGAGTCTGAGAGTTATTTTGATTGTTCGGTGTAACATTGATCTAATATGCCCTCATATTTATGATATGCTTTTTGAGAATGAAGATTATTTTAAAGCTGTTCATGGATTTGCAAAATATGTACAATATTTTGTAATAAAAGTATGAACAGAAGGATATTCAAAAGCATGCACAACACTTTTTTCCCCGTCTCCCCATTGACATGCCTCCAACGGCTGTGAGCCTTTGTGTCCGCTGGCTGTGAGCCTTTGTGTCCGATGGCTGTGAGCCTTTGTGTCCGACGGCTGTGAGCCTTCGTGTCCGCTGGCTGTGAGCCTTTGTATCCTACGGCTGTGAGCCTTTGTGTCCGACGGCTGTGAGCCTTTGTATCCGACGGCTGTGAGCCTTTGTGTCCATATTTGACATTTCTCAGAGTGATTACTTTCAGCTGCTATGTCTCAGATGTTTATCAGATAGAAAGCTAGATCAACAGGTGCAATTGTGCCAGGACAGCTGAAAGAAATTTCAAGCGGAAGTTGAATATTTACTGAATTTAAATTTTTTTAAATAGAACATTAGAAATATTTGCAACAATTTTAGAGCTGCGGAAATGATTTTGGAGTTGCATTTGTTCAGCTTAGCAGGTGACCAAAATTGATTGACATAAGTTAGCTCATTGAAGAGAGCGTTATCAACAATTCAACAATGGTCCCTGCGAAGATGTCATAACATGTTGATGTTAATGGATATGACACATGAAGTGAGCAGTGGCAACCTCATGAAGATGATTCTATTAACACAGCAATTGAGTGAACTGTTCTTAGGCAACCATTTGGTCCCAGATGCTTCGTAAATAAGTTGCAAGGTAGAAACCAACTGTAGAAATCCTTATTAGAAGGCGCCTGGCGGTTCCCCAGGATGGGATTGGGGAATATTTTAGGAAAGTCGACTGTTGACGCTGTTAGAGTAGCGTCACAGGACAACCGGATTTCCTTGGTACGTGGTGGCCTATATTGGTACGCGATCGAGTGCGTGTTGGCTGGGGCTGTGCTGGCAAAAGGGAGATCACAACGTACTACTTCGCGGCCCTATACCGGGGCTTTGGGGAAGGGGGTGCGTGCTTTGGTGATGGCATAAAGAACTTGGAACATGTGGGTTTGATCTTTAGTGTCATGGCTATGATAGGAGTTCAGATGTTTATCTATTTATTTTAGGACTAGTCCATGTAATTCTATAATAACTCATAGCTTGTTGCATAGTTATGCAGACTACAGGAAAACTATGTAAGTATACAACTAGCTATGACTGTTTTTCTCTGTCTTTAAATGTTTTTGCTGTCGAAGGCTTTTTTGGCCGAAACGTTCACTTTCTGTTATTGTCCTTTTTCAGTTTTTATTCTACCCTTTGTAAATTGCTTCGACCTGAACGCAATCCTCCTCATATTTCTTTTATAATTCTATTATAAGTAATTTGTTTGCTCATATTCCTCAGTTGGAGTGTCTGTGTTCCTGGCAATTAGCGGATTATTGATCGCTCTGGGTGTTGTGTACAGAAGACAGAGGAAAAAAAAAATTCTGATAAGTCATCAATGAGTGATTACAAAAATATTCTTATTTACTTGATGCTCCATATGTACTCCTTCCCCCCCCCCCCCCCCCCCCCCCCCCCCCCCCCCTGAAAAAAAAAATTTTGATAAGTTATAAATGAGTGATTACAAAAATATTCTTTTTTACTTGATGCTCCATATGTACCCCCTCCCCCCCCCCCCCGGCCCATATTTAGGGGTGGTACTTTCGGCTTACTGCAGAATTTCTTTCTTAGAAGGGACTAGACTTGGCCTTTACACAATATTTCCTCTTCATGGTTTTCCGGTGCATGTCATCACAATGCCCCCTGGTGTTATCTGTATGGCATTAGCCTTTACCCCGATGTAATGGACAATTGCTACACCAAGGCTTAACCATGTGCATTTTTTAAACTGTGCAAGGCTATATTGAGAAAATACCAGTGAGTTTAAGTGTTACAAAAACTGATTACACTTCTCATTTTATGTAATATGTGTCCATCTTTAAACAATTGGCCTACAAACAGTATCAATCCCTTCCTGCCAGCCTTTAATTAGTAGGCCTGCAAACAGTATCAATACTTACCTGCCAGCCTTTAAACAGTAGGCCTGCAAACAGTATCAGTCCCTACCTGCAGGCCTTTAAACAACAGGCCTACAAACAGTATCAATCCCTACCTGCAGGCCTTTAAACAACAGGTCTACAAACAGTACCAAAGCTTATCTGCCGGCCTTTAAACAATAGGCCTACAAACAGTACCAAACCCTACCTGCAGGCCTTTAAACAACTGGCCTATAAACAGTACCAAACCCTATCTGTCGGCCTTTAAACAACAGGTCTACAAACAGTACCAAACCATACCTGCTGGTCTTTAAACAACAGGCCTAGAAACAATACCAAACCCTACCTGCTGGCCTTTAAACAAAAGTTCTACAAACAGTACCAAACCCTACCTGCTGGCCTTTAAACAACGGGCCTACAAACAGTACCAAACCCTACCTGCCAGCCTTTAAACAATAGGCCTACAAACAGTACCAAACCCTACCTGCCAGTCCTTAAACAACAGGCCTACAAACAGTACCAAACCCCACCTGCTGGCCTTTAAACAACAGGCCTACAAACAGTACAAAACCCTACCTGCCAGCCTTTAAACAACAGGCCTACAAACAGTACAAAACCCCACCTGCTGGCCTTTAAACAACAGGCCTACAAACAGTACAAAACCCTACCTGCCAGTCCTTTAACAACAGGTCTACAAACAGTACCAAACCCTACCTGCTGGCCTTTAAACAACAGGCCTACAAACAGTACCAAACCCTACCTGCCAGCCTTTAAACAACAGGCCTACAAACAGTACCAAACCCTACCTGACAGCCTTAAAACAATAGGCAAACTGAGAGTCGGACATACATTCCAACAGACAATGCTACACACAGTCCTAAAGACTGTACCTACAAAATTAGCTGTTGCACTTATTTGTAATTATTATAGTCACCCTCCACAATGGAATAAAATGGAATTATTTACCGGAGTTCAACCGTCACGCATTACGCTCGCTGCGTGACGGCCTTTTATTCCCACTCGGCACTAATATTATAGAACATGTGGAGTTTGGGGGGGGGGTGGGGGATCGAATTTGACAAGGAAGCAGGACTTAAAATGGAATTATTTACCGGAGTTCAACCGTCACGCATTACGCTCGCTGCGTGACGGCCTTTTATTCCCACTCGGCACTAATATTATAGAACATGTGGAGTTTGGGGGGGGGGGTGGGGGATCGAATTTGACAAGGAAGCAGGACTCACCAAAGCAATATTTATATATAAGATATTCGACCATTTCCTGCCTAACCTTTCACTCTTTTGCAACATTCCCTATACAAGGTTGATTTTCTGAAGATAGACCCCCACCTAAGCTAGCACCTTCGATCCCATTATCCTTATACCTGAACTAATATCTGGATTCGATTCCTTCATAAACGTGTGCGCACGGCGTTCCTGTACTTTTTAAAAATTAATATTACATACATATTTACATACGGAGATTGGATCTCGGCTTAGATCTTTCACTTTTTTCCCAAGGGCTCGACAGGCTCGACTCCCTGACTAATCTAAATGACAACACCCCAAACCCTCTTATAAAGTAGTCTCTATAATAATAATAATAATAACAATAAGAAGTCTTCTATAGCGTGGTACCCCAGCCTAGGGCCGGGCTCACTGCGCTGTACATTAAAACTTTATTAAAAGAGACATAATCATGACATTAAAATAAAATACATTTATGAAATAAAGAACAGCAATGTATATTCACCCACCCCACCACATAACTTTTACAAGGCAAACCATGGACGGCAGCCAGCAAGATTGTTTATCGGTCAGAGGAGGGGAATCAGTCAGGGTAGTATAATTTAAAAAGATATGTTTTGAGTGCAGTTTTGAAGGCCTGGGTGGTTGGTATATTGCGTATGTGTAGTGGCAAAGAATTCCATTGTTTGGGGGCGCAGAAAGAGAAAGATCGTTCACCATATGTTTTAGTGTGTGTCTTGGGAACGGACAGAATACGCGTGTCTGCAGAGGAGCGAAGCTGTCGAAGGGGTGAAGAGACAGAAAGAAGTTCGTTTAGATAGGAAGGGCAGTAATCCAAGAAAAAGTTGTGACAGAGAACAGACAACTTGTAGTCAATGCGGGCCTGTATAGGGAGCCAATGAAGGGAATGGAGTAAAAACTTGTATTTAAAAAAAATGCTGCTAAACAATCAAACTATTCCTCGCAAAAAAATATCTATGAACATAACATAAAATTAACGGAGTTCTTTATTCACAGATAACATCGAACTCGAATGCCGCAATATTACAACAAGTCCCACGCCAGGAGACCACTCACCAACTGGTACAATTAATTTCCAGTAGTTTTTAAATTTTGGCGGATTTGAAATGTTGGTCGAATTGATGACTCGTGTAACAAAAAGATAAATTTGAAATAAATATATAACCTATTTGATCCGCTTTAAAAAAACTGAACAATTAATCGCTATTTGGTTTATTTTATCCTGGAAGCTGGACTCTAGACTTGTATCTGTGTTTAATATTTAACATAACTTAATCAAGACAGAAATATCTCCTGATGCTTACAAAGTTAATTATAGTTATATATATATACATTTCCAATTCCTACCATAGCAACTGAACTCTTTTCTGCCCTATGTATTGACCCATTAAAAATGTCTTATTTTTTGACACATTACAACTGTACCCATGCATTGGCCAATGATTTGGTTTCCCAGGTGTTGACCCATAATTGATGCCCCATGTTTTGACCCAATATATTTCCAATATGTTGACCAGTTATTGATGTCCCATGCGTTAAAAAGTCATTGATATATCATGTTTTAACCCATTATTTATGTACCATTTTGACCCATAATTGCTGCCCCATTTGTTTACCCAAAATTGCTGTGCCGTGTTGACCCATTATTAGTGACCCCATGTTTTGACACATTATGACTGTCCAATATGTTGACCCTTTTTTTACTCAAAAATTCTGTTAAATCTGTTGAGCCATTATTTATGTACCTTTTCGGACACATAATTGCTGTCCCAGGTGTTGTCCCATAATTACTGTCTTATGTCTTGACCCATAATTACTATCCCATGTGTTGACCCATAATTGCTGTCCCATGTGTTGACCCATAATTGCTGTCCCATGTGTTGACCCATAGTTGCTGTCCCATGTGTTGACCCATAATTATTGTCCCCTGTGTTGACCAATTATAAATATCCCACATGTTGTCCCATTATAAATGTCCCATGTGCTGACCCATAGTTGCTGTCCCATGTGCTGACCCATAATTATTGTCCCCTGTGTTGACCAATTATAAATATCCCACATGTTGTCCCATTATAAATGTCCCATGTGCTGACCCATAATTATTGTCCCCTGTGTTGACCCATAATTGCTGTCCCATGTGTTGACCCATAGTTGCTGTCCCATGTGTTGACCCATAATTATTGTCCCCTGTGTTGACCAATTATAACTATCCCACATGTTGTCCCATTATAAATGTCCCATGTGTTGACCCATAATTATTGTCCCCTGTGTTGACCAATTATAACTATCCCACATGTTGTCCCATTATAAATGTCCCATAATTAATGACTCGTGTTGACCGTTCATAACTTAATAGATGTAGCCACTAAACATTGGCGACAGCAATGCATGAACTTCCCATCTACTAAAGTTACTTGACAAAAACGTGAACTCAAGTTACGCACATTTAAGAATACCACTTTTGATACCCCCCCCCCTTTTTTTTTCATGGTACTTTACTGCACAATTTTAATTCCACGCCCATGAACTCTTTAAATGTATCCGACCCGAGGCGTAGCATACGCCGCTATGCATGAACTTCCCATCTACTAAAGTTAATTGACAAAAACCTGAACTCAAGTTAAGCACATTTAAGAATACCCCTTTTTATTCCCCCCCCCCCTTTTTTTTTCATGGTACTTTACTGCACAATTTTAATTCCACGCCCATGAACTCTGTAAATGTAGCCGACCCGAGGCGTAGCATACGCCGCGAGGCGAGCCTGTTGGGGTGTTCGCATGGCTGGCAAGCGAGGGTGGTGAAGGAGGGGGCGGTAGCTCCACCGCAGTGCACAAGTCTCGAGACCAACGATGGGCAGGCAAGGGAATGGAGGGGAGGGTCTTGCTTGCTCTGGCGTATCTATATATAGCCTCATGTTACGACCTTTATTTAATAACTCGAGACCTTCATCAAATGTCACGGACTTCTTACGTTGTCTCCAGTTACGACCTTCTCAATACTTGACATGTTCGGATCTTCGTCCTTACGCTTCAACACATCCCGCAGTAGTTACGTTTACTGCACAGTCAGCAGACTCCACGTTGTCAAGGGGTTTACAACACTTTCTTAATATCTATATATATATCCCAACTCCAGTATGGAAATACAACAGTTCTTTATTTACAGGATCCAATAGCAATTCACATTGACAACGTTCAATGGCGATAATACTAACGCTCTAACTGCTCTCTCGGCTGGACTCTGGCTCATCAACTCAACTCTTGACCCCCGTGTCTCTTTCCTAGCACTACTACTCGACTAACTCTTGACTGACAACTTGTGACGACTCACAACCAAACAGCACACAGCCCTTTTATATCCCTACAAATCACTCAGCATACAGGAACGTTCCACACCACGGACTAACTTCACGCTCTGACCTCACGATCAACAACTGACAAAACACTCTCACCATCCACAACTCCCCCTACCCAACATTCACAACAATCTAGTTCACAACATTCCTCCCCTCTTTCGTTGACATCACTCACAGTAGAGATGTCACACCATCCAAAATGACATCACAAAATTGCAATAACAAAAAATGAACATTAGTCTTATTACTAGAACTCTAATATCAAGTACAAAATATAACAATCTAGTTCACAACACCTACGTCGTCATCTTCTTGCTTCTTGCCATAGTTTCGCTGGCGAAATATATATATATATATATATATATAGATGCTTAGAAATTTAGAATTTTTTTGTGAATTATTTTATGGGAAGGGGAAATGACGTGTCATTATTGGGCAGTTTTGTGTGACGGAGTAATGGCAGTTGACGATTTAGTTGTGTAAATAAAGATACTGTATTCTAACAAAGTATGCAAAGTTAATAAAATCAACCCCTAGACAAAACGAAGCCATCCAACTTGTTATACCCGGCTCGTAACAGTGTTGGCAAATTGAAAGGGTATATGTTTTAAATAAATGAAATAAGAGATTATTAACATAAACTTGTCTGCTTTAAGTAATATAATGTTTAATCAACACACACTAAAGTGAGAAATAGCAAGGCTATACATTTGATGTAACACGATGGACACTGGGTAATAACGCAGACTTTAAAAAAAAAAACTTAGAGAGGAAGTTGAAATCTAGAAGGACCAAGATTTTGAAGGGAATCAGTATTTTTTAAACTTTTTTTATTTCAAAATATTACACCCGTCACCGTTTTTCTTTAATGAATGTTTGACTTTTGAAAGATGTATCTATATATAGATTAGAAAGCTGGCTTGGCCATCTTTTTAAATGTTTTATGCTGGAAAAATTAGACCCGATCTGGGATATGGTTGACTAAATTAGACCAGATCTTGGATAAAGTGGCTTAAAGTTGATCAGGTCTGGGATGTAATGGCCTAATTACCAGGTCTGGGATATATGGGCCGGAAAAATAATTTTATAATTGCAAAAAAATTTAAGAATTAATGAATAAAGAAAATTCAATTACAATATACATATTTGGCATTTGTAGTATTTTATTTGTAATTAAAAGACCAATCAACCCCCCCCCCCCCCCCCTATAACTACAAACTGCGGTCTTTGAAATTGTATCGCGTTAATAGCGTAGTCGCGTCATTGTAGGGTTTACAATACTACGAATGAATATCTTTTAAATTTTCTTAAAGGAAAGGAAGTTTTTGTTTTTAAATTTTTTTTTTTTTCATAAACATTTTGATTTATGGAATTTTCGGTGTCAAATGTGCACTTGTTTTAATGAATATGTGATTGTGTTGTCCATGAGTACAGATACATAAATAAAATTTGGACTCTTATTTTCAAATAATTTGAACAAAAAATTCATGTTGGACTATATTTTCAAACTTTATGAAGCCGTGGAAAAAAGAACCGCGTTAAATGTGACTTGACGTAATAATCGGGCGCATTATAGCAAGGCTCGGAATGTATCAAAATAAAAACATTTTTTTAAAATCCACATTTACTTTAACAGAAAGTTGTAGTACCACATTAAAACTATTTGTGAAAGTAAAACTTGTATTTGTTGCAAATCAAGCTTAGAACACGAGCTAAATGTTGTTGTTGATGGTTCAACGGTGTTGGTGGTTGTTGTTTTTGACGTTGTACCTCCTGAAATAAAATAAAAGTCAGTCTTACAAGCTTGAATCCATTTAAAGAAAAAAAGAGACATACTCAAACATAGTCTGTGTTGCCGCAGATTAGTGCTATGAAAAATTGTTTCATCATATCAATCCTTACTTTAATCTTACAAAATAAATGATCCCTAAAGTATTAGTAAACCATTTAAAAGAAGCCATGAGTCCTGATATCTTCTATGACCTGATTATAATAGATTCTTTATGAGTGATTTCAAAAGATACCAATACAGTACAATAATAATCCCTTCAGTGTACACACCAAAGTTCGCCAACAATGTAAAGTTTAAGCTTGTTGTATCAACGCCCTTGTCCTGAGTGATACATAGGAAACGGAAGCCATCATGAATCCAATGAAACTTGAAGTTGAGCTTGGACTCGTGTCGGTATAGTCCACAAGTTTCTGGTTCAGGAACATCGAGCTTAGTTGTTGTGATGTCATTGGCAAACGGATAGTTGGAGCTGAACCCACGTGATGACTTGGTGTGCCCGTACCTCCAGACGAGTTTCACATCTGGTTCATTCTAGATAGAAATGCACATATTAAATAAAAATTAAATTAAATAGTTTAAATCATACTACATAAAGTTAGCATTAGATTGCATTGATAATCAAACAACCCTTAGAAACCAAGTTTTTCATAAAAGGCTTTATTGGCAAATGTCATTATTTGATAGTAATATTCTAATGACCAATGACCAACCCGCTTTTACCCCGCAGATTTATTTCACCAACTGTTTCAGAATGCCAAAAGAAAATATTTAAGCGCCAAATGCATTTGGGATATTTTTTAATAAAATCTTATTTAGCAAATTTATCTGACATTTTATTTCATGAAATAAGTGGCATCATATTTATTTCATCTTCCCATGAAAAACAAGGGAAAAAAAGGATTTTTTGGGGTCAGGGTAGGGTTAGGTAGGGTGTGGGGCTTTTAACAATACAAGATTTATTTAGTGTGTGTCTGTATGTGCACTGCTGAGGGCTGGTCAAAATATTAGCACACTTTTTTAGTGCATGAGAAGTAAAATGTTGGCCTCTCTTCGCCTGCAGATTCTGTTTGTCGCAAGGGACTAGGGTGGTATGTTTGCGATCGTGTTGCAGGTATGGAACAAGGACAAGGTTAAAGTGTAATGTGCAGTCAAGATAAATAATATTGATAGAGTAGGAATTTAATATTTTGAGAATTAGGGGAAAGTAAAGTGAGTAACAATAATAACATCGCTGCCTAAATGGATTTGCAAAATCTATATGCATGTATGTATGGATGTTAACAGTCTGTTAAGTTACAGTATATATTAAAGTTGTATTCATTATAAAAAAAAGGACTTGAGTTGATTCAGTGCTAGTACGACGTATTACAACGTGTGGAAGAACTTGATGAATTAACCAATCTATTATCACTGCAGTTGGACATGGGGCTTCTCATCCTAGTTTTGGTAAACCTCATAAATCTCATTATTTTGAGGTAAAGTACAAGACTTTCTTATTATTTCAACTTTGTTGAAGTTACAATTATCGTCGCATGTTCCTGAATTATATGGTCGGAGTCCCGCTGCAACCGTGTATCCAGTTTGTTTTAGTTACAAAAACGCCAGTGAATCGATTGGCTACCTACGTCCTGTATCAGGCTAGTTACGACCTGCCATGTATCAGGTTAACTACACTTTGTTCTGTTTCGGGATTACTAAATCCTGCCCGGTATTAACCTGCCAACGTGGAGCCCAACTGTAATGAATTATTTTTGTCCTGTCCTGTAACAAGCTATCAACGTCCCGTCCATTTCTAGTTAAGTACCTATGTTCTGTCCTGTATCAGGTTAACTACATCCGGCCTGTTGCAAGATACCAACGTCAGTTCCAGGTCCAGACCTACGTCCCGTTCTGTTTAAGGTTAACAACGTCCTGCCCTGTATCCAGTTACCAAAGCCCTGTCCTGCAGCAGCGAGCCTCTTACGCACTGTGCAGTATTAAGCTGTCTATGAACTGTCCAATATCGGTGAGTGCATAGGTTTTTCCAGTGTCCAGTGAGCTGTTGACGTGCTGTGACCCATGTCCGGTAATCCCGTTGAATAGTCCTGTCCGGTTTCAAAGAGCAACCAACGTCCTGACCTGCACCAAACTGCCTATGCCACATCCTGTACTGGCTAGTTGTCTACTTCACGTTGAATAGTCCTGTCCGGTTTCAAAGAGCAACCAACGTCCTGACCTGCACCAAACTGCCTATGCCACATCCTGTACTGGCTAGTTGTCTACTTCCCGTTGACGTCCCGTGGTCTGTCACGGTTACAAATACACTGTGGGCCGCGATTTGCTGTCAAGTAACATTGAAGTTCGTGTGAGAACCATGTCACTTAATTAAACCCCAGTGTGTTGTTTTTAAATAAATTGTAAATTCCCGTAGGACATTCCATTACCAAAGCAAGTTATTAGGTTTTATTTGTTTAAAATTTTTTTTGTGTAATATTTGTACGTATAATCAAATTTTTACCCTAATAAATTTAAACGTTTTGCAAGATTTGGTTATATAGACCACGAATTCTCCTTAAACTAAGGTTAATTATTGCTCCCTATATTCTAGCCCTTATTTTTTAATTACTATAGCGGGATATGACAGTGATGAAATGAGCCTGGAAGAAATTAGGCATATGGGTATATTACATCGTTATAAGGTAGACAACTCGTGGAAATTATAAAGAAGAAATGGGAATACAGCCTGAGGAAGAACGTATCGAGACAATACGAACTAGACAAGCTGACAATGAATCACCAGGTAATGTGAGCCCGGATTGCTTAAATTTTCATTCAGTTACAGAGAGCTGTAATGAAAATAAATCTCTAAATATTTTGAGAGTCAGGAGTGCTCTGACATTGATTTTGAAAAAAAAATTCAATCAGTTCAAGAGAGTTCTGCCAGCTCTTAAGGTGCACACGTTTATGAGTTAGTAAGTTAGTAGAGAAGGTGAGGTTTAAACACCATGAGTTGGGAGGTGATTTTTTTTGGTTTTTATTGTTAAAAATAAATCTTTTAAAATAAGCTCTGATTGCTCTGAAGTTTTTAATTTGTTAGATTTTTTTTGATGAGACTCTTCTTTCATTTTATATATTTTTTTAAAATATATTTAATGTAAAACTGAAGTGCCATATAAATCGTGACCATGGGTCAACAGACTAGCGAAAAGCATGTATAATTATAATTATCGTGGTGAAACATAGAGTTGCTAAATCCACGGACAAAATAAATGTCTCGCCATCTGTTAACATATCATATAAGTGCGTATAAAGGCTGCTTATTTTGTGGTGGGGCATCTCTCAACTGTAATAATGTTGGGTAATCTGTGTTTTTCTATTTATGGTCAATGATTTGTTAAAACACACCTTATTGATAATATGAATGACATAATCTTATTTATAGTCACAAATTCATTAATGATATTGATGTAAATGCCCTGATATGGGAGATAAATGGTATTAATTTTATTGGCTGAATATATTTGCTATGAAAATAAATTGTTATTTTTGAAATAATTGCTGTGATTTTTTTTATATATATAATGTATAAAATACATTTTTAAGTCTTGAATTGCAATTAAATTATGTACGACCAGTTTTTATTGAGTGTAGTGCATCGTTGCCCTGTTAGATTTTCATGGATACACAGTTGTTTTTTTGGTACGGAATATTTCGTGTATCTGCAGGTTTCTACTTGATGATAATTATGTGATTTTTTTTTGTTTCTTTGTGTTGTTGTCGATTTAACTCCATGAGTTAAATCTGAAATGGAAGTGTGGGGATGTGTCGAGTGCGGGATTTCATTAATCATTGTTGCGACTGGATGTTAGATTACGCGCGGTTGGTTTTTTAGAGATTAATTAGTTAGTGAACGCTTTTCAGGCGCATGACTTGGTGACGTATTTTATGCTTATTATGCCGTCCTGTCTAGTCTGTTGTGATGAGTCGTAGGGCAGTCTTGAAAGGAACTTTGTGATAGGAGGTATTGTCATATATATGTCTGATATTCAGCTGCGCGAGGACTGTGTGTATGGTGTTAACAGTCTGTGAAGTTATATTATGTATTAAAGTTGTATTCGCCATGAACGTGTGAAAGAACTTGGTGAATTAACCAATCTAGTAGGTCGTGGCTGAACGCGTTTGTGGTTGTGGCTGAACAACTGTAGGCCACGGAGCAACACCGCCGAGGATTTTGCCTCTTCGTGTCGTGGACGACTAGTAGGGGGGGGGTAACTCCCCGAAGAAATCCCGAAGCTTGCATGACTTCCAACGCAACGGAAGGCTCGCACTAACATGATTACTGTTGCCGTTGATGGGTATGAGGCATTGGGTGGCCGCCCAAACCCTTGCCAATGATTAAAAAGACGTGGCCCTGACAAAGCGCCCGTAGGCGACCGTTTCGTCCCCGCTAGTCCCGACCGAACAGCTCCCTGTGCGGTGGGGTAAGGTAACGCAACACCTCTTCACCGGAGAGGAAGTAAAGCCGTCTAGACCCAATAGGAGAGTGGACCGCGGACGCTTTAAACGCAGCGTCTTCAGTCGACCGGGCGTCCCTCAGGCCAGAAGGGAGGTTCCTGGCGCGCTTCCGCACGGTCTGGAGCTTCAGCTTTGGCCCGTGTGGGGGGAGTGCCTGGGGGGTATTATGAGTGGAAACTCGACGACCCACCGACACCATCTCCAAAGTGACGTTATTAGTAGGACAGGAGTTTGACAAACGATCTCTTGTTAAAGCCAGGTTGCGAACATGCTCTCGATTAGTGGAGACTAGTCATAGATTCTAGCATGGCAGATGTGTTGTAGCACAATAGCAACGAAAAATTGTATGTCTCATAGCTATTGTAATTGAATTAGTGATCAACTGGAGAATAGAATTGAAACATTTGTGCTGACCTGAAACAGTTGGCACTTCTTCTAGAATTTCATATGTCATGAAGAATATATTTGAACCATTCATAATAACAGCAACCATTATAAAGTGGAGCAGTGGACTCTAGATCCAATCATACTGTTTATCGGCACAACCCTCTACATGAATTATTGAAAGATCGTTTAACAATGAACTTACAACCACTTCATATTAAACTTGGCCCCATTAAAATGTTTGTAGTAGCAATCGATCGTAATGAACAAGATTTTCAAAATCTGTAAGAAAAATTAGGAGAAATCAAAACTGAAAGCTAGTATCTTGATTGGGGTAACAGTAAAACAGACGTGTATTTTTTATGTTTTAATTGTGTTCTACAACAGAAATCTGAGAATGGTATTGCCCTAAAAGTCCCTTGAAGTTCCTAGAAGGCCTAGGCATTAGACACTCAGTGTACTGAGTGTTCTCAGAAACTGTTCCAGAATTTAGGCGCTATCACATCAAAAGAGCGCAGTCCGTAACACTATTTTTTCTGTGTTCATCCACACTTGGAATTTTTAGTAAAGGCTGTGTTGAAGTTGAAGACCGCAGGTTCTTGATATATGTTTATAAATCTTGGCCAAAACAAAAATTAAAAGTATATATACATATCTAAAATGCCCTTGTAATGCGGTATGCGTTATGAAAGGGTCGCGCGACGCTAAAGCGGCCGCAACCCACAGGTTGAGAACCGCTGATTTAATGTATCTAATGAATTAAATAGCTATTTAGCGATTTTAATCAATACACATGTACCTATAAGTGTAGCGATACAAGTATGTGTATTATTATTTGATAGTTATGCTCATAAAGAATACATAAATAAATGTGCACATCATTTTCATTCGTATTTTTTTTATTAGGTTAAGTGACCTGCGGCCTACGAAGGGTTTAATAGCGATAAAAGTGGACATTGAAGCCATTTTGGTTGATCATCCATAATCTAGGTCCCAAAGCAACTAGTGAACCATATCATCTTCGTGATTTATGTTTCTATAATTTATAGCTATATTATTTACAGCTACTAAATAGTAGTTAAGAAAAAGTCTGTATCTTACCCTAACAAGACATGTCAAGATGATGTTGTCTCCTTTGCGGTTGTATGAAGTATATTGCTCATTTCCTCTCTTTGGACTCAAGGAAAGCTGTGAGTTTTTTGCTTCCCTTTCACCTAGAAGAGTGGGAATCAAAAATACATATAAATAAAATGTGATTGGTTCAAAAGGAGTTGCATTTCCCAAACAAAAAAGGTGTAACACTCCAAACCTAAAATATATCACTTGGTCCAGACTCTAGACCTAAACTGAACTCAAAAACGATGTGTTCGTGTACTAATGTTACACAGTGTAATGAGAAATACTCGTAAATTGGAAAAATAATATATATATATATTTTTTTTTTTGCTGGCATCCATCCGTCACAATGTGACGATGGTGTGGGGTTCGCGGGACAAAATCCACGAGGCCTGGGATTATTCATTCTTCAAGGGTTATTAGCTGGTTCCAGAAAGCAAATGGCCTATCTCCACGCCGCTGGATAACCCAAGGGAACATCATTTGGACGATACAGCTTGGCACCAGGGGCGTCGCAGGAGTTGTCGGAATGTTTTGGTTTTATCAATGTTATCCGCCTTTGGTACTCAATCTCCGGGTTTGAATTCAAAATTTCCTTCTCTTAGATGAGTTGCCATCCAAGGTAAAGACGCATAGAGTTGTTGTTTAATGGGAAAACTTTAAAATTAATTTGGTTTATCATGTTACCTTTAATACTCAATGCTTTAAACATTGTTTAATTGATAAAAGCTTTTGATTTAGAATTGGTAGCAAACACTTACGTGAGTAAGTACGGCTGGGAAAATGTTGCGTTTTCTAAACGCATATTGTATGGGATTTTTTCAATTACATTGTTGATAATGGACTGAAAGCTTTGAAACAAAATGATAACACTACTTCAATGTGGTTTTTAAAAACAACATCAAATACTTCATAACAAATATATCTAACAGTTAAAACGTTTGCACAAATAAACATAATTTAAAACTTCTTTTAAAAAATACGTGAAAGGATGTTATAATTATTATACAATACCTTGCGTATAAACTCTTATTGCTTGTCTTGCAACATTTGCGCTGAGAGCTTCTTCATAATGGTTGTGGTAATCTATATCGCAACTGAAGAACGTGTTTTCCATGCATGTGATATTATCTATTTTTAAAAGAATCTTCATTGTCTGTGTGCTGTGTATGGTATTTTCAGATTGAGGGTCGAAACCAAACACTTGAATTGTCCACATCTTTCCCCAATAACGATGCTATGGATAACAAGAAACAAGTGTTGCATCATTTGTTATGGTAGATAGTATTCTGATGATCAACGTGTAGGTAATATATATATATATATTTTTAAACCATGCTAACCATCAAGGGCAGGAGAGATAAGGGCTTTGTAAAAATTTGGTTTGATTTGACATGGATTGCTAATGAAGAAGAAAAATCGCCATTTTCTGGGACGTGACACTGGGCCGCGCAAAAAAAGCGGCTAAGTGGCATTCATTCCTGGCGGCTGCATCAAGTGGGTGCCAAAAGAGTTGTTAGACAGGAACTTAACAGCGAACCAATTAATGCACAAAGACAAAAGTGTCAGGATAACGATGTTGTAGTTGTTGTGATGTTTAATTAAATGTGATGTTGATATGTGTGAACAAACAAGTAAGAACTCAAATGCCAATTAACAAGATTGTATGAGTTCACATACACTTTAAAACATTAACTCTCAAAGTGCACTTGACTAGACGAATCAGGATTTTTTTTCCAGACAATTTCATACGGGGGGCATTTCAGATAACTATTTTTGGGGGGATCTGGGGTGGGGGATGGGGTGCAGTTCCAGTGGAACGAGACGTACCTAAGGTGCTCATAGGGGCATATGTCCCCGGGTGCAAGATTAGCGGGCCACCTAATGGGCTATTATTGCATTAAAGGAGAGAATAATGGGTTTCAGAGTTTGAAAAGGGGGGAGGGGGTAAAGATTAATCTTGTTTTCTGACACCAAACACTCACGGGCAGTGGAGGGCAGTGTACCGTAAATATCGGCACCAAAATTGGTTGTCGTGGCAAGCAATACAGCCGTTTTCATCGGGAAGTAGGGCAGAAATCGTGCACCCGATGGCTTCAAAATCAAAATTATCAACACAACGGACATGTATCGTGAACCTTGCCGTGTCAGTAACGTCTGTGATCTCATTGCTGGCTGGCATCCGTACGTCACATTGTGACGATGGAGTGGGCTTCGTAGGACGAAATCCACATAGCCTGGGATTATTATACTTGAAGGATTATAAGCTGGTTCCCAACAGCAAATCGCCTCTCTCCACGCCGCTGGGTAACCCAAGGGAACATCATTGGATGATACAGCTTGGCACCAGTGACGTCGCAGGAGTTGCCGGAATGTTTCATTGTATCAATGTTATCCGCCTTTCGGGACTCCATCTCCGGGTTTGATTTCAGAGTTTCCTTCTCTTAGATGAGTTGCCGTCCAAGGTTAACGAGTCCCATCTACCCGGGGTGCTGGTGGTGAGTGGGCTTCGTAGGACGAAATCCACATAGCCTGGGATTATTATACTTGAAGGATTATAAGCTGGTTCCCAACAGCAAATCGCCTCTCTCCACGCCGCTGGGTAACCCAAGGGAACATCATTGGATGATACAGCTTGGCACCAGTGACGTCGCAGGAGTTGCCGGAATGTTTCATTGTATCAATGTTATCCGCCTTTCGGGACTCCATCTCCGGGTTTGATTTCAGAGTTTCCTTCTCTTAGATGAGTTGCCGTCCAAGGTTAACGAGTCCCATCTACCCGGGGTGCTGGTGGTGTTTTTGCTCTAGCTGGAATTGAACTCCAGTCCACCAACTTGAGATTTGCTCAGTTTAGACCACTCGGCCACCCCGCACCCTGATCTCATTAAAAGCGACTAAGATGCATGGAAATGTTTACCTTTCTCACACAGTTGATTATATATATTACCTGACAGCTCAGAACTGCGATCTGGCACTGTTTTGACTGAAAGGCTGATGGTTTTTAACCGACCCTTATTTTTGCTACAGACTATACTTGCAGCTTGTAACATGAAATTTTTATGAACTCGCGATCTTTGAATGCTTTTCCAGCCTTAGTAATAATCTCGCTCACTACGTATCTAGCTTTAATTGCTGCATGAATTTCTTTATTTGCTTTCTTGAAAAATGTTGATGTCTCAGTAGACATGTTTTAAGCTATGTGACCCGGGCTTCTCTCTCTAATCCCCCTGGTATTTTGCATAATCCTCAGTATGTATAGTTAAATAATGCTTCGTGCTCGGTACCGCTTCTGCAATTGTTTTTCAGGTTAAGCAATTACGCCTGCTGGTGTAATCCTTGCACCCCACAACTGACACGGTGCATTTAAGGCACGCCAGAGTGCACCTGTGCTCAACAAAGCAATAGTCCGTCTTCCACTTCTCCTGAAATTGTCCGCGCTCATCGCCAATCTTTCTCTTCACATCAGGTTTTGAAAAAACATGACTGGGTTCGGTTAACACATTTATTTGCCCTGTGGCATGATATATATTTCCCCTGCACTCCTAAAATAAAAACATTCAGCTTATAAATGCTATGAAAATAATGAGCTTTTTGTAAACAAAGACGAAAAGGCATCAAATAGAAATACATTGATGGCCATTCCCGCTAGCAATGAACTAAAACGCGTTCAAAGAGAAGGCAGGAGCAAACAATAGTGATGAATTATTGATGCGAATGAAGATGCTATTGAAGTGAGATTTTTGTTTAAAAATGTAATTCTACAAAAGATCTTTTTTTGACTAACTTCAATTTGAAAGTGATCAAGCTGACAGGCTCGGAATTTCCCTCATTCGTCACTCGTACCCACTAGCGGCAATTTTAAAAGGTATTTGTGAGTTTGAGAGCCCAGCTCTACATCATGAACTTGGATTCACTATCATACATATGACGGTGGCTAACTCCAAGAGTAAAATTCAATTACAGGGAGAGTACTTGAGGGAGTTTCCAATTGATCAGTTTCATTACAGACATACATCTGCGAAACAGATGAAACATTACAAACTACTTCCAGAGAGGTAATACAGAAATAAAACATCAGTAACTTTGTAAAGCCAGCCAATGCGGTACCTGGCATACGCAGACGAAATAGCGCTACTTGGTATGCACAGCGATGATACAATTTAAGCATTCAGAGAAATTGAAGATGTCTCAGTCAAAGCTGGTCTTTGGGTAAATGAGGCGAAGAACAAAATATATGATAACGTCGCCAAAAACGCACACCGATGACAAAATAAATGTATACAACGACACTTTTGGTAGAGTAGCTATTTTCAAATGTCAAGGGGCGACTACAAATGAGAACAGTGAAATAATAACAGAGGTGAAGGAAAGAAAAACATCAGGAAACCGTTCCTGTTTCATACTACTTAGCTTAAGTGTAGTATCAGAGAAGGCAGCAAAAGAATGTTGACAGAAAATAAGTATGTGAGAGATTCAATACAGGTAAAAAGGGTAAGAAAAGAGGAGAAGTCAGACCAATTGCGATTGGTCGTGACGTGGCGTGCCCGGGGGGGGGGTGGGGGGTTAAGGTTCAACTTGGGAATGAAAACATGATGTTCAAGCCTTGTGGTGTCAAAGTTACAAAAGTCTGTCTAAGCTTGTTTTCCTAATTCACCCGGGATGGTATGTATGTTGTGTTCACGCTCGCACTAATCGTAAGATCCGTTGCGCCCTTTTTGGTCGCGTTTATAGAAGTGTTCATACTTTTTATATAACATATGGTTATCTTACCTCTTTTCGCACCATTGACCAACACATTTTTTGTCTTAAAGTTGTGTCAACCTGACCTTAAATTTACACACAAAAAATGAATACACACTTTTACATATCTTTTGTGTTAAGTGAATTTTATGTATTGATATCTTCATTGAAACTTTAACAAAGCTTTTGCCTTGTTTTTTCTGCTATATTATCGAAAAATCGTAAAACAAAGAAGTCTTTTATCTAAAGAAGAATCTTTTAATCTATTTTCATGTCTTTAACAGACTTGTATTTTTTTTTTAAGGAAATATTTTTAATCTCATAAAAATGTACACCCCCTTTACTTTTCGCAAAGAAAATCTTAAAGCAACTTTGTTAACTCCCATAAAGTGTAAAGGAAAAAAGCTATGGCTCTATCTTAAGGATAATATGTTACGTGTGTCATATGATTGGGTTCTGATACTATTGTTTTAACAACAGTTTATCAAAGACTTTGAACTGTATTTTCTGAAATGCTATAACATACATTTATCTATAAAAAAAGAAAGAATGTAACACCTTTTTTTCACGAATGTAATATCTCTCGATTAAAATTTATTGTCATCCACGTAAAAATGTACAGACCCTATTTCCTAAGAAGAAGGTTAATTATGTTTCAATATCATCCCTTTATTCTTAGGCGCATCCTGTGATGCCTGGGACAAAATGAACGTATCAAACCCCCCTCCCCTCCTACCATAGTTTTTGATTAACATTAATAAATATAATACACGTAAAGGTAGCCCTCTTACGTACTCAATCACACTTTTTTAACATGCCCCTCAAATGTATTAATACTCTGAAGTGCCAGCAGTCTATTACCACGCACTATTTTATATTTTCAACACAAAAAAGTCTACACATAATTTCGTAAATTGAAAGATTGTGGGAAATTATTTTAACATTAAAATATATACCAAATTTCAAATCTGAAACGTAATTAGGTTTTAGGCTATTGATATGAAAATGACACATGTGCAACTTCATAGGCTTTGTTCTTATTTGGATGCGTGATAAATGAATTACTCAGTGATATCGGGCTATGAATTTTCGTTGCTACTTTTGGCTTTAACGTTCCTTATTAAAACTGCATTCAAATGTTACATTTTTTTAATTTACAAATTTAATAAAAGCAGAGTTTTGGAATGAAAAATAATTAGAAGCAATTAGTTTTTCAAAACAGACCTAAAAATTTGATAAAGAAATCGAAAAATAAAAAAACTATCAATTATTTTAAATAATTTTATTTTTAAAAGGGGACAACACTTATCAATTATATCACACGGGTTATTAAATTTTAAAAAAAAGAGTTCAAGCTTGTATTTTGCGAGCTTAAATAATTAAGTTCTTATAAGATGATTCATATTTATTCATTGTTTTGAAGCGAAAATGATAATTTGATATCATTTAAAGTAATTTTGTCAATCAACATAAATTTTAATTTAATTCCGCAAGATGAACAATGCAATAATAAACATAACATATGCTTTGGTTTTCCCGATAATTTGATTACAAATTAATAACTATAATATAAATATTCTTAAAGATGATATCTTAAATTCCAAATAAAAATAAAATACTTCAAATAGTTCATTACCTATTATTACATATAATAATACTAAAAGTTAAACTCAGTGGGATAGCTACAATGGGTATGGGTGTGATGGTCGCACCGCGTGACACTATCTCACATAGAAAAAAATGCATAGTAACAGAGCACACCTGCTTGGTCTAAACCAGGGGTCTCCAAACTAAGGCCCGCGGGCCATATGCGTCCCGCGAGGCCCTCTCATGCGGCCCGCGGAGACCTTTTTGTCTACGAAAAAATTACGGAAATTTACGTGTATCCTGCCAAGTTCAGATTGCGCTTACGTGGACGTTATGTTTTTACCGAATTAAAATAGAGGCGCGCAGTAGTGCGTTATGTTTTCTAACGGATCATGACTTGGCAAAACCTTATTCGCTGCTTAGTTTTTCTACTTCCGTTCACAGTCAATTAGATGATATAACGCCATCTAATGGTGGAGCTTTGCCCGCTCGGTTGCAAACATGGGTGAAAAAATTGTGCCTCAAATATTATTTATATGTACCTGTCGACTACCTCAAATAGCGAAAATGCAAGCAAGTTTCGACAATTTTTAATTGCAATGGATGAACCGCTGGACAGCTGTTCCACCTCTCAACTGCTTGTGTTCGTTAGAGGTGTGGATGAAGACATGAAAATAATACAAGAGCTGGCTTCCCTACATAGCGTATACGACACTGTTACTGGAGAGTATATATTCAATGAGTTGAAAAAAAAACATTAGCTGATTATTACTTGGACTCGACTAACCTCAGTTGTGTGACTGTTGATGGAGGAAAGAAAATGAGTGGCATAAAGAAAGGCTTGGTTGGACACGTGAAGCAGATTTGTAATGAGCAAAAAATGCTGCATTCAATGTTCCTGCACTGTATTATTCAGCAGAAAGCTTTGTGTGAAAAATATGTGGACACTAGCAGCGTACTGACTCCTGTGGTAACGAGGGTTAATTTAATAAGGTCACATGGGCTCAACCATAAACAGTTCAGAGACCTGTTAAAAGATACAGACACAGAATCGCAAGATTGACCATATTACACAGCACTAAGATGGCTAAGTTGTGAGAAGTTATGAACAGAAGATTTAAGGTAAGAAACGACATAGGTGACTTCCTGGAAAGTAAAGGCAAGACAGAGCCAATACTGTCTGATGAACAGTGGGTATGGAGATTGGTCTTTGCGGCAGACATAACAAGACATTTACATTTTCTGAACCTAAAACTACAAGGAGAGGAAAATCTAGTTTCTGATCTATACACACACCTAAAGGCCTTAAGGTCCAAATTCGTCTTGTTTTTTTTTTGGAACAAGTATACGCTAAAAACTTTACGCACTTTCAGCAGTGGACAGTCTTCATGGCTGAAGCAACAGCGGAGTTCCCCACGTCATTTGTATGCGAGATCATCAAAGACGATGTGCAGTGTCAGCAGCGGTTTTCTGACTTGGATTTAAAGGCAGAAGATGTTAGACTTTTTCAAAACCCATTTGAAGCAGATGTTGCCAGCCGCCAAGATGAACTGCACCTGGAGGTCATTGAGCTGCAAGCAAATGGCATCCTTAGGGACAAGTTAAAAGAAGGACCGGTGGGTTTTAACTAGTTTTCGCCAAAAGAAGACTTTCCTAATTTCAAAATATTTGCATCAATGTACCTTGTGTTCATGTGTCGTGTATCGATGTGTTATTAAACAATAACTGAATGAAATAATAATACATAAATGATTAAAAACAACATCTATGTTTTGATTCTTTTTATTTGGACCTCGAGTGTGTAGTCGGCCCCGAGTGTTTGACAGTTAATGCGGCCCTCGGGCTGAAAAGTCTGGAGCCCCCTGGTCTAAACGAATTTCATAAAAGAATAGCCAATCACACGTAAAATTTCCACACATTTAACCAATCGAAATGCGTGCTTTATTTAAAATTCATGGTTGATGGGTCAGAAATGAGGGATTCTATAATTTGGTCAGAAAATAAAAAAAGGTTTTGGCCAAGATTAAACGCCGATTGAAGTGTCCGATAACGTTCGTAAGTAGCAGGAAGCTAGATTTATCTGAATTCTTAGAAATAAAGCTTCCATTGATACCAAATACGATTTGGTCGGATGAGTCTAATTACATCTATCTGTAAAACAAAAATGGTTAAACTGTGGACTTATTTGAAACTTAAATATAAGCAGATATATTATATTTATTTCTTATATAAATGTATTCGATGTCCTTAAGTCCTTATTTTTAAAAAAAACATAATTCGACGTATTTAAATCAATTAGTTTTGTGTGTGTTTTATTTGGGTTTTTTTTTTGCGTATTGTAGATTTCTTAGCTTATTCTAATATACTAGAATAAATGACCCGATGTTATAGGGATAAAAATCGTAGGTCCTTTGCGATAATTTCTAACTTCTATTGCAAAAACTCATCCCAATTCATAACTTTTAAAATGTAATGATATTAACTTTTCTAACATCATTAAGTTTTGAGAAGTGTTTATCTGCTATATATGATTACGCGTACCCTACACCCCTTCACATTCTTAAACTACTTTTCCCCCTCTAAACATGACCTTTAATTACCCCGTATAAATTATCACTAATTATATCACTTTTGTCACTAAAGAAGCTAATTTAAGGAAAATTACTACGCTAGAGAAATAATTTACATTTAGCCATTTTCGTGCCCTTAAATTAAATTTTTCTTTCTCAAAATTTAAAAAAAAAAAAAATCTTAAATTTACAACAATATGTTATAAATATATTTTCTATTACAGGAAATCGATATGCATTGATATCTTCATCAACAATTTAAACATATTTTTGCCTTTTAAAAAAAAAATTACACATTATCAGATAATCGTAAAACAAAGAATTGGTTTATCTAAGATGAATCTCGCAACTGTTTTTCACGCCTATATCAGATTTGACGGTCTTTAAAAAAAAATAATTGTTAATCTCATAAAAATACACACTTCTTTACATTTTGCAAAGTAACAACAAATATAGTGTTATTTTATTTTTTTTTAAAAATATTAAACCAACTTCATTTGTCAAAATTAAATTTTCAAGTGGGTAAAATGATTGGGTTTTGATATTCAAGGATTTACTTATATAAATGTACCCAAGATTTGTTAACGCCATTAATTTTCTTTATTTGGTAAACATATGTTTATGTGTAAAAAGAGACATAAACATCTCTTTTTTCACAAATGTAATACCATAGGATTTAAATATATTGTCAAAGTGACCAACTCCCCCCCCAACCCAGATTTTATACAAAGCAAAAATGTGTTTGTGTTTTCTAAAAAAATTAAAAAGCAATAAATTGTATTTATATTAATTTTTCTCTTCAGAAGGGAAAATACATTAAAAGTTTTGTCACGCGAGGTTATTAAATTTATAGAAACCTAACAATTTTGGCGAAATAGGCTATTTGCGCTATGACATCAATTGCGTAATTATTTAGAACAAATTAATTTTAATTTTATTTCGCAATATTAACAACGCACTAAAAGACGCAATAAAAAACGACTGATTCTTAGATTTTCCCAATAAATTTGATCACGGTGTAATTCTTTGATAATGATTTTTTTTTTCATAACTTTCAAATACATTTAAAATGCTTAAAGTAGTTCCTTAGTTGATACTTTAAATGTATTTGTAATTTATAATAATATAACGTTAAGTTTTAATAAAATAAAACCGGATTTCAAACATTTTTGGCCCATTTAAATTTAATCGATTTCCGCAAAATAATAGAAAATAACTATGATTTTTTAGAAATCCGAACGTACTTAAATCATATAGGCTCGTATTATATTATCTATATAATAACTCAGGGAAATGGACACTCTTGTGAAATTCATTTTAAAAATTACATTTTGTTTAGACATTGTTAATGTTCATGGTTTTGAACTTTAAAAATGGAATATCTCAAAACAACAAAAATGTGACCCTGCCGTTTTTTCCCTTGTGGTCTTCATATATAATGAAACAATCTTCGAAACAAGGGTTTTAACAAATTGAATACAATGTAAACTAGAACCTTACTTGATATGAAATAGGTAGGCCAAAACTAGCTATCTCTTGTTGGTATCCATTAGGAAAATAATCCAACGTCAACCGTGAAACATGTTTTACTGACGGTAACAGCCGATCGTTAAGATGTGGATCACAAGTTACTGTTACTGAGTCACCAACCATAACTTCAGTCTTGTCAAACATGGGCTTTTGTCCATACACTGGAGAGGGTAAAATGAATTTTGTAAAGAAAAATTTAAGAGAATCATTCTAATATGACAATGGCTTAAATAGTTAAATGAGATGTAGTATAAAGTAGAAAAGACACAGGCTTAGTTGAAAAAGGCAATATATATGGCTTAGTAGATAAAGCATGCGGAAGATAATATACATTATAGTTTCACCGTAGTTTCAACACGTTAAATTAATGTGTATGTCAGAGTTTGTTATGCTTTGATTACAAAGTAACAGGTAGGGTAGACTTTGTTAAAGTATACATGTTATTTGCAAGGCTAGACAGCACAAGGGATGGGGGCAGGTTTGAGAACTAATCATAAGTAACTATGAAATATGTTAATAGCAATTATTTGAATGTTGATAAATTTAATTATAAATTACTCACCGTTTGTAAAGAGAGTAAATATGACTCGAAAAACAATTGTGGACATCTCTCATCTGTTGGTTTTATTTCTAATGATAAAAAAGTTATACTTTAACACCTTCTTTACCGATATGTTTTTGATTTAGCATTTGCAAATGTCAAATCTAAAAAGATACATTTATAGTTTTTAAACGTTGAGTCCTGACACATTAGAATTTGCAAAGATTTCAACTAAATCCTAAAGAGGAAACATAATAAATAAATGTAAATGTAAAAATAATATATATTATATTATATTTCCCCTTTAGGATTAAATATTTATCTTTAGGATATACAAAAAAAAGCCAAAACCACACAAACAATTCGTCACTTGTTATATAGGACACTTTTCCCCATGCGTGAACTTTGCTTGACCCCAAATTAGATTCCTATCAGACGCATGGATGGGCGTGGCTTAGTTCTTTTGATCTGTCTTGTTTACCAATTAAACATGGTTAGTTTGTCTCCTAGTATCTTGTGGAGCTTTCTCGATTTGACAAGAAGCGTAAACAATGTCAAATGCGTTTCTGGACGCGTCGGTAGACCCACTATATAAATCATTGGTTTCAGAAATTCACTAAGATTCAGAAAGATATTTTTACCTTTACTAGACAAGTGTTATTATTCTTTGTGTACTCATATGTGTTTATTCGCATTGGTCATGATATATTATTAATTGGCACATTGTACTAACTGTGTACCGGTACAAGATCTACCATACTCTGTAAGGTGATGATTTGTAATTATATTTATTTTGTTTTGTAATTGCATTATTACTGAATTAAATCGTATTGATTGTAATTAGTACTGCTTTGAGAGTCGTATTTTTGCTATGGTATTTCTCTATGGCATCGTATTTTGTTATGCAATGTTTCAACGAGCCATATAACATAAAACAAGAGATTAATTTCTCACAATAGAAGCTAGTGCGTAACACCACTAAAGAAAAATATTGATTCCCTTAAAAATAATAATACATAATAAGTTTTGTGAACAATTTCGGAACAAGTACAATTCAACGGAGCGGCCATAAAAACATTTTACCACTTCCTTTATAATAACCGACATCTTCCCTCATATGACCAACAACATCAAATTATAATAAGGATAATAATTGTAATTGTTACTCTATAATACAAGGTCTTTTTTTCATAAATGGTGGCATCATAAAAACTATTATTATCTAAGTGAGAAATGAATGTAATTAGCAACCATTAGCGTCGGTTCACACAATCAAATTTTCCTTCAAGCATTTGATGCAATCTGTGTTTGAAGCTGTTTCACAACTTTCAAATCATCATTTGATCAAATTACGATGGCATGCAATTTATTTTAGTATTATTGCGCAACCTCCATATCACGTGAACAAACACTAAAAATGAAAATAAGTTCATCAATCTAGGTCGTGTTTACATTGACTACGCCAAGTTATCAAAAGAAACAACAGCCTCAAAAAAAAAAAAGAATTATTTAGTTAATTTAGAAAAAAAAGATATAATATAATAATTATAAATTAAATGGGCGTAGGGCATGATATAATTGAAACTTATTTTTTAAATAGGCTTTTTACTTTACAAACAATATTCCCGTAGCTGTAGATGTAGCACTAGGCTAGTCACTAATTAGTAATTGTGTCTAATCACAAAGTTAGAACTTAGACTTATGATATTAATGATAAATAATGTATAGTTGTTACTAGTTTCTTCTTTCTGCTACGACTAGCATCTGCGACTTTCTCTAGAAATGTTTCTATCGAGGCCAGCAATTGAGAACCTTCTTTTATTTTTAAAGCGATGACAATGTCTAAACTAAGTGACTCACTCTCGGACCACACATCTGTGTGTCAACTATCTTGAGTGCCGACTAGCATCTTTTTGTTTTATTTTAGTACTAAGTAATACAAAATAAAAACATTAATAAAGTGTATTTACATTCTTCAAAAATGGTTTAGGAGCAGTTTTTTTTTTTTTGACGAACACCACTCTGGACAATATATTTTCAGCTCCAGCTCAGGTCCGACAAAATTAAAAGGAGTTGAAGGGATGTTGAGTGTTTAAAGATATATTTACAGTTATTTAAACTGGATCTCCGATCAGTGAGAAATTTTACCAGCTCGAGCTCCTGGCAAGGAAAATATTGCCCCAGAACTCTAGATCTCTAATTACGAATAACAATTAGAAATTAAAGTTTCCAAAATCAACACAAAACACTCCCCCACCCGGTGCTATCAAAGCAAATGGATGCCCCATACTGAAATTAAAATTAAAGTGTTCAACTTTTTCATTCTTAAATTTCCTTATTTACTTTAGGTCAATTATGATCCCATCGGTATAGTGATCTCATTGGGATCGATAAAGCACCCGAATCGGAATAGCGATGGGATAGGGAACCCACCGTAATTGGGATCTAGAGGGATTTGAATCCCACGAGAAAACGTGATACTAACGGGATCAGGATCCTAACGGGACCGGGATCCCACCGGGATCGGTATACCTTCGAGAGCGGACGCACGTCAGTATCGGAATTGCACTGTGATTCCACTGGGATTGGGACCATATCGGGATACGTAATCCTACCAGGATCGGGATACCATTGAAATCGGGATCACACTGTCTTTGGGATCCCTTAGGGATCGTGATACCGACGTGACAGGGATACCAAAGTGATCAGGATCCATATATAAGTGAAAAAATGTGTGGTTTTGTTTTAGTCCGCAAATGTTTTTACATGGATTGATGGATCTTGACCAGATATAGCACACGTATCCATCACTAGTCAGATTCAATAAAGGGGGGGGGGGGTGTTTAAACTTTTAAAAACTATTCCGTTTTGGGCCGGGGTCCTAAATTCATTTTTTTTTATCAGGCTAGCTATATAAATAAAAATAATAACAACTACTTTTACAAGAATAGATGGATCCTGACCAAATTTAGTAATCATAATTTGGTTGTCCATATTAAATTACCTAAGGTTTCTGAATTCCTAATATCCACTCATGTGTGACCAAGATCCCCATTTTATTTTTACTTATATACGCTGTATAAATATCAATTGGTTTAAACAACACTGTAAGCTCTATTTAAATTGATGGTGTGATGAAACATGTTTTGTCACTCTAACTCCAATATATTTAAAACATTATGCTCGAACGCCCCTTACCCTTTTTTGGTTTAGTATGAGTTATTCCCCTTTGTACATCTGACGGAGTGCGTTTAGCTGTGTATCGAAATGCGCAGTAAAAAAAGAAAAGAGAGTGCAAGAACACCCCCTATGCCACAAGTAATATGTTGTGAAAAGAGAATGCAAGAACACCCCATATGCCACAAGTAATATGTTGTGAAAAGAGAATGCAAGAACACCCCCTATGCCACAAGTAATATGTTGTGAAAAGAAAATGCAAGAACACCCCCTATGCCACAAGTAATATGTTGTGAAAAGAGAATGCAAGAACACCCCCTATGCCACAAGTAATATGTTGTGAAAAGAGAATGCAAGAACACCCCCTATGCCACAAGTAATATGTTGTGAAAAGAGAATGCAAGAACACCCCCTCTGCCACAAGTAATATGTTGTGAAAAGAGAATGCAAGAACACCCCCTATGCCACAAGTAATATGTTGTGAAAAGAAAATGCAAGAACACCCCCTATGCCACAAGTAATATGTTGTGAAAAGAGAATGCAAGAACACCCCCTATGCCACAAGTAATATGTTGTGAAAAGAGAATGCAAGAACACCCCCTATGCCACAAGTAATATGTTGTGAAAAGAGAATGCAAGAACACCCCCTATGCCACAAGTAATATGTTGTGAAAAGAGAATGCAAGAACACCCCCTCTGCCACAAGTAATATGTTGTGAAAAGAGAATGCAAGAACACCCCCTATGCCACAAGTAATATGTTGTGAAAAGAGAATGCAAGAACACCCCCTATGCCACAAGTAATATGTTGTGAAAAGAGAATGCAAGAACACCCCCATGCAAGAAGTAATATGTTGTGGACCGTGGAAATTTACCACGCTGCTAAAGATGTACGTCATCGATCTCCATCAACACATGATTTAAAATTTAGCCAAAGACCAGTTACATTAAATTAACTATGTATATGGCATCTTTCCGTCTTCGTGAGACGATGGAGTAGCTATATAGTTCTACACTTTGACGAGTGGCTCACTAGGCCAATCCTAGAATGACAATCACGGCCACATCTGTCGCAGGAGAATAGTCATTCCTGGTAAGATCTTGATTTTCGAATTTTTCTTTTTATTTCAAGGGCCTCGTTTCGAGAATCTTCTGCCTTTTTACTCCTTCAAACATTGCTGTTCGCCAGTTGGAGCGATGTTCGGCAATGAACTCTCATTCATTTTTTTTCAAAATTGGCTTCCCTCATGCTTCTTTTGCAAACGTCAATAAATCTCAGGCATGGCCGTCCAATATAGCTTGTCCCTTCTGCCAACTCTCCATACAGCAGCATCTTTGGGATACGTCCTTCCTCCATTCTGTTTACATGGCCTAACCAGCGAAGGCGCTTCTTGATTAGAAAGGAGAATATGCTAAACATGTTTGCACGTTCCAAAACCTCCACGTTAGGCACCCTGTCCTTCCAACGAATGCGTAAAATGCGACGCAGACATCTTTGATGGAAGCTGTTGAGTTTCCACTCCTGACTGGTATATGTGGTCCACACTTCGCTACCATATAGGAGCGTACTAAGCACGCATGCCTGATAGACACTTATTTTTGTTTTATCAGTTAGATTGAGATTATTCCACACCCGCTTATTCAGTTTAGCCATAGTTTCTGCTGCTTTTGCAATCCTGATATTTATCTCTTCATCAACGGAGAGAGAACTAGAAATATTGAATCCCAGGTATGTGAAATGATCAACAACCGAAAAATTATGACCCTGAATAGATATGATTTTAGGGGACGGTGCTTCTTGCGACATAACATGTGTTCTACAAATTGAACAGCCTACCATCAGATCTCGTATGGACGAATACTCCATCTTCACAGTCCTTGAAGGCAAATTGAAGGAGCATCGAAAAGAAAATGGAAAAGAGCGTTGGTGACAGCGCTAACTGGGAATGACTCAGAGACAGTGCCATTGAATTTTACTGTGCTGTCTGCTGTGATAATTATTTTGCGGTTCGGAGAGCCTGCAGTGTACTAGCACAAGGTGCATCCCTATATGCAAGTAGGGCTCTTCTCTTTCTCTCGATTACGGGTTCCATCACATGCCAATGCGCCTCGTACCAGTCATTATTTTTCCTTATGTTGTCAATCTGATCAAGGTCCGTTTCAAATCCAGGACACATGGTTCTCACATTCCATGTTGCGAAGCGAAGAGGTTGAGTCTTCCTCCTAATGACTTTCTTTGCCTTACAAAACAAATTTGCTCCTCGTAAAGTGGCGTCGCTAATAAATTAACTATAAATTCCCAGGTAAAATTTAGAATCATTTTCTCAACATCTCCAAGCATATTCATCAGATCGTTTCTATTAGAGTCTGAAGTCGACCTTCAGAGAAAGGTATTGAAAGCGATTTCTGCTTATTACTCCCGTTACAGTTTCATAACGTGTGTCGGCTTTCCATTAACATTTCCACAGCAAATTTAATCACGGCTCTCACGATGTAACGTTTCTATCCCAACTATAATCATAATACAACCATTCTGTCGCATAAATAATCCTGGATCTCACAATATTTTTTACCACAGCTATGATTGTGGCTGGCGCAATCCAACGTTTCTACCACAGTTAAAGCCCTGGTTGTCACAATACGTTTCTGTCACAGCTATAATCGTGTCACTCGCAAAACGAGTTAGTACCTAAAATATTTTCCCAGCTCTAACACAGTCTAAATCAGAGGTGGCTAACGCGAATGGCTTCACGTGCCACTATGCTCACGAGTCAAGTCTTCTCGGGTCCAGCGTCATTAAACATAATGAAGATAATACATACCAAATAAACGATGTACCGGTCTACGGTTAATGACTTTTCTTAATGCACTCAATTTTCTGGTTATAACACATCGACTCAAGCCACCGCATACGCATTTATAATTTGTTGCGACGAAAATTTTCTCCAGCTGATTGTCTCGAAAACAAAAGAAATGGATGTTAATTTCCGGAGTGGGACACACCAGATAACAGATCTAAACATAAAAACTCAAAATGTATAGAAAGTAGAGACACATAATTACTTTGATGTCTCCATTAATATTAAGCTAACATTGGCAAATGCTTTATAAAACAATTCAACCAAAGACTTCTTCAACCTTAATAAAATGTACATTTTCGGCGTAAACAAAAAAGTCGTTAACTTATTTTACAGTGCAACAGTTGGAGACCGACTTAATTTCAATATTACCTGCTGGTGTGGGAATTCATCGTCTGATATTAAACACCAAATAAACAGAATAATCGAGAAAGCTAGGAACATAACACAAACTAAACATCCTTCACTTGAAGAACTATTTGAAGAAAGATGTTATTATAAAACTAAACACATTTAGGATTAACATCCTCCCCTCATCGCAGATACTTAGGATCGGCCCGTTTGAGACGAATTCTTTCTCTCAGGGCGAGGACTGATAGATATACTATAAAATCATTTTGGTTCTCCAATAATTTTTGCACATACCTGAATTAAGTTTTGCATCAATCTTCTCTTAAAATGAGAACAACAAACGAAATGCTAGGATTTTTTACGTAGCTGCGTAAAGGAAAAAAAACACTTAATTTTAGCAGGTAAATTATAGTGATAATATTTCAAATGTCTAATATGAGTTTATTTATTTCAAAGTATTTTTTTCAATGAAGCCACACAAAAAAGGCCGAAAAACTGAAAAGATATTGAAATATATATATATTTTTTGTTGGTTTCCATTTACCAGCCAGTCCAATCTCAAATCTGATTTGGCTGATCCAAACTCACTAGATTGCAAAACAAAAAGTGCAGTGACAAAATTAAATATTTTTTTTAAACATACACTACACAAGCATGAGTTCTTTATCTAACTGTTACTCCTATATCTTTCATTAACGGTTATATTTAGAAACATATTAAATCGAAATATGTGTGTCCTGCAGGATGTTTTAATAGCCAGTGTTTTGTTGACTTATTAAGGACTGAACGTATATTACTGACCGTCGCGTGACACGTGGCAAGGAAGCGCGTGGACGTTTAATGTGTGTACGTGTCAATTCACATCATGGTTTAATTTCAGACAGTGGGATAGCACAATACAAACCTCTAGAACACTGGGTGTTGTGTGAGAGGACTGTGTTTGTATGTTAAGTGAAGGCAAGAGACTGTATAGGAATGAATAAGAAAGGTCTGCATCTGCTCCTGTTTGGTCTACTGTTGAGACCAGTCCAGACCGCGCTTGGTGAGTGAAATATAATTTGCCTTGCATAATTATTTTAGTTATTTGAATCAATCTCCGAAGCAAATTGCTTGGTTTAAGCTTTTCCTCTGAAAGTTAAGTAATATCCTCTCTTTTTAGAATCGCCGTCCTGTTGTGCATATAGGCCAATACCTGCTTATAATTAACACCCTTAAAGTTTGGTTCTAACTAAAACAAAAACAAAACTGAAATATAGACATTAGTAGAATAATTAATAATTGTACCAGTATGCTAAACACTTGAAGCGCTTGTCATCAGAGTGTTTGGCGCCTGGAGATGAGACTCATTTCACAGAACCATCCTTTCTTTTTTACATCTCTCAAATCCTCCATTATTTTCATCAATAAAATAATATCAAAGCACATTTTGGTGCCCCTATCTAATCTGGCGCCCATGGACATCTATCTCCCTCTGCTTGTCATTGTCCAACATTTGGAAGCAGATCTTAAATACGCAGATATATTATTAACTATTATTGGCGTGCTCTTTAAAACAAAAAACAAACGAAGGTGAAAGGAATGACGTCACACGGAGATTGATGTTAGTTTTGGAATATCGTTTTTGTCCCCCAAGATCTCGGTTGTAGACTTAAAAGTTTTAGGAAAAACATTGGTTTAAAAAAAGTGTGGCCTACTTGCGGATCAATACCTTTATTCGAGATATTGACTTTTTTCAGACAGAGAGATAGAGAGAGAAAGAGAGAGAGAGAAAGAAAGAGAGAGAGAGAGAGAGAGATCGGAGAGTGTGTGCATGGGTGAGAGGGAAAAGGGGATAGAAGGAGAGTGCGATGGAATGAAATTGAACTTAATTTTGAAACCATTTCTACGGATTTTAGACGTTGACAAAGAGTCGAAACATCAGTAACAAATAATAATTATAATCATAACAATTATTTTTTTAAATTACTTCTTCACATAATATAAGATAATATTATGATACTATAAGATAATACTTTAGATAATATAAGCTTAAGGGGGAAACTCATGTTAAATAACATTTTATGAATTATTATAAACGCCAAAAAATGCATTTGCTTTACAAGCACCAACAATATTTCATGACTTGGAGCTTTTTTGAACTTTTTAGTCAATGTTCAAAATTGATAATGATCTATATGTTTTAAAATTGAAGGGTAGGTTATTCTGGTGTAAAAAAGACAAGATTTTACATTTAAAAAGACATCAATTGGTCAGAGTTAACTGTAGACTTGTAACATTAAGCATACTGTGCTGAAAGTGGTTTACTAAGTAGCAGCGAGGTATCATAGTCTCACACACACTCCAGGCAGATTTTTTTAAAAAGGATTTCGTTGCATCCATGCCATAAGCCTAGAGGCAAGTCAAGGTAAGCTGATGCAAACTAACGCTTGAGCTGGAATTTGAAACGTTTCCTGGAGCTCATATTTTCCCTTTTCCTCTGCACAGCTCGCTGTAGAAGAATTATTTGGACACACCATCTTTTCTCTTACCCTGCTCAACGTAGCTGTCTTTTGTAAAGCACTGTCTATACTGGTCTATAATGACACCACATTGTTTATAATGTAATGTTGCCATTTAATGTCCTTGCCAGATAGAAACCATTATTTGTTAAAATTGTATGGGCTTCTCAAGGCTCTTGTATTTGTTTGTAAACCCTTATCACGGACCTATATAAAATGGGACAGTAGCTATAACGGTTCCTTGGACATATCGGTTCTGTTGGAGTCATTGTGTCATACATTTTTCAATAGGAAACAAGAGTAAAGTCGTAACCACATGCCGCAGTAGCGACTTTGGAGATGATGTCTCCTATTGATGTAAACGTATAAATGCAATGAAATGGTTTCAATTTTAGTGGTCTATCGTTCCTTTGTGGAGTGTTTGATGCAGGAAACAAATGTTTAACATAGAGCTTGTCAAGTGCAGCGTAGAACGTTCGCCTGCATCCATGATTTAATAACCCTTAGGCCCTATATGTGTCTAAGGTCGTGGTAAGATCATTGATGGTTAAAAGTTCCATACCTTGCTTTTCTCTCAGATTTTACCAATAACAAATATTTGACGTGTCAGAGTGAATCCATTTCACCGAGTTTATGTTTTATATATTAGTATCATTGATTGGTATCTTCTTTAAACATGTTTTCACTTGACTTACTTCAAATCACAAGAATTAAATAATTCTATATTCAGCTGATGAACCATCGGTCTTCATCACAGCGGTTGGATCAAAACTGTTAAGTACTTGCGGATCACCTCAATGCCCAGAACTCTCGAACCAGTTGAAAAGTCTGAAAGTGGCTACATTTGATACGACAAGACAAGACTCTGTCAAGTCTTCTCCAACATGGGTGGTTAACTTTCATCTACTTTCATCGGCCATCTTTAAGAAAGACACAACATCAAAAGTTTGTAAATTGTTTAAGCGTATCATTTTTCTTATTCCAATATGCAATTTAAACTGTAATGAAATTTGAATACGAACAAATACAGTCACATAATGATCAACCAATTGATCGTGGGCCCCTCAAATGTAAGCAGAAGAAGAAGACATAGCTGCATACACACCTACTTTCGGTTCATTAAAAATGCATTCATTCGTAAAACAATAAAAAGTGCATATTCCCCCGATTCACACATATTGTCATTTAACAACAGTTCTGAATACACATCAATACATTTAAATTCAAACACATATGTTTAATATTTATACACTTACATATTTATAATTTGACACATCTATGCATGTTTATATATGTATTAATCTCTATATCCACCCTATTAATTTTATGTCAAAAGCCTCTCTTATACATAAATTTACATCTTGAATTTAATGAGCAGTCTAAATATTATAATCCATTTTTATCAAAGTAACAAGGAAAGATTCTCAGTCATTTAATACACCTAAAAAATTTTAATACGCTCATCACCCAAGTTTCATTTGGCCAAACATCATCCAACAGTACCAACAACGACTTATAAAGCAGAGGAAAGGGTTCATTCGCCATGTTCGAAAATTAACAAAATTGTCATTTTTCATCAATTTTATATATAAATCATTATTTTTAAAATTCATCGCCAATTAACCAGATCTCCACCCATTATCCAGTTCACTTTCCATTATCCAGTTCAACGTCCATTATCCAGTTCACCGCCCCATTAACTAGTTTACTGTCCATTATCCAGTTCAACATCCATTATCCATTTCACTGTCCATTAACCAGTTCACCGCCCATTAACTAGTTTACTGTCCATTATCCAGTTCACTTTCCATTATCCAGTTCACCGTCTATTATTCAGTTCACCGCCCATTAACTAGTTTACTGTCCATTAACCAGTTCACCATCCATTAACTAGTTTACGGTCCATTATCCAGTTCACCACCCATTAACTATTTCACCGCCCATGAACTATTTCACCACCCATTTACTATTTCACTGCCCATTAACTATTTCACCGCCCATTAACTATTTCACCACCCATTAACTATTTCGCCGCCCATGAACTATTTCACCATACATTTACTATTTCACCACCCATGAACTAATTCACTGCCTATGAACTATTTCACCACCCATTTACTATTTCGCCGTCCATGAACTATTTCACCACCCATTTACTATTTCACCACCCATTAACTATTTCGCCGCACCATGAACTATTTCACCACACATTTACTATTTCACCACCCATGAACTAATTCACTGCCTATGAACTATTTCACCACCCATTAACTATTTCACCACCCATTTACTATTTCGCCGTTCATGAACTATTTCACCACCCATTTACTATTTCACCACCCATGAACTAATTCACCACCCATTAAATATTTCACCACTCATTAACTATTTCACCGCCCATTAACTATTTCACCACCTATGAACTATTTCACCACCAATTAACTATTTCACCACCTATTTACTATTTCACCGCCCATGAACTATTTCACCACCCATTTACTATTTCACTGCCCATGAACTATTTCACCACTCATTTACTATTTCACCACCCATGAACTATTTCACCGCCCATGAACTATTTCACCACCCATTAACTATTTCACCACCCATTAACTATTTCACCAACCATTAACTATTTCACTGTTCATTAACTATTTCACCACCCATTAACTATTTCACTGCCCATGAACTATTTCACCACCCATGAACTATTTTACTGCCCATGAACTATTTCACCACCCATGAACTATTGCACTGCCTATTAACTATTTCACCACCCATTAACTATTTCACCACTCATTTACTATTTCGCCGTCCATGAACTATTTCACCACCTATTTACTATTTCACCGCCCATGAACTATTTCACCACCCATTTACTATTTCACTGCCCATGAACTATTTCACCACTCATTTACTATTTCACCACCCATGAACTATTTCACTGCCCATGAACTATTTCACCACCCATGAACTATTTCACTGCCCATTAACTATTTCACCACCCATTAACTATTTCACCACCCATTTACTATTTCACCACCCATGAACTATTTCACTGCCCATTAACTATTTCACCACCCATGAGCTATTTCACCACCCATTTACTATTTCACCACCCATTAACTATTTCACCACCCATTAGCTATTTCACCACCCATGAACTATTTCACTGCCCATGAACTATTTCACCACCCATGAACTATTTCACTGCCTATTTACTATTTCACAACTCATTAACTATTTCACCACCCATTTTTATTTCACCGCCCATGAACTATTTCACCACCCATTTACTATTTCACCACCCATTAACTATTTCACCAACCATTAACTATTTCACTGTTCATTAACTATTTCACCACCCATTAACTATTTCACTGCCCATGAACTATTTCACCACCCATGAACTATTTTACTGCCCATGAACTATTTCACCACCCATGAACTATTGCACTGCCTAATAACTATTTCACCACCCATTAACTATTTCACCACTCATTTACTATTTCGCCGTCCATGAACTATTTCACCACCCATTTACTATTTCACCGCCCATGAACTATTTCACCACCCATTTACTATTTCACCGCCCATGAACTATTTCACCACCCATTTACTATTTCACCGCCCATGAACTATTTCACCACCCATTTACTATTTCACCGCCCATGAACTATTTCACCACCCATTTACTATTTCACCGCCCATGAACTATTTCACCACCCATTTACTATTTCACCGCCCATGAACTATTTCACCACCCATTTACTATTTCACCGCCCATGAACTATTTCACCACCCATTTACTATTTCACCGCCCATGAACTATTTCACCACCCATTTACTATTTCACCGCCCATGAACTATTTCACCACCCATTTACTATTTCACCGCCCATGAACTATTTCACCACCCATTTACTATTTCACCGCCCATGAACTATTTCACCACCCATTTACTATTTCACCGCCCATGAACTATTTCACCACCCATTTACTATTTCACCACCCATGAACTATTTCACTGCCCATGAACTATTTCACCGCCCATGAACTATTTCACCACCCATTAACTATTTCACCACCCATGAACTATTTCACTGCCCATGAACTATTTCACCACCCATGAACTATTTCACCACCCATTAACTATTTCACCAACCATTAACTATTTCACTGTTCATTAACTATTTCACCACCCATTAACTATTTCACTGCCCATGAACTATTTCACCACCCATGAACTATTTTACTGCCCATGAACTATTTCACCACCCATGAACTATTGCACTGCCTATTAACTATTTCACCACTCATTTATTATTTCGCCGTCCATGAACTATTTCACCACCCATTTACTATTTCACCACCCATTAACTATTTCGCCGCCCATGAACTATTTCACCACACATTTACTATTTCACCACCCATGAACTAATTCACTGCCTATGAACTATTTCACGACCCATTAGCTATTTCACCACCCATTTACTATTTCGCTGTCCATGAACTATTTCACCACCCATTTACTATTTCACCACCCATGAACTATTTCACCACTCATTTACTATTTCACCGCCCATGAACTATTTCACCACTCATTTACTATTTCACCACCCATGAACTATTTCACTGCCCATGATCTATTTCACCACCCATGAAATATTTCACTGCCCATTAACTATTTCACCACCCATTAACTATTTCACCACCCATTTACTATTTCATCGCCCATGATTTATTTCACTGCCCATTAACTATTTCACCACCCATGAACTATTTCACCACCCATTTACTATTTCACCACCCATTAACTATTTCACCACCCATTAACTATTTCACCACCCATTAACTATTTCACCATCCATGAACTATTTCACTGCCCATTAACTATTTCACCACCCATTAACTATTTCACTGCCTATTTACTATTTCACAACTCATTAACTATTTCACCACCCATTTTCTATTTCATCGCCCATGAACTATTTCACCACCCATTTACTATTTCACCACCCATGAACTATTTCACTGCCCATGAACTATTTAACCACCCATTAACTATTTCACCCCCCATGAACTATTTTACTGCCCATGAACTATTTCACCACCCATGAACTATTGCACTGCCTATTAACTATTTCACCACCCATTAACTATTTCACCACCCATTTATTATTTCACTGCCCATTAACTATTTCACTGCCCATGAACTATTTCACCACCCATGAACTATTTTACTGCCCATGAACTATTTCACCACCCATGAACTATTGCACTGCCTATTAACTATTTCACCGCCCATGAACTATTTCACCACCCATGAACCATTTCACCACCCATGAACTATTTCAGCACCCATGAACTATTTCACTGCCCATTAACTATTTCACCACCCATTAACTATTTCACCACTCATTAACTATTTCACCACCCATTAACTATTTCACCACCCATTAACTATTTCATCGCCCATGAACTATGTCACTGCCCATTTACTAATCTTTCTGTCCATTATCCAACACTCAGTCTGTTTTATTTTCAGTAATATCCTTCGCAAATCTAATTCCTTCTTTTAGTATGAAGAATTCAAAACAGTCGTCCTGCCTGACAACGGTGAAGATGAAATAAAGATCATATCCTATAACTGTACTGAGATATGGTTTTACCATTGTGATTGTATGATACTGTCACGGACTGAGAACCAGACGGAAGAGTTAACAGTTAGAGTTACTGGCACTCTACTGTCTAAAGGTAGGCAGTCATTTTTGTTTAACATTGAAATGTTGTAATTGAAAGACACCGGCACATTTTAAACGTTTAAATGCCATAATTAGTAAAATAAAAATTTGAAAATTCACAAAATTTCAATTAAATGACGGTATTTACCATATGTATCATACCGATTAAGTAATACAATGAAAGAAGGGGAAACGGTTGGACAGAAATACTTCACAAAAAAGGAAATAAACGAAAGTAAATGGTTACAATTTGACGTTAAGAATTTTTCATTTTACCTTGGGTTTTTTTCATGGATTTTTTTCAGTCTTTCTCTAAAGGCCTATATAAATGTAATAAATTTCTTATGAACAGTTTTTCCTTGACGTTATTTTAGAGGAGGTAATCATTACATGAAATTAATTGCAATCTACCATGGTCTATTGATCCTGAGCTTGCCAGTGTGTCAAATGAACGTTTTTTGGTCAAGGACATTGATTTTGATTAAATGATTGACTACTATGCAGCTTAGTTAACTGGCGAAGGAAATTTTTCAAGGTCAAGTTTATTGTCAGAAAATTAAAGAATCGTAACTTTTTTTGTTTTGTTTTGTGTTGAATGTGCAACTTTATGAATTTAGTTGGCCCTATAGGAAATTCCTAAATGGCATGCATAGGGAAACTAGGACAAGGTCCATGAGTCATGGGAGAATTCTTGTGGGGGAAAAAGTGTGTTGGGGGTGGGCGGGCTCCATGAATATACGGAATATGACCACTGATTTTCTTAATCCACAAATACATTCCGTGCTGAACTGACCTCCCTAGTGTCACCCATGTCTGGTTTATATGGTGTGGGCTATACAAAACAGGTACACATGTGATACTATTTTGAAAGTATACAATGAATGCTTTACAAGTCCTTGTTCTTCATGCTCGTATGCAAACACTCTTGTGTATGCCCCTCTAGCAAATATGCGGTCTAGTGCGTTATATTAAAACTCTCCTGTGCATGCCCCTCTAGCAAATATCTGGTCTAGTGTGTCATATCAAAACTCTCTTGTGCATGCCCCTCTAGCAAATTCTTCGTCCATTGCATCATATTAAAACTCTCTTGTGCATGCCCCTCTAGCAAATATGTGGTATAGTGTGTCACATCAAAACTCTCTTATGCATGCCCCTCTAGCAAATATGTGGTCCAGTGCATCATATTAAAACTCTCTTGTGCATGCCCCTCTAGCAAATTCTTCGTCCAGTGCATCATATCAAAACTCTCTTGTGCATGCCCCTCTAGTTATCTCCAGTCTTTGTGACTGTGACCTTAGTAGACTATTTTGGATCAACTTGAAATGCCGAACGCGTCTGTCGCTGAGGTGGCTGGCTTAATTGCTTCACATGTTGGCGCAGTGAACGACCTCGGTGTTGAGCACTTTTTCCTTATCTCGGCACTTTTCATGCGTTGGGCCTTTTTTCAAGGGTTGGGCACAATGTATTGTGTACACTATATTGTGTTTTGTACATTGTATTGCGTTGGGCACATTGTACTGTGTTATGTACATTATATTGTGTACATTGTATTGTGTTGTGCACATTGTATTGTGTTGAGCACATTGTTTATGTTGTGTACATTTTATTGTGAATGGTGCATTGTGTTGTGTAATTGTGTTGTGTTGTGTACATTATATTGTGTTGAGTAAATTGTATTATGTTGTACACATTGTTTTATGTTGTGCAAATTGTATTGTGTTGGGCACATTTTACTGTGTTGTGTACATTGTATTGTGTTGTGAAAGATGTATTGTGTCATGTACATTGTATTGTGTTTGGCGCATATTTTCCCCCAATATTATAGACTTGTAACTTCCAATGAAGGAACAAAATGCGTTGACGCTAGTTCAGTTTGTGATCAATGGGAGGTGAGCTAGTGAGGTTAAATCCAAGATATTTTGTATTTTCTTCATAACGATGGTGAAGAATGCCTAATTTTTGTGCCAAGGCGTCCTTCTTATAAGGCTGATGGTTAGGCTGTAATGCCATGTCCTCGAAGAGTGACCAAAAACTTAATAGGCCTTCTTCTTCAATCTGCTCTTGAATGGAAAATTCCCTATTATGGCAGCACACTGCAATGACAGTAGTGTCTTTGCCTCGTAGAGTAACTAAAAACGTAATTGGCCAGATACTTAAAATATTTAATTATGTTTGCAAATTAAACAAAAAAATAAATTTAAGCTCATATATTACATTTTTTACTAAACTTTTTTTGACTTACCTAGGGGAAATGCAAACTATTCACACCAATTAAAATTGTACAAAATGGCCGACATTTATTGTTTGTCTTAGAGCCGGAAGATAGGATTGAAAATTAGCGCACAAAAAGGTATGAAAAAATACGAACTCTTCTTTGAAATCTATTTTTTTTTAAATATGAAAGTTTGGATAAACTGAAGTTATTAACGAAACAACAAAAAACTTAGACCCGTTGAGGGATAGTATGTGCCAATATTTCCCTTGTTTTAAGGACTTCTTACACAACTAGATGCCACTACATAGCATACTACTATTGTAGTAAATGATGGAGCACAATAAATGCGTCCTTGCACCATTTGATTTTTTTCTTCGAGAAATAAACAAATGTTCCCAATGTGTTTATAATTCATTGTGAAATTCGCCATCAACATCTCACAAAAAAAAACAAAAAAAAAAAAACGAAACAAACAAAACCGGATGACATCATTACTTCAGTGAATTTAATTGAACTAGAAACACACTCTCTCAATGATTTAATTGAACTAGAAACACACTCTCTCAATGATTTAATTGAACTAGAAACACACTCTCTCAATGATTTAATTGAACTAGAAACACACTCTCTCAATGATTTAATTGAACTAGAAACACACTCTCTCAATGATTTAATTGAACTAGGAACACACTCTCTCAATGATTTAATTTTTATAACGCAGTGTTGAGAAAGATGCACACATGTTGCTCCAGGCGTCGTTCGTCGTCAAAAGGGGAGTCTACACACGCCCCCGGGGGGGGGGGGGTGAGGAAGCAGCCTCTTGTTTTCTCCAAGTGAAGAGGGTGGAAGATAGACCACCGCCTCTCGGGTTTTGAATTGCTCAAGGTGATAAAATCAATAAGTGAAAGAAAAAAAAATCAGTTTTTTACATTTTGATTAGATAGGCATTGAACACGCTGAGAAAAAAACCCACAGTTAAAAACTACATTATTTAAAAAAGTGCGACCTTTACTAGCAGCAATACGGAATCAAACTACTTTGCCATTGCTAGAAGACATAAATTAAAGTATTTTGATTTAGTTCTTGCTAAGTATCAAAATGTGTTTTTGTTTTATGTCACGCCACAAAATGAGCTCAATGTAAAGTAGGGCAGATAATTAAATGAAAAACATCATAATGATTTGAAAAAAATGTTAGTATTATTTTTTGACATTCAAATGAAATTTATAAAAATTGAGTTAAGACCTTTACAAAAAATCATGACTTTTTTTTCCTTTTTTTCTCTTTCTATTTCTTCCTATGTTAATCGTCAAGCAGTTCACAAATGAGAAAATTATGTGACAAATTCAAATTTATACTTTCCCATTTCCACGGGCAAGCCCCCGATTTCCTGTCTGCCAACCCCAAAGCTCCTCCCCCCCCCTGCTGCTTCCCTTCCCCTGCCTCCAAATTCAACTCAGAATGATAAATTTCAAGATGAGGAAGGTAACGTGAGTGACACAGACGGCTGCAGTGCCAGTTAAAAAAAAAAAACAGGGGCATCAAGGGCACCTCACGGGGCCCCCCTCACTTTCGGGGCCCTACGCGAATGCGTAGTCAGCGTATGCCTAAGAACGGGCCTGGCTTAGTGGTAAATTAATATTATATTGATAATTACGGAAAACGGCAAAAAAATTGCGTACTTTAAGAGGAGCTATATTTCAATTTAAGTCTAATCAAGAGGTGCGGTAAAAAGAAAAGGGTTGGGGCCCGCTGCTTTAAGAGGTGCCAGAAATTGAATAAATTAATTTTGATTTAAGCGACGTGGGACGGAGTACAGATTGAAATATTCAATGAAAACATGTGCCTTGGAAGGTGGTAAAAACAAATAAATTGACATTTATTTATATTTGTTTAGTGATCCTAGGATTTAAAAGTAACAATTTCTGCTGAAATGAATTAGAACCACACATTTGTCAACATTTTATTAAGTCCAAACTAAACTTTTAGAACAGTTGACCACTATATTACGTTCGATACCATATCCAGAACTTTTGTTAATTCATTATCCTAATTATTAAAACTGATATATCTACATTAGAGGGCCGTGCAAATTTTATTTTAAGAATGCATAAAATGATGCAAGACAGGGGTGACGCTCAGGATGAGTTAATGGGATAAAGGTGGTCGGGAACAGTTTGGGAGCCACTGAACCACATGATGCATCAGGCGTGATACATTTTATACTTTCGGGTAAGGGTTGGGGACGGTGGGAAATAATAAATCTGTCAAAGGTGTAATTACGTTCTAGTTAAATTCAGGACTTTGAAAGTCGGGGAATTACTCTGTTATTTTTAGTTTGAAATTGTTAGTGTCAGATATATTTCATTGTTAGTGTCAAATCTATCAATTTTAGTGTTAGATATATATCTTTGTTAGTGTCAGATATATTTCATTGTTAGTGTCAAATCTATCAATTTTAGTGTTAGATATATATCTTTGTTAGTGGCAGATATATTTCATTGTAAGTGTCAGATATTAGTGTCTGTTAATTAATGTGACAATAATATTATTTTACTATCATGATCTTTAGATTGCAAAAGTGAAACCCGGGACGGCACCCCAATTTGGACAGTCGCAGTGGCAGGTATTACCGTTTTTTCATTGGTTTCTAAGAATTTATCGTTTTGTATGAATTTTGACATTGATGTTGTATACCTTCAACTGTTCATTCTTAGTGATAAGTTGCAAGGTTAGCATCGTGTACGTCTCAGAACGTATTCTTTATTACATCAACGTGTGCTTTTAAATAAAAAAAACTTTTTTTAAAACGTCAATGTTACGCAGGCAACACACTAAATTGTTGAATTTCCTGATGGGGGGCATTCCCATTCCATAGCGTGGTAGTAAACCGATATCGTTTGTTTGGATTAATCCCGTTTGGCGTGGGAGAGTGGCGAGACATGCAGAGTGGCGAGACATGCAGAGTGGCGAGACATGCAGAGTGGCGAGACTACGTCTCACCGCTCTGTACGTCTCACCGCTCTGTACGTCTCACGCGAGACATGCAGAGTGGCGAGACATGCAGAGTGGCGAGACATGCAGAGTGGCGAGACATGCAGAGTGGCGAGACATGCAGAGAAAGAGAGAGGGAGAGAGAAAGAGAGAGAGAGAGAGAGAGAGAGGGGGGGGAGATAGAAGAGTGGTGGCAGAGATAAATTGTGTGAGTGTAGTTGATAATAGGTTTGCTCTAATTAATTATCGGTATTATAATGTGTCTTAATGACTAACGTCAAATGGGTCAGTGACAGCACCTCTTAATCGACATGCCAAATTTGGACGGCCATGCCTATTAGAACCAACGGCGGAGGTGGGGTGGGGTGGGGGGCGCGGGGTTCGTATTAGTAACTACAAGATAATCACCCGATGTTACCCAAATAAGAATGAATGGCATTTTACGATACTTTCTACCCTTTGTTGCGAGGCCTCAACATCTAACAATCAAACTTTGACGAATGTAACTGATTGGGTTTTGAAGTTTTGTATGTGTTAAAGTACATAAAGAATTTCAAAGTCGGAGCAGTCAGTTTAGTAATTTATCGGGAATAACTTTATAGTGGTTTGAAATTCAAATAATCCTTTCATTTTATTGAATTAATTTTGTGGACATTTTTACAGCTTGCCTCGGATAAATCATAGATTTGTCAATATTTTGTTTTCCTGTTATAAATATTGTATTTACATATTTTGGCTCTCTTAATAAATTGTTTATTTTTCTAAAAAATGTCTTCAAAAAGTTATTGCCGTCTCTTTTTATTTTTTTGGTATCAGTTTAACATTTAATTTTAATTAAATAAAAGCAAAACTTAATTATTCTACTTTAAGATTTTTTTCTTTTTAGAGCTATAATGATATTAGCATTTGTGCAACAAATAAATTTTTTAAATGGAAATAATTATTCATTTTAAATTTATTTAATAGCATCCATTCATTTGATTAAGTGTAGCATATTGCGATTTCTAAGTACTTTTAGAGAACTTTGATTGTTCAGTGTGACATTTATTTAACATGTCCTCATATTTACAATATGCTTTTTGAGAATGGAGGTTTGTTAAAAGCTATTCATGGGTTCCAAAATATCCACAATATTTTGTAACAAAAGGATGTACAGAGGATACTTAAAATCATGCACAACACATAGTTGTCCGTCTCCCCTGCTGAAATACCTCAAATTGCTGTGAGCCTTTGCTTCCATACTTGGCATTATTTTGTGTTTACTTTTAGCTGCGATTTCTCAGGTTTCAAAAGATTGTTTAACCGAGAGAAAGCTAGCTCCACTGGAGATACAATGCCAGGAGGGCTGAAAGAAATTTCAAGTAGAAGTTGAAAATCTACTGAAATTACACAATTAGTTTAGAAATTTGAAAGTATTTGCACCAAATTTAGAGCTACAGAAAAGTTTTTCGGGTTCCATTCTTCCAGCTTAGCAGGTGACAAAAATTTATTCACATAAGTTAGCTTAGTAAAGAGAGCGGTGTCAACAATTGTCCCTACGACGATGTCATTTACATTTGTGCCACAAATATCTACACTTTGACACTTTGTCTTTCGTTCCATTCTCTGGCAGAGCGACTTTTGTTCTGAAATATCTTCGTTTTCATCCATGGTGTTTAAAATAAAATTTAGTTTAAACATTGATTCTATTAACATAGCAAATAAGGAAGATTATCCTAGGAAACCGATTCGTCCCACATGCTTCATAAATAAGTTCTACCAAGGTAGAAACCGACAGTAGAAATCCTGACGCTTCTCCAGGATGGAAGGGAGGAAGATTTTAGGAAAGTCGACTGTTGACGCTGTTAGAGTAGCGTCTCCGCCAACCTGATGTCCTTGGTATGGGGTGGCCTACGTTGGTAGCTGATCTAGTGGGTGTTTGTGGGGGCTGTGCTGGCGAAGGGAGATCACAACGTGCGGCTTCACGGCATGATACCCGGGCTTTAGGGAAGGGGGTGATTGCTTTGGGGAGGGCATAAAAAACTTGGTACAATTGGGTTTGATCCATAGTGTCATGGCAATGATAGGAGTTTGAATTTTTACCCGTTTATTTTTGGACTATTCCATGTAATTCTATACTTACTCTCTTAGCTTGGTGTATAGGTATGTAATCTACAGGAAAAACTATATAAGTATACAACTAGCTATGACTGTTTGCCTCTGTCTTTAAATGTTTTTGCTGTCGAAGGCTTTTTTTGGCCGAAACGTTCACTTTCTGTTATTGTCCTTCTTCAGTTTTTATTCTACCCTTTGTATATTGCTTCGACCTGAACGCATTCCACCCCATATTTCTTTTATAATAATTCTATTATAAGTAATTTGTTTGCTCATATTCCACAGTTGGAGTGTCTGTGTTCCTGGCAATTAGCGGATTGATGATCGCTCTGGGTGTTGTGTACAGAAGACAGAGGAAAAACAAAAAAATTTCTGGTAATTCATCAATGAGTGATTACAAAAATATTCTTATTTACTTGATGCTCCATATGTACTTCAGCCTCATTAAAGTAAATGTCTTTAAAGGCATACTTCGACAAATCGCGTAGAAATGGGGTGCAGAGGGGAATTCCCCCACCCCCGCCCCATTGGCAGTTTCGTTATATATTTAGGGGCGGTACTTTCGGCCAACTGCTGAATTTCTTTCTTAGAAGGGAATAGACTTGGCCTTTACACAACATTTCCTCTTCGTGGTTTTCCGGTGCATGTCATCACACAGCCCCCTGGTGTTCTCTGGATGGTATTAAGCTTTACCCCGATGTCATTGACTACTGCTACACCAAGGCTTAACCAGGTGCATTTTTTAAAACTATGTCCGGCTATATTGAGAAAATACCAGTGAGTTTAAGTGTTACAAAAACAGATTAGTCTTCTCATCTTATGTAATATGTGCCCACCTTTCAACAGTTGGCCTACAAACAGTATCAATCCCTACCTGCCGACCTCTAAATAATAGGCCTACAAACAGTATCAATCCCTACCTGCCGGCATCTAAACAATAGGCCTACTAACAGTATCAATCCATACCTGCCGGCCTCTAAACAATAGGCCTACAAACAGTATCAATCCCTACCTGCCGGCATCTAACCAATAGGCCTACAAACAGTATCAATCCCTACCTGCCGGCATCTAAACAATAGGCCTACAAACAGTATCAATCCCTACCTGCCGACCTCTAAATAATAGGCCTACAAACAGTATCAATCCCTACCTGCCAGCCTCTAAACAAGAGGCCTACAAACAGTATCAATCCCTACCTGCCGACCTTTAAACAATAGGCCTACAAACAGTATCAATCCCTACCTGCCAGCCTCTAAACAATAGGCCTACAAACTGTATCAATCCCTACCTGCCAGCCTCTAAACAATAGGCCTACAAACTGTATCAATCCCTACATGCCGGCCTTTAAACAATAGGCCTACAAACAGGATTAATCCCTACCTGCCAGCTTTTAAACAATAGGCCTACAAACTGTATCAATCCCTACCTGCTGACCTTTAAACAATAGGTCTACAAACAGTATCAATTCCTACCTTCCGACCTTAAAACAATAGGCCTACAAACAGTATCAATCCCTACCTGCAAGACTTTAAACAATAGGCCTACAAACAGTATCAATTCCTACCTGCCAGCCTCTAAACACTAGGCCTACAAACTGTACCAATCCCTACCTGCCGACCTTTAAACAATAGGCCTACAAACAGTATCAATCCCTACCTGCCGGCCTTTAAACAATAGGCCTACAAACAGTATCAATCACTACCTGCTGACCTTTAAATAATAGGCCTACAAACAGTATCAATACCTACCTGCCAGCCTCTAAACAATAGGCCTACAAACAGTATCAATCCCTACCTGACGGCCTTTAAACAATAGGCCTACAACCAGTATCAATCCCTACCTGCCGACCTCTAAATAATAGGCCTACAAACAGTATCAATCCCTACCTGCCAGCCTCTAAACAAGAGGCCTACAAACAGTATCAATCCCTACCTGCCGACCTTTAAACAATAGGCCTACAAACAGTATCAATCCCTACCTGCCAGCCTCTAAACAATAGGCCTACAAACTGTATCAATCCCTACCTGCCAGCCTCTAAACAATAGGCCTACAAACTGTATCAATCCCTACATGCCGGCCTTTAAACAATAGGCCTACAAACAGGATTAATCCCTACCTGCCAGCTTTTAAACAATAGGCATACAAACTGTATCAATCCCTATTTGCTGACCTTTAAACAATAGGTCTACAAACAGTATCAATCCCTACCTTCCGACCTTAAAACAATAGGCCTACAAACAGTATCAATCCCTACCTGCCAGACTTTAAACAATAGGCCTACAAACAGTATCAATTCCTACCTGCCAGCCTCTAAACACTAGGCCTAGAAACTGTACCAATCCCTACCTGCCGACCTTTAAACAATAGGCCTACAAACAGTATCAATCCCTACCTGCCAATAGGCCTACAAACAGTATCAATTCCTACCTGCCAGCCTCTAAACACTAGGCCTAGAAACTGTACCAATCCCTACCTGCCGACCTTTAAACAATAGGCCTACAAACAGTATCAATCCCTACCTGCCGGCCTTTAAACAATATGCCTACAAACAGTATCAATCACTACCTGCCGACCTTTAAATAATAGGCCTACAAACAGTATCAATACCTACCTGCCAGCCTCTAAACAATAGGCCTACAAACAGTATCAATCCCTACCTGACGGCCTTTAAACAACAGGCCTACAAACAGTATCAATCCCTACCTGCCGACCTTTAAACAATAGGCCTACAAACAGTATCAATTCCTACCTGCCAGTCTCTAAACACTAGGCCTACAAACAGTACCAATCCCTACCTGCCGACCTTTAAACAATAGGCCTACAAACAGTATCAATCCCTACCTGCCGGCCTTTAAACAATAGGCCTACAAACTGTATCAATCCCTACCTGCCGGCCTTTAAACAATAGGCATACAAACAGTATCAATCCCTACCTGCCGACCTTTAAACAATAGGCCTGCAATCAGTATACCTATTTACACACGGAGATTGGATCTCGGATTAGATCTTTCACTTTTTTCCCACAGGGCTCGACCCCCTGACTAATCTTCATGACAACACCCCCAACCCCCTTATAAAGTAGTCTCTATACCCAGAGTTAAAGCTTGTCTTTAAAAAAACATGCTGTTTCAAACTATTGCTCCGAAAAATATATCCATGAGCATTACATAAAATTAACGTATTTCTTTATCCACAGATAATATCGAACTCGAATGCCGAAATATGGCAGCAAATCGTGCGTCAGGCGACTACTCACCAAGTGAGTACAATTAATTTCCAGTAGTTGTCAATATGGACGGATTTGAAATGTTGGTCGAATTGATGACTCCTGTAACAGGGAGATAAATTTAAAATAAATATATAACCTATATGATCTGCTAAACAAAACTGAACAATTATTCGCTATTTGGTTTATTTTATCCTGGGAAAGGGACTCCAGATTCGTATATGTGTTTAATATTTAACATAACTTAATCAAGACAGAAATATCTTATGATGCTTACAAAGTTACTTATAGTTTTATATATATATATATATATATATATATATATATATATATTTCTTATTTCTATAAAAAAACTTAACTCTTTTCTGCCCCATGTGTTGACCCATTAAAAATGTCTTATTTTTTTTAATAGGCCTACAAACAGTATCAATTCCTACCTGCCAGCCTCTAAACACTAGGCCTAGAAACTGTACCAATCCCTACCTGCCGACCTTTAAACAATAGGCCTACAAACAGTATCAATCCCTACCTGCCAGCCTCTAAACAATAGGCCTACAAACTGTATCAATCCCTACCTGCCAGCCTCTAAACAATAGGCCTACAAACTGTATCAATCCCTACATGCCGGCCTTTAAACAATAGGCCTACAAACAGGATTAATCCCTACCTGCCAGCTTTTAAACAATAGGCCTACAAACTGTATCAATCCCTACCTGCTGACCTTTAAACAATAGGTCTACAAACAGTATCAATCCCTACCTTCCGACCTTAAAACAATAGGCCTACAAACAGTATCAATCCCTACCTGCCAGACTTTAAAAAATAGGCCTACAAACAGTATCAATTCCTACCTGCCAGCCTCTAAACATTAGGCCTACAAACTGTACCAATCCCTACATGCCGACCTTTAAACAATAGGCCTACAAACAGTATCAATCCCTACCTGCCGGCCTTTAAACAATAGGCCTACAAACAGTATCAATCACTACCTGCTGGCCTTTAAATAATAGGCCTACAAACAGTATCAATATCTACCTGCCAGCCTCTAAACAATAGGCCTACAAACAGTATCAATCCCTACCTGACGGCCTTTAAACAATAGGCCTACAACCAGTATCAATCCCTACCTGCCGACCTCTAAATAATAGGCCTACAAACAGTATCAATCCCTACCTGCCGGCATCTAAACAATAGGCCTACAAACAGTATCAATCCCTACCTGCCGGCCTCTAAACAATAGGCCTACAAACAGTATCAATCCCTACCTGCCGACCTTTAAACAATAGGCCTACAAACAGTATCAATCCCTACCTGCCGACCTCTAAACAATAGGCCTACAAACAGTATCAATCCCTACCTGCCGACCTCTAAACAATAGGCCTACAAACAGTATCAATCCCTACCTGCCGACCTCTAAACAATAGGCCTACAAACAGTATCAATCCCTACCTGCCGACCTTTAAACAATAGGCCTGCAATCAGTATACCTATTTACACACGGAGATTGGATCTCGGATTAGATCTTTCACTTTTTTCCCACAGGGCTCGACCCCCTGACTAATCTTCATGACAACACCCCCAACCCCCTTATAAAGTAGTCTCTATACCCAGAGTTAAAGCTTGTCTTTAAAAAAACATGCTGTTTCAAACTATTGCTCCGAAAAATATATCCATGAGCATTACATAAAATTAACGTATTTCTTTATCCACAGATAATATCGAACTCGAATGCCGAAATATGGCAGCAAATCGTGCGTCAGGCGACTACTCACCAAGTGAGTACAATTAATTTCCAGTAGTTGTCAATATGGACGGATTTGAAATGTTGGTCGAATTGATGACTCCTGTAACAGGGAGATAAATTTAAAATAAATATATAACCTATATGATCTGCTAAACAAAACTGAACAATTATTCGCTATTTGGTTTATTTTATCCTGGGAAAGGGACTCCAGATTCGTATATGTGTTTAATATTTAACATAACTTAATCAAGACAGAAATATCTTATGATGCTTACAAAGTTACTTATAGTTTTATATATATATATATATATATATATATATATATATATATTTCTAATTTCTACAAAACAACTTAACTCTTTTCTGCCCCATGTGTTGACCCATTAAAAATGTCTTATTTTTTTGACACATTACATCTGTACCCATGCATCGGCCAATGATTGATGTCCCATGTCTTGACTCAATTTATTTCCCATATTTTGACCAGATATTGATGTACCATGCTTTGACAGTTATGGATGTAACATGTTTTAACCCATTATTTATGTCCCATTTTTGACCCACAATTGCTGCCCCATGTGTTAACCCAAAGTTGCTGTCCCGTGTTGATCCATTATTAGTGACCCCATGTTTTGACACATTATGACTGTCCCATTGTTGACCCATAATTGTTTTCCATGTGTTTAACCATAATTGCTGTCCCATGTGTTGACCCATAATTGCTGCCACATGTGTTGACCCATAATTGATGTCCCTTGTGTTTACCCAAAATTGCTGTCCGTGTTGACCCATTGTTAGTGACCCCCATGTTTTTACACATTATGACTGTCTCATGTGTTGACCCATAATTGCTGACCCATGTGTAGTCCCATGATTACTATCCTATCTGTTGACCATTTATAACTAATATTTGACAATGTGTTAATATGTCTGTGCTAAATGGATGCCTGTTAGATATATATTTCTATTTATAGAATATAATCAGGCGACGCTGGTTGGCCCCGATGTCACAACCATGCCCACGCCAGGTGACTACTCACCAAGTGAGTACAGTTAACTTCTATTCGTTGTCAGTAATGGCGGGTTTGAAATGTTGGTCGAATTGATGACTCGCGGAACACAAAGATAACTTAAACAAACTATTACCAATATGATCCGCTAAAAACAACCTGAACAATTAATCCCTATTTGGTTAATTGTATCCTGGAAGCTCGACTCTACATGTGTATATATTTTTAATATTTAACATAACTTAATCAAGACAGAAATATCTTATGATCCTACTAAAGTTACTTGTTTATATATATA
>CAXITT010000086.1:548080-561742 GCA_964033795.1 Lymnaea stagnalis | reverse complement strand
ACTGCATAGACAATACGTCACGACTCAGCATAAAAATACGTCATAAATACAATGGCGGGAAGAGCGTTCACTAACTATAATAGTCAAGCGCGGGAAAAGCGTTCAACAACTAATGAACATAATATTGAGTCGCAACAATTCCTAATGAACGCTCATACTCGACAAATATCTTTCAACTTCTCATTGATTCAAATGGTGTCTACCATTTAGGCACAAAATTTCCATGTGGTCCCTGTGTTCATAAATGTTGAGAACCACTGTTCTAAACATCATATTTTCTGGCCTTTCCATAAATCAGATCGTTTTATTAACCTCCCCTTTAAAAAATGTATTCCTATATGTCTATGATTGCCAGATAACTTTTTCAAAAATACCATACCCGGCACCAGACACCTTCTCATCATTCCCCTCTCCAGGGCTCTCACAAAGTGGTCTGAGTGTATTTTAGTAATGTCTGGTATTTTTTATTTCCCATACAGTCTGCTTTAAAGCAGGCAAAACCATTTAATGACCTACAGTTTATGCATAATTTATATCTCTCTAAGGTCTGGAGTGCTTACTTGACCAACTGGACCTATGTTCTGCTGACCATCTACTTCACGCTTCATGGATTGATAACAATCATTGTCTACACAGTGTGCTGTGGGTCAAGACTACGGCTCATACAGCGCCCACAACATGAGGAACACTGGTGTTTATTTCATGAAATTTCTTCTGAAGGCTACCAACACATTCCCTGTGATGACCAATTAACAGAGGTGGTTTATGAATCCAGGTGAGTTTTTTTAAATTGACTTTATAGCTTAACTTCTTTGTAACTGTATTTTATATTAGACTTTGTAATGATCATTTCCTAAAGCTGGAAAAACCTAGATCTCCAGCATATTTTGTAATTTGTGTACAGTACAGAAAAGTTGTTTCTAACATGTAAACCTGTTTACTCTCACAATTTTGGCACACAAAGTTCGATTTTGAGGTGTCTTTTACGACTGTACGCTGAGACTTTAAAGAATTACAATTTTAACGAGACTGAGTTTACAAAATTTATTGCGGTGGTTTTTAAGATTTAACAAAATAAATAGTTTTAGTCCTTTGTACACCCAGCGGTGAATGGAAAGAGAAATAAGATTGACTGGTGACCAATCTTAATTATATTATGCACACTGAGAATGGAAAGGGGATGGTGTTGACTTGGCAGAGTAAGGGTATGAAGAGGAGGGGTAAGGAAAGTGGTCTAAATTTATTTTTTTAAAGGTTATAAATTAACATCATCATGTTTTGTAATGATTGTCATATTGTTGCTTTTTATTTTTAACAATGAACTCGCTAGATACAACAACAGTAATATTTACTGCATTCACACTAGGGACAAATTTAGTAAACATTCACTTTTGTTTGCTCGGTGCTATATGACTTCAAAATAGTGATGATTGCAAAAATAGAGAAAAATACAGATTTTTAAAAAAAAATGCATTCTCAACTGATACTGACGGTAGCATTATATTTTGAAATATCTTATAGATCTAGTAAGTGGCATTTGAAATCTATTTTTCAAGTCACTATGGAGCTGTAAAATTTTAATACACCAGCACTCCACTTCCCTTCTCGCAATACATCTTGCGGTAGTTATTAGACTACAATATGTTCATGGAATATAAAATCAGACTCCTAGACTAAATGCAGGGGTGAGCAAACAGGGCAAGACATGTTAAATATTGTGGCCCGTCGGAGGTATCACAAATGAACTTATTTCTTCATTCATTTAGTATGTAGTTTCATTTTTGTGAAGTAAGAGCCATTTCGGTGTTCGTGCCCCTTTTTGGCACTGATTTTAAAAAAATAGATTAAAATAAGTAATAATTATAGAACAATTTTACTATTTGCTAACTTATACTAACTGCTAAAATAAAAAGGCTTTAGAGAAACACAGCTAAGTAAGGGGAATCTAATTTCCCACAAACATTACCTTTATGTGAGGAATGATTCAATGGTGCATTCCTGAAATTTGAATTTATAGAGAAATTTCTGGGAAGGGGGCTCAGCCCTACTTTTACTCTGGTGCTTCGGCGGGCAACCTCACTTTGTGCTTCCCACCACATCTTCGTCTATCAAAGATGGGCAACTTTTTATCTGCAACAATGGACTGTAAAAAATGTATACTTTGAGAAGTGATCTTTATTAGACATGCGATGGGAATAATTATTGTATACATTATACTGTATGTTTATTTATTTACAATTACAATACGGCGTTACATGAGCTTGAAATGGTAAGGTACTATTCTGAGACTATACTGTACTATTTTGGGAGTTCCAGTGTAACCAGATCTGAACATGTGATCAAGGTAACTTAAAGACTTGTGGGATCAGAGTGAACCATTTTGGGAAAATGATGCATTTCATATTTTCTTTGTATTTTTTAAAAATTGCTTCACTTATCTTAATTTGAATAGACAGTGAGTTTAGCATGCCTATTTGTAAAGCTGCTAATATTTAAAATAAAAGGAATTGATATAAATCTAGCCATTTAGTTAGTGAAAAAATATGATTAGTTTTCAAACATTTGTATTTCACACTTCATCATTTAGATAAAGACATAAAAGTTAACTGATACTTAGCAAAGTGCAGCCTTAAAAAAATTCAGTTCAGGCCAGCTTGTTATAAAATATATTACATTTCACTGAAGTAATATATTACAAATATAGCTTAATCAGAAATAATAAACCCTAAAAAAGATGCCAATCAAAAATGCTTTGATTCTACTTGATGGAAATATTATCGAAGAAAATATGCCAATTTTTTTTTACATTTCCATTTAAAAATCATTTGTTTGATTTTGGCGATTTTATGACAGTCAGTGCATTTAATTGATGAATGAAGAAAAAAAATAGTTTTTCTCAATGATTGTAAAAATTAATCCACAATTTTTTTAATTTACCAAGTAAAGTAAAATGAAACTTTTTTCAAATAAATTTCTTTTTCAGAACCTCTTTGCCTTGGTACTTTGCGCTTGTCTGGATACTTTTCAACGCCGCCAGTGTTGGGGCCATCATGGTAACCCTTGTTTTTTGGGCCATCCTTGTTCCTGGCTCTGATCTGGGCATGCTCACCAATGACAACATTCAGCTTCATCTCATCAACAGTGTCCTCATCCTCATTGAGCATGCTGTAACAGCGGTTCCCATCCGGTTGTTGCATGTGGTATACCCCATCTTGTACGGTGTGATTTACGCTCTGTTTTCCATCTTCTACTGGGTGGACGACCATTCCCATGTCATGTATTTCATCTTAGACTGGGGCAAGCCTGGTCCAACGTTTGGCTACGTACTTCTCATTGGTCTTGTCATAATTCCACTTATCCACCTTGTGATATTTGGGTTATACCGGTTGAAGCTCTATCTGTTCCAGCGCTGGTGTCATGAATAATGGTAAAGTTAAATATTTTCTTAACTTTTTATTACTTTTTCACCAACTGTGCTGTTGCTGTATTGACATTTATATTAATTCCTCTGATGAAAAGTGCCTAAAACTGCACCCTTAATTTTAGAGGATCTGCCATATAGACAGAAATGCTTCCTTAATATTTGTGGGGGGTTTTTTTTGTTTTTTTAATATGTGGACTGCTTTACCTCTGTAAATCACTTGATATTTCATATTTATAACAAAAAAAACTTTACTTGAACAATGTGATTATGTCTTTAAACAAATTTTGTACCTGCTTTTAACACAATTGTATCTTTTTATTGATTTTTTTTTTTAATGAAAAGATTTGTATAATTGTAATTATTATAGGTACGGAAAAAGAGGCTTTGGAAGCCCTTATTAATAGTTGATTAGGTGAATTTGTTGGTTTTAGAATAAAAATTTTGAAAATTAACGCGTAAAGCAAGTTAACCATGGGGGCCATGGGCGACAACTCAACTTGTGTCCAGTTTAGTTTTGTTTAAACTTATTTTGTTTTAATAATTATTTTTATTTAAAATAGATGAGTTTATGAGAAGTGTTATAAATTTTAAAGACTAAAATAAAGTACTTAAAAACCATTCCTTCTTACATTTATACTGGTATTTACATAACTCAAAAATTTCAAGACATTGCATTATTTTGTGATTTTTATCAAACTATCAATCTCACACCTTTTTTTTTATTTGTCACCCATTTCAAGATTAAATCTTTTATGTTGCTGCATTGTTCATATGATAAAAAAAGTATTATATGTATACGTTAAAACTCCAGCCTCTATTTTTAATTACCGATTACAGCTTTTCTAAAAACATGATATTAGCAAAAGCTTTTTAATGAAAGAGTGTTTGTTTTTGTTTTTTTCTAACATCTCAACCAACAAGAATGATAGTTTTATTTCATGATAGCAAACACATGACCATACAACCATGTATCAAATGCACAACATAAGGCTGGAAATAACAGCAGAAGAATCATTAACACTTTATAAAGAATATAATGCATTGTATACTCAGCGTTTTGTTTTTCAGCAATAAGAATAAATACATTTTTATTATTTATGAACCGAAAACTTTCATATCATTCAATGTTTTGGGCTAAAATTTTCATGACATAATGGATTTAATGTTGAGCTTTATTTTTTCTTGGATAAAAAATATTTTGATATCACAGTATTTGTATGTTAAAAATGTCATAGATATAGTTTAATAACTTTATTCATAATAGTCAGCATTGAAAAGGATATCAACATTTTTACAAGTACATTTTACACATTCTTAGAAAATTTGTTTTAAAAATTGATTTATTCAAGTAAATTTAAAGAAAGACTAATAATAAGAAGAAGAAAAATTAAAAAGCCATTGTCTTTTTTTGTATATCCTAGTTTGTATAAGATTAAGAGGTATCAAGTTCAACCTTAGCCTTAGTACACTTTACCTAGTGAAATATAGCTGAGAGATTTGTATAGTTTTTTAATGTGATCAGATTTGCAGCATAAAATTATTTTTAAAAATTATTCATGTCATTTGTAAAAATTCCAATAAAATATACATTGTTTGTTTTTAAATTGTTTTATCAATTAATCTGCTCAATGTGTCAAAAGCATTCCTAAGTTTGCTTATTAACTTGAGAAATACTAGAAACTACATCAACATTTTAACAATGAGAAAATAAATTTAAGCATTTTAATGAAAGCATACTGCTGAATATTTTAAATAAGTTTGCATACAGACTGCATTTTAAAAATATTTAATAGTTTTTGTGGAAACATTTCGATGTTATGGATTTCTGTATCAAAAATATTTTGTTCTGTTAAGCAGAGCAGAACTGGTGTCTAAATTTCAGTGTCCCTCGAATTGAAACCTGATCTTGACTTGACATTATTTTAGATGTCCCTGTACATCCAAACAATCGAAAAATGAATATAAACTATGTCATATAATACTTTTTTTTTTTTTGAATATTCAAAATAATTGTCATTGGCAAGTAAAATACCATGAATCCATTAATTACTGGATGTTTAGGTTTTGAAATACATAAAATAATTGTGTTCCAATTTGATGGTGCATTTTGCAATTTACATGCACTTTAAACAATGTATATTATTTTTTTTTACATCTGTTTTGTGATATTACCCATGGCCTTTCTTTGTGTTTTACCATCTTTCTTGAAAATGATCTGTTATAACAGTGATGGGCATACGTTTTGCAGACTTGGAGGGCTGCATAGAAATTTTTTTTTCTTGGCGGTCACATAATAATATTTTAAAACATTAAAGACAATCTTCAAACAATCATTTCAATTTTAGTTCCCAAATAAGCAGTCAAATAATTTTAACATTTATTACAATTATTACTACAATTTTGAAAATACTACACTGTGATTATTTATTTTCAAAGTCATTTTACAGTTAATCATTCACAATTTTTACAAATTTACATTGATCCAGTTCTTGGTAGGTCTTGCGGGCCATATTAAACAATTTAGCTTGCCGCATCTGGCCTTAGGGCCACATATTGCCCACCCGCTGTGTTATATGAATTTATTTACAGTATGGTTTCTATATTTTCAATAACTACAAACATTGTATTTTATATTAATAATAGTAAATGATAAAATTCGAGCCTTTGGCGATGAAGCGTGATTTTCAAATAAACTTTATTATTATAATTATTTTTAAATACTAATTCATAAATACTTTTAAAAAAATTATGTTTAACCTACTTTAAAAAGTTTTAAAAAAATTTTAAAATCTGCAGGTGTGAAATGTTTGAGAACTACTGTTTTATAACTCTAAGATTGATTTTTTTCAGCTACCTAAGAAAAATAAGTAAAACATTCTTATTTTAAATCTCCAAAACATTTATATTTTTAGTCAAGAAAAAAAGCTGAATAGAATAAATGGATTATGGATCTGCCACAATATTGTTCAATTCGGCTTTGGATAATCTATTGAATGCTCTGTATATGTTTGCTGTATACTGTATGTATATAAAGAACAGTCTTTTTTCTTTTTAAATGGTAAGTTTGAACAAAGAACAACTTAATGTGACAGTAGAATATATGTGATTATGCTTTGTCCTTACGTTTTTTCTTTGTAAATTGTTTCTTAAATTGATTTTTATGAATTAAAAGAAATTCTTTAATTTTTCAATTCTAATTTTTAGTTATTTCTTGACATAACCGTAATAAGCTTAAAAAATTATTATGATATGTAATAAAACTGTTGCCCTGTTGTCCAAGGAACACTTAATAAACATGCAGTGGTGGTCCCGGCAAGCTTTCCTGTAGGTATGAGGAAACTTGGACCCTAACAAAAACAGCAGAAAACCTATTAAACACATGGGAGAGGAAAGTTCTCAGGAAAATATATGGGCCAACAAAGGATGAATATGGATGGAGAATACGAACCAACCAGGAATTATACAGTCTATATCAGGATCCCACGATAGTGGCAGAAATAAAAAGAGGCAGGCTACCCTGGGCAGGACACCTAGAGAGAATGCCAAATGACAGAAGAACGAAGAGGGTTCGTCACCAATAACCCAGAGGAAAAAGGCTCAAAGGCAGACCTAGGCTTAGGTGGATAGATGATGTAGAAAAAGATCCACAGCAGCTGAATGTCCAAGCATGGAAAAGAAAGGCATTAGTTAGGTCTGAGTGGAAGGAAGTGGTGAGGCAGGCCAAAGCCCTACATGGGCTGTAGCGCCACAGTGATTGGATGGATGGATGAGGATATCCAGTTTGCAACACTGCACTGAGTACATGACAAAAATATGGTTAATTTAAACATTTTTTTTCCTCTGTGACACATCTAAGGGGACGACTGGTGTTGTCTCCTCTTACCTGGAGGTCCTGTCACACAAACGGCTGGTCCTGCCACACAAACGGCTGGTCCTGCCACACAAATGGCTGGTCCTGCCACACAAACGGCTGGTCCTGCCACACAAACGGCTGGTCCTGCCACACAAACGGCTGGTCCTGCCACACAAACGGCTGGTCCTGCCACACAAACGACTGGTCCTGCCACACTGGCCTGGACACCATTGACTGCATGAATTATTTGAGACAAGTTAAAATGAAAGAAATATGTGAAACAAAGCATCAGTGATTAGTCTCTTTGGAAGTGATCCCCAGCTGGGATTCACATACCGTTCGGAGTCAGCCAAAAATTATCTGTTTGGTAAATAGTATATGAATATAAGTTTTGTGAAACCAGGTTGATACTTCAGTGTGACCACAAATAGCCTACACCGTAAGTTGAGAACCAGTTTTTGCATAATGAGAGTATTGCAAAGGTAACTAGAAGATATTAAATGTCCACGGCTCTACTATTAATAATAAGATAAGATAAGATTCTTTTATTGATCCAAATAAATGGAAATGTTTTTTGATTGCATTATACATTTTCAGCACAAAAATAAAACAATTTGAACACTAGACATTTATAATAAATTATCTCAAACGGCCATTCAGTGAGTTCTCTTAGCCAAATCGGGGACTTATTAGTTCTCATGAAAATGTGTGACTTCAGAGGGAGCACGCCGGTAAATTCGTACAGATTGGGGAACAAAGGAATTTTCATATCTTTCAGTCCTCGCCCTGGTGGAAAGAATTCGTCCCGACCGGCCCGATCCTAAGTATCTGTGATAAAGAGGGTGGGACGTATAAGACGTATCATCCAAAATGTGTTTAGTTTTACAAAAACATCTTTCTTCAAATAGTTCTTCAAGTGAAGGATGTCTAGTTTGTGTTATGTTCCTAGCTTTCTTGATTAGTCGGTTTATGCGGTGTTTAATAGCAGACGTTGAATTCCCACACCAGCAGGTAATACTGAAATTAAGTAGGCTTCCAACAGTTGCACTGTAGAATAAGTTAATGATTTGCTTGTTTACGCCGAAATTGTACAGTTTTTGAGGTAGGACAGTCTTTGGTTGAATTTCTTACACAGCATTTGGCTTTGGCCGTGCTCATGCCATGTTAGCTTATTATTAATGGTGACAACTAAGAACTTGTATGCCTCCACTTTCTCTACTTTGATTTTTTTATGTTGAGATCTGTAAGCTGGTGTTTCCCCCTCCTGAAATCAACAACCATTTCCATTGTTTTTTTTAGACATTCAGCTTGAGAAAATTTCCATCGCATCAATTGATAAGGCTTGTAACTAAATTGCGGTATAGACCTTCTTCAGATATTAAGCCAACAATGGTGGTATCATCAGCAAATTTTAAGATTGGAACGGTGTCGCTTGAGCCTTGAATATCATTGGTATACAAGGTATACAGTAGGCTACAGGAGAGAGAACGCAGCCTTGTGGTGCCCCGATGCATATTTCTCTGGTTAGAGATACTTGGTTATTTACCTTGACACATTGTGGTCGATTCGTTAAAAAGTTCAGTATCCAAGCCTGAATATTTAAATTGACACCTAACGAGGAAAGTTTCTTTATCATAAGGTGTGGTTGGATAGTGTTAAATGCTGATGAGAAATCTTAAGAAAAGCACTCTGGCATATGTTTTAGAAATGTTTAGGTGATGGTAAAGTCTCTCCAGCGATAGTAAGATTGCATCGGTGGCATCATTCCAAAGACTCGGACCAGCCGGTGAAATCACGTGGTTACAGAACTGATGAACAAACGTTCAACTGTGGTGTTAACCTCAGGGGGGGGGGGGGGCGCGCAGAGCTGCCTGCTTAGATTCATTCACAGCATTTTACAAACAAGCTATTTCAAGAAAAGAAATACATTCGCTCATGGGCGCCCGCAGGTAGGGGCAAGGTGGGGCACTTGCCCCCCCCCCTGGATTGATTGGATAAAAAAATTTTAGACAAAAATAAACAAAAAATTTATTAAAGTAAAGAGAAAATAAAGAGAAAGTAACTAAGCTGATGTCCTCTCCGTTCGTTCACCATACAAATACGCTACAGTAAATTAAAACTATATTAAAACATTACTAAAAAAATTTTGCCTCTCCCCCCCGGAAAGTTAATCGATTTTTTTATTTTGCATTCTATCAAACTTCCATCCCCAACCCCCGAAAATCAGTTTTAATGCTACCAGATACCACAGATTTTAAGCAAAAAGTTCAAGGAAAATGTGCTTAATCAAATGCTTAAAAAATATCGCTAATGCATTTGGTGCGTAATGTTATCTTTTTTTTAACTCTCAGTGTAAAAGCGAGTGTGACATTAAAATATTAATATAGTTAAAGTACCGGCCGTGAAAAAATATGGGGTTGTGAGCCTTTGGGGGGGGGGGTAATCATTGGATTCGCGTAACTTGAATGCATGGTGTGTCTAATTTTCAGCCCCACCCCAATTGCCAGACATATTATAATTTATACGAAAAACTTTGTTTTTAGAGATTGTTTATTTTTAAAGTTTTTTTTTGGTTTTACTTCATATGTTTTACAGCCTAAGGGTTACCCCACTGATCAGTGCTGCACACCAACTTATCAGAGTTTATGTCTTCTCGGTGCACCGTGGTGCATTCAGTACACAACACATAGAACGCTGACGTCGTAGGGAAGTAGCACCGCGGTTTTTCGGAATGTGTGCCTTGTTTATAATTTCAGTGTAGACGAGATGGTAGAAGTGGTGGGTTATGTGACACGAAAAGCCATCTGTCCGAATTCAGGACCGCCCACTTCATGCATAATATAGTTGACATCATCAGTGTGTTACCGTTGCTCACAATGCCAACTCAGATGTCTCAGCAGACGACATCGCCGCAGCCCGATAACGCACTGATTCAGCTTAGGATCCATATATTTGAAGCGAATATCTTGAGATCTGTTCACATCAATGAGAAATGGTATGAAGACGACTTCGGGTCGGCTGGGAATTCCCAAAAACATAGCGGTTAATCTCGGAACTCGGTACAGCGGACCAATCATAAATTTGTATAGATACATGTTTTAAGTTTTAAGTATGGGAACCAAGCACAATGTTCATTTCAATATCAACAACGCATCAACGTCATCGAATAGTACACTCCTAGTGACCAACCGAGCGAAACCAGCTCCAAAGTTCAACTTAGGCCTGTGTTCTGACAGCTTCTCCGAAACGATTAGCGCGTATGCGAAAGAGTTGATCCGGCAGAGAAAAGAAAGCATCTTAGAACAGCGGAATGATATAGTCGACCTGAGCGCCACCGGGGAGTCCAGCAAGGCCAGCGACGAAGACGTGAACACGAACGCGGTGGCCAACAAAAACGAAGCTGTGGTATTTGAAGAGGTCGGCAAACGGGTCCATGGCAACAAGCAGCATCGGGACCGGGCCGCAGAGGGAAAAGTCGTCCGGAAGGCCAGAGTTCCTCGCACCCCGCGCACGATTTTGCTTGCTTGGGAAAACACTGTGAAGTCAGCGCCATCCAGTGAATCATCTCTTAAACAGGTAACGTGTCGAGGAGAGTTGAGATGTGGAAAAAAAAAAAGAGGGGGGGGGGGGAGGATCCAATAAATGAATGACGTCACACATCTACTTTTTTTCAAGTAGCGGGGATTGTGTGTGTGTGTGTGTATGTGTGTGTGTTTGTAGGGGAGGTCATGAGGAGTGTATAAATTGTCCTAAAAATTTTCTGACGATTTGCACTGTTCCAAAAATGAACACTCTTGTTAAAAAAGCATGCGATAATTCATTTCCTAAGGAGCTTTTTTCATATTATTAATTTAGAAATTTTGAGAAAATATTGATATCCGGAAGGTAAAACATAATGTAAAAATGTGGACCGCGTAACTCAGCTGTGTACGTGTAAGAAATTTCAGCACTCTATGACGGTGAACCTTGATAAATATGGGTTCAAAGAAGCTCAACCACAACAAATCCACAAACCCCATTCAGGTCAATTTAAATAAAAGTGAGTTAAGGGTCCCATTCACCCCCACCTCTCGAATAATTAACATAATCAGTGTATTTTCTATTGACTCACATATCATATTAATTACACCATTGATCTCTCATTTAACTTCATGACGTCACCAGGGTCATGCGTTACGGATAGGGTTTCTCATTTCCCGGGAAAACAGGAAGCAAGTTTTCCTCATCCTGGAATTTAATTAATTAAAAAATATTTTATACATTTATTTTTATAGATGTTTAATTGTAATTTTCTATTGATTAACGACTGAAACCAATGTCAAGGTTAGTTGATTGGTTGGCCACTTGCTCCTAGTTGTTTCATTTCCCACTGCTTATCCCTAATGATGGATAACTAGCTAATAAAATGCTTGTTATGCAAATGTTGGATATCCATTTAACTGCCTATAGGAAAAAAAAAACAACTCAATGAGCTTTGCATTATTTACCCTACTTACAAGTCTCTAATTCTATTTTCGAATCCGTCACTAATTATTTACGAGAAAATCTCCCTCACAACTTGTAACAAGAGATTTGTGACCCCCTTGTTGGTTATATCATACAGCTTGGTGACCCCCTTGTTCGTTATATCATACAGCTTGTTAGACCCCCTTGTTGGTTATATCATACAGCTTGGTGACCCCCTTGTTCGTTATATCATACAACTTGTTAGACCCCCTTGTTCGTTATATCATACAGCTTGGTGACCCCCTTGTTCGTCAATGGGTAGGGCAAGGGGGTGCATGAACACCTCAACAAGCCGGTCAAGTTTTGGTCCCCCCCCCCTTCCCCTTCCCTTGAAAAGACGTTCCTGTGCTGATGGTAAAAAGAAAGATGGCGATGACAAAATGTGACAGTCAGCGGCAGTCGTCATTGGATTGTAGGGCGAAATGACAGAGACGACTAAAAGGGAGAGGGCAACAGAGGATGGGTAGGTGCGTAGCGTCTAGGGAGGTGCTAGGGGACTGTACACGCCTTTAAGTTGAGTGGCTATGACGTAAGATGGAGTTATTTTACTTTAAAGACACCGCCTGCATCATACCTTATGTTTTTGTGTGGTTTGGGAGGTTGGTGGGGGGGGGGGGGGGGGTAAAATTGACGGAAGGGTTTAGCGAGGTTTTAACGGTGTGGGGATTAAGGGTCATACTCCTTTCTTTTAAAGACACCGCCTGCATCATACCTTATGTTTTTGTGTGGTTTGGGAGGTTGGTGGGGGGGGGGGGAGGGGTAAAATTGACGGAAGGGTTTAGCGACGTTTTAACGGTGTGAGGATTAAGGGTCATACTCCTTTCCTTGCTCTGAGCGCTTGTCATACTCCTTTCCTTGCTCTGAGCGCCTGTCATACTCCTTTCCTTGCTCTGAGCGCCTGTCATACTCCTTTCCTTGCTCTGAGCGCCTGTAGCTCCTGTTTTAACGGTGTGAGGATTAAGGGTCATACTCCTTTCCTTGCTCTGAGCGCCTTTCATACTCCTTTCCTTGCTCTGAGCGCCTGTAGCTCCTGTTTTGCCACTGGTTAAATACACCTAAAATAGTCTACCTATGTGTTTTTGTTGTGACCCAGGGGTCGTATCGTTTTAGTTATCATTCATTTATCGGTGGTGACGATGAAAATTAAAAACAAAATCTTTTCAAGGGCCATTGATCAGGTTTGGTCCACAACCTTTAACAATGTTTACGTATTTGGGGGTGGGGGCAGTTAGTTACGCAGCCCGACAGAGATCCCGAGCGTGATCATGAGATTAATTCAGTCTCAGTTAGTGTACAATCATAAGATTATTGCAGTGACTGATTATTTGATTATTTACACGGTGCATCCCCATTTGATCAAATCTTATATATTCTATTTATTTATTATTTATTCCCGCAGAGGCGTAGCGAGGGTGTTTGGCGCCCGGGGACAAGATTCGCGTCCGGTGACAAGATCCATTTTAAAGCGCCCCCTTTCCTTTTTTTCAACTCTCAAACCCATTATTTTCATCAATAAAATAATATCAAAGCAAATTTTGGCGCCCCTAACTAGCTGGCGCCCGGGGACATCTGTCCCCCCACTGCCCCCATCGCTACGCCTCTGTATTCCCTACATAAATAGGCTGGAGTTCCAATAGCTCACAATTAATTATTATTATTATTTGTTTCTTCTGATCTTCACTAACTTAATCCGAATATATTGTGTGTTATAGTTTTGATCAGCCAAACCAGAGGGGGCCAACACGTCGCGTCAAATATTCTAGCCCGCAAATGCCTCATCTATCCCCAAAATGCCAAAATGTATCCGTTTTTCATTCATTAAAAAAAAAATGAAACCGATTTAAAAAAAAAAAAAAGACTTATCTTTTTTTTTTTTTTT
>CAXITT010000086.1:502776-548012 GCA_964033795.1 Lymnaea stagnalis | reverse complement strand
ATATATATATATATATATATATATTATTGTTTAGCATTTCATTGTGTGCGTTCAGCCTATAAAACATTTAGTTTCTGTTTATTTGAATGTTTTGTTATAAGGTGTAATGGCATGCGGATTACTCGCTATCAAAGTGGCACGCCGAGCCTTTTGGGTTGGCCACCCTGAGCTAAACGGACTTGTCCGTAAATGTACGGACAGATGGCGACCTTTCACAATGGACTTTCTAAAATATGACATGTGACGCCAAGGGGAAAAAAGAAAACTTGGCTCCAGCAAGGGCGCAACGAATCGAAAAAGTTCGAGCACCTTTTATTTAGGAGCGGGGGGGAATTATATAATCCATTTGAGATTAGGCCTATCATGGAAAAAGGGTGGTGGGAAGTAAATTGATGCAGAATTAAAATTTCGATTTAAACATAAAATCCTGAACATATTAGCAATAAAATGAAGTTCTTGAATAAAAAAGTACTATCACAAATTAACAATAAAATGGTGGTGATATGGGGGGGGGGGGTTAGTTTTTTAAACATTGATTTTGTGGAAAGCGTCAGCCCCAACTAGTGGATATGGAAGAAGGGGTGAAGGGCAGTTTTTGTGGGACGGCATTTTCGGGACACTGCAATTTATATACATACTGTATATGGCCTAATTGATTTTTCATGAGCGAGGGACGGCAAAGTAAAAAAACTACACTGCGAGAGGTGGTAAGATAGCAAGTTTGAGCTTGGTTTGTTATGACATGAGTACGAGTGTGAGTATGAGGGCATTGAGTATTGAGAGAACACGTCCACAAATGACGTAAGACGGCACCAACCCAAACATAATAACTTGCCATTCTAATTAAGCTATTTAAAAGATTAAAATTAATTAATAAATCATATATTTATGGATTTATTCAAATAGAGTTTAATTAAATTTAAAAAAAAAATAAAATAACGAAAAAGTTTGGAAAGATTATTTTTGGATTTTGTCATCGCGTGATTTCAATATACGAGATTTTATACGAGATTCCAATGAAAAAAACATGGCGTTTTCCATGACGACGAGACGCCATTTAACTTTAAGAAAGAACTAGCTTTATTTTTCCTCTTTGCACATTGAAACATTAATTTGGCAGAATTTTTGTTCCTGCTGTATTAATAAGACTGTGTGCATAAATAGAGCTAGCTTTCAAATCTGCCAGTGTTACTGCCATCAATGCATTTAGAATGTCTAGTCATCATCATCAAAGAATAAATTAGCTTACTGAGAGTGAGAAGTTCGTTATAATTATAATAATAACTTATTTAACTTTTGTTGACAATTGGATTTGATTAGCCTTGGCCTATGATAACCTTATTAGACTCTAAAACGTAACATGGAACATAAGTTCAAATTTTAAATAATGTGTTGACCTACTCAATCAACCTGGCTTGAGTTTGAGCCTAGGCCTAGGCCAGGCCTAGATTAATTAAAATGAGCTATCCACTGTTTGTTTTTGTATACTCACACATGATTATGATGATAGTTTTAATTTTAACTTAATTTTTTTATTACCACTTAGACGAAAATGATATATAGTATTCTCCTTTTGAGGCTTAAAGATAGACACACATATATTATGTAGACTCAGTAGTTATTAAGTTTGGTAGTCTAATTCATACTAATTAATTAATTCATACTAGTAACTAGTAATTGTAATAAATAATAGGTCAACTGAGAAAAATAATAAATATTATAGAAAAGATAGTGGCATTGCTGGTTTGTGAACAATTATTTCAATTTATTTTAACTAAATATCTTAAATAATCATATGAATTTAATTAGGTATATTTATTATTATTAGAATAATAAATCCTAATTAAGTTGGGGTGAAGAGAAGACATTATTTAATGTGTTACTGTTGCTGCAATTTTAACAAATTACATACAGTTTAAATTGGCTAAGCTTAAGTTCAAATTTTAACAAGATTAGTTGTTTCTGATAATACGTCTGTGTTCAGACTTCACTGTAATCAAAAGTCCAGGACCTAAGCCTACTAATTTCGGCTGGCTGATTACTAATCAGACTAATCCATTGTAAATGACAGACATAAATAAACCCTTCTTTCAAAGTCTCTGAAAGTTTTCCATCCTATGCTACCTTGATGTATGCTAAAATTTACTTATTATTTCCTGACAGAATGAGACTAATCAAAATGGTCACTGTTACAAATTTGTTGACAATAGACTAGATGAGATGATAAAAAAAGCTTCTGAACATTAAAATAGTGAGTTATTATTAAAATTTATTATGTCGTATAAAATAGATATTATAAAAGTAAAATAGAGAAAATGTCTCTGATTTCAATTAAAATATTAATGAACAATTTTATTGAACAAGTATTAATAATTAAAGGAAAAAACAGATTGAAAACTTGATAAACTTTATTTCTTTGAAAAAAAAACAACTACTAAATAATGTGTTAAGTACGTGTTACGCCTAATGTAATTGTAAATGTCATTGATACTGAAAAATAAAATAAAAGGAGTATAATTTTAAATTTAGGCTGCACATTAATTTCATAATATTTTTTTAAAGCAAAAATGGCTATAGTTAATTATGTCATTTGATGTGAACTGATTTTTCCAACCTGCCAACCCCTTAACTTTGCATAAAAATTCCAAAGTTTATACATTATTTTGTTTTCTTATTTTTAATTACCAAGGGATCTTTGCATTTTTGCTGATGCTATGGAATTAAAAATATACAGGTCATATAAGGCATAAAGAAACAATAAAACTGTTATTTAAAAAAAAAAAATTAAAAGTTTATTTCTTATTGCTGAATTTGACAATTAACAAAATTTTATTATCCAGTTATTTTCAATTTCTCTAGTTAAAGCATGTGGTGCTAATTTTAGGTCTAGGTTTTCTAAAAAGTTAAACTGAAAGTCAAAGATATCGAAATCATGTGGTACCAGTATGTATAATCTCTTGGTGTAAGAGGAAAAAAACCCCGATATGAGTGCTTGTGCTGAAATAGACTATAGTGAAGTCCTACCTTCCCTGGATCAATCTGTCTTCACTTTTCACCCTAAAGTCAGTAACACCAGTATAAAGATTGTTGAAAGTTTAGGAACAGACTTTATGAGCAGGCAGTTAAAGCATATAGAGCATCAAAAAGAAATAGTAAGTTCATGTATAGAATATAGACTATCTTTCTTTGACATTACAATATAATGAAAAAGTGATTTTCTTTAAAGACCATTTGGTATTTTTAAACCACCTTACATTTTTTCAATGATCGTAACCAACTTTTAAGATCTTGAAGAAGAATATTAACATCTGGAGCTCTTGTTGGCAGGTCAGAGATACCGGTAGCCTAAAATCGCTGGCCTGGGTAAAGTCAATAGACTTATTTATATTATTTGAGTTAAAACTTGTTATAATGGAGTTGCCTAAAAATTGTGAAATTTCAATCCTAAAATATTTTAATTATACTTTCAGTTAGATAAAGCCAGTAAACATCACCTGTCACTTGTTCAAAGCAGTTCAAAATCTGACTGTAAAAAAGAGGTAAGTTTTGAAGCAGTTGGGCTATATATCTTCATATTTATTTTTTTGTGATATACAAAAAAAACTTATTGATGTAAACTCTTTAATTGATGAATACTAAATATTAACACACTTTATCAATGAAATTAATTAATTAAATGATTATAAGGTTCATTGTTGATTTAATATTTGAAATTAATCTTTCCCTTTGCTACCAAAGAATAGAACATTTTTAAACAAATTGTTTAATACAACATAATATTGCCTGCTTAAATATACAATAATTGTTAGAATAATGTGCAATCCCACATATGCTTTTTTAACAGGAGATAAAGAATGGGGAAGATACTATGACAGAAAAAGAGAAACCCACAATAGACAAAATGAGTCCCTCTAATAACATAAGCCTTACTCGTACTAAAACAAATGTAGCACCTGGTGTCAGCAGAAATTTTAATGGTATGTTGTTTCTTCTTGTTGGCTGGCATGAATAATAAAAATAGGTAATCCATGCTAGTGGTAAAAAAAAATGTCGTTTTTTTAAATAAAATTTAGGCTTTAACTGCACACTTATTTCCAGGATATGCAGAAAGACACATTTTCAATTCTTTAACTTGTTATTATCTATCAGTTGAAATTTAAGACAGGCAAACTGCTTGTTAGAGACAGCAAGAGGTTTTAGAAATCTGCTGATCTTTCGTAAATTGAACTTCTTTGACCTGTTTTGAACCAAAATGGAATAGATATACAAAATCGCCTTTAGAAATGCAGTTTTAGGATCTTTACTTAATCCACTCTACTGTTTTTTATGTGTAGCTTATTATTCATTTTTATTTATCCTCATTCAAGAAAGCTATTGCATGCTTTGATTGTTCTGCATGCACTGTTCTTCTGATCATTGATAGGAAAATAAATACAAAGTTAAAGAAAATAAATAAATTTCCGCTTTTGGACTTTTTAGCATTATTGAGTAAAGATAATATTTTGATATTTATTTAAAACAGAATAGGAAACTGTGTTTCTTTCAGACAGTTTCTTCCATTGGTTTGGGGGCGGTGGGGGGGCACTTCAGATGTTTTGGTTGGCAAAGCCAGTGGCATAGGAAGGGGGGTTGGAAAGGGTTGTCCACCCAGGTGTCACTTTTTTAAATTTAAATACAGGAATGATGTTTTCAGAAAACTGCAGAGTTTGTATCATGTAAGGCAGCAAGGAATAAACTCTTGGCTCTTCCAAGGTGGCACTATACTACAATGATACACTAGGCAGTGTACATAAGGCAGTGCATACTAGGCAGTGTACAGTGGGCAGTGTACAGTGGGCAGTGTACACTAGGTAGTGTATCTATCATTGCCAAAATTGGTTAACCAGGACCCTGGCCCCTGAGTGAAATGGGGTGTGGGGGAGAGGGTCTGGGGGAGTACCTTCACAGAAAATTTTAGATTATTTAAAAAATCCTGAGGTGTATATTGGTGAATACTTGAATTGTTTCCATTAGATAATTTGAGTGGAGAAAAGGATTTTCCAAGTGTCCGGGTGGCGGAAAGAGGGGCATCTATCATCATGCAACTAAGGCATTATGAGGCCCAGTGCCATACCCAAACTTAATTTATTCCAGTTGTGGCATGCCCCAGGGTAATCTTAGGGCGCAATCCAGTAATTATACACTGATCTGCGTGAGTAAAGTGTATAGCAGAAATTGAGTGTCCCAAAGACCCTAGAGTAATAATGGGGGAAGGGTCTGGGGACGGGGAGCTAATTGAGCCCAGTCCCCAGAAAATTTGATCAATTCAAAATGCTAGAATGAAATTTAGCACATACCTGAATTTAGTTTTGCTCTAATCTATACTGTTTGGAGAGGAAAAGAAGAGATGCTAGTTAAAAATGTGGGTATGACTTGATCTCATTCATACGGTTGCAGGGGCTCAAAGTTGTGATGTGGAAACTTTTTTAATGATCAACTCTGAATGCGGGGAAAGGGGGACAAAACCGAAAAGTGGCCTAAAAAATTCAAGCGGCAGACAACTCTTCTTGACCCTCTTGTGTTATTCAAATACTTTTTAAAAATTTACTGCTAAATAGTAAAATTTAGTTTTTTATTTTTTATTTAAAATTTTTTTGGATAAACTGCTTAATAAATCAAATAATTTAAAAATATTGCGTAAAATAGGGTCCCATCACAACAAAAGCCCTGCTAACATCATTTTTACTTTTGATTGCACATGAAAAAACAAAACACTTCCATATAATATTTTTTTCTAAAACTAGATCTTCAAAAAAAATGGAATTGGCATGACAAACAAAATGATATTTCACTAAAGTAGCTTTCTTTCTTTTTTTTAATCTTTTGACTGGATTCTCAACAAAAGTTTGTTGTTTTAAAATGTGTTCACATAGGTTGGTGAGATTGATTATTAATCTGATATTAAAAAGAGAACCTTAGTTAGGAACTTAATATATATAAAGATAAGATAAGATTCTTTTATTGATCCAAACAAATGGAAATGCCTTTTGATTGCATTGTGCATTTTCAGCACATAAATAAAACAATTTGAACACGAGACATCCACATTAAATTATTTCACTAGTGAAAAGAAAAACCAGCCATTCGGTGAATTCTCTTAGCCTTATCAGGGACTTATTAGTTCTCATTAAGATTTGTGACTTCAGGGGGACTACGCTGAATGCCAGACTTTCGGAGTCTTAGTTTTCATGGATTACATCCAAAAGTCTCTCAATATCCTGCAGCTTGTTGGCATTAGGAGGAATGTTAGTGAGGATGATACCTTTTTGAGTGAACTCCCTAGGCAGGTAAATTGGCTTTAAAGTGATGCAGAGTAGTTGTATGGCAAGCGTACAAGCTACAAGTTTTACTGTACTGTTGTTGATGCTACAGTAGCTTTTGTTAACATATATTTCCAATCCCCCTCCCTTGGATTTGCCGCTGTCAGTTGATCTATCGGCACGGAAAATGTTAAATTCGTCCAGTGCCACTGCTGAATCTGGTGCCTTTTCATTAAGCCATGTTTCTGTCAGGCATGTTAAAGAGCTTTCGCGAAATTGACAGAAATGCTTACAGCAAAAGTCCAGTTCATCCATCTTTTTACATTGTGATCTAACGTTTCCCAAAACAACAGTGGGAAGAAACCCTCTGTTTCTGCATTTCACACGAATGCCTCCCCTTCTGCCCCACTTTCTTCGTCTCAGTCGTGAATCGGTCGCCATTTTTTTGTTGGCATGGCGGAATTTTACAAAAATGGCGTAAGTTACGTTTTTATGTTAGTCTGAGTAATTTGATATCCAAAGTCCATATTAAAGCTGTTTCCCCGAGAAAAAACGGGCAAAATTCACAAGAAAATCATCCTTAGCACCTCCATTTTTACTTGAGTGAAACACAATTAAATAAAAAGTGTGAAAAAGGCTGAAAAAGATGCACTAGTGCAATTGATTCGCCTGCAGAGCAGCGCCCCGGAAGCACTTATATAGGCTAAGCATTTAAAATTCCTATCTGTTACTTAGGAAACTTGTGCCACAAATGTAGCACATTTAAAGAAAATACAAACACTTTCGATATAATAACAATTGATGAAACGTGCACTGTTAACTTCTTCATTTTTGTTCTTAAAAAAGGTTATTAATTATAACATTCATGGAATTGAGAAATTTTAAAATGAAGCTAATAAATATATTTTTTAAAGCATGATTCCATGATACAATTTATAATTAACATGCTACCCTACTTTAAAAGTAAAAGCTTTGATTTTTTGATGAATTATAAATTGAAAACTGATAGCCTATGTTTGATACTTAGAAAGAACTTACCGGTAATTAAAATTATAGACCTTTATATTGATGTAAATGTAGTTTAATACATCAAAGTCTTTAAACTAATAAGGTTGAAAAAAATAAATAAATAAAAATACCAGTATATGGCAGCAACAAGAAGTGAGACTTTGGTTTATATTAAGGAGTAGCCCATTTTCAAAACACAAGATATTTATAATCGAGTACTGTACGCCTGTTACAAGACTAGCCTTACATTCGGATCATCAAATATATCCTGAGTAGCGATATTTAACTGTATCCACTAATTGTAATTGGTGACAGGCCCACGTTGCTATTATTTTTAAATATGTTATAAAAGTACAGTTTTGTAGAATTTTTATTAAATCTATTTTATTTTTTAATTTTTTTATACACATTTTTTTTCTCCGGGGTGGGTGGGGGGGCACGGAGAAATGTCTGAAAGAAACACTTGTATGAAAGATTATGGAGCTTTGCATGTATTATTTTAAAACTAAAGGGATTGTATTTAATGTTCTGGCTTTTGCTGGCATTCAATGTTAAGGCGAGGTGCTATCAACCTGCAACATTTTGTTTTCCTAGGGCCCTTGGCCCAGCACAACTCAGAACATATGTTCCATCAGTCTAGCTCCGAGGGCCAGGAGATGGCAGATACCTCTAACAACAAACCTAAAGGAGGAGTTAGCGACCAGAATAATAAGGGTATGGGACCATGAGTTACTACTTGATGGCACTTATAGAGTGGATCACAGATTGTTGTGCCAGGTTTAAGCTGAAGTGTTTGACTTTTTATTCACTTTATTGAATGAAATTATGTGCTTTAAAGTAAATGTTGCGTTAAAAAAAAATTATTTCATTTTTGTGTGCAATCATTATCTCATTATCTCAATATCATTCTGCTATAAAATTAATATTTTTATTGCTTTTTTAATTATTTATGCAATTATGTAAGTTAAATCAGCAATCAGTAATGTAAAATGTCTCGCTGTGGAAGAATAGAAACATTACATAAAGGATACAATATTTCTGGCTGTAAAAGTATAAGACTGTATCCATAAGATTATTTATATATTTTTTAAAAAGCTATATTTCTGTTAACTAACTTATAAATGTCATTTGTCATAATTTTATTTTTTTGTTTTCTCCTTAAATTAATTTCAAAATATTATATTTAGAAAAAATTTTTTTTTTAAATTTTCATTTTTAATCCAGCTTCATGAAATTTTAATTTATCTTATCTTGCTTTTGAGTTAAATGAGTGTTATCAACAGTATTGCTACATAATATACTAAAAAAACAGACTACAGTGTTATCAGTTTGATTTTAATGAAGAATGTGATCACTTTGCTCTGTTTAAAACAACAAAGCAACGAAACAAAACAAAAATATGGTTGCTTATAGAAGTAAAATATTTTTATTTGCTTAAAAATATAGAGGCTTGATTACTTATTTAATTCATTTTTTAACCTTTTCTGTTTTATTTGTTTATCTTTTTTTGCTTTGTTCTTTAAATTTTAAGCATTATTTTAAGTATTACAAGTGCTGTGTATGTATTTATAGTGGGAAGTTTCTCAAAATCAGTAAATATAACATACAATGTCACATACTAGTGTAATTTACTAACTTTTAAGTGTAAAGTGTTTGGTAAAGATGTGTGCATTTAAACATTTTTAAACATCATAAAATGCTATTGAAAAAAAACCAACAGATTTATGCTAAATTTATTGAAATATTAAGCCATGGTATTTCTAAATATTTCAGGATTGCACATTACCTAAACAATAATCTTTATTCATTTCAAGATTGAATTGAAAAGTAAGCTTAAAAGTTCTTTTTTTCTCAACAGAAAATGAAATGTCTGATGCTTTCCTCATTGCTAGAAGTAAAACAATGCCCACCCTGAACCGGGTTAAGGTGCCACAGCAGAAACTAGGAGCTATTCCAAATGAAGGAGAAAGGTTGCGACACGCAAAAGAAATGGCTGAACGGGCAATTAAGGTCAGCTTTACTTTTATATGAGTTAAACAAAACCCAAGTTGATTTCTGATGCGTAGAAAATCATGGTTAGGATTTGAAACCTCTGGAACATGATTTGGATTATTTATAATTTCATCTCCCTGCTCTTGAAGGCACAAGTTTTGTTGCTTATTGCTGACTTAGAATCAGTGACGTAGCTAGGGGGTGCGGACCTCACCCGGTGTCACCATCTCAATTGAAAAATTGCATATTTACAGAGCACAAACTACTCGGTCCAACCGATTTTTATAAAAGAATATCCCATCACACAGAAATTGTCCACACATGTAAACAATTTCAATGCATTCTTTATTAAAAGTTATATGTTGATGCGTCAGAAATGTGGTGACCCTACAATTAGGTCAGAAAAACACCATTTAAAAATGACTTTTATCCATTTATCGGGTTAACCAGTGACGTAGCCATGGGGTACAGGGGATGTGGACCACACTGGGTGACACCATGTGGGGCGGGGGGGGGGGGGTGTGACGCCAAATTGAAAAATTGCATATTTTACAGAGCACACATCGTTTGGTCTAACTGAATTTCATAAAAGGATAATCGATAACTCGCACATTTTCCACATGGGCATCTAATTACATTGATACATCAGAAACACCTTTTTTGATTATTATCCAACAGCAGTTGAAGTCTTTAGCAACTCTCATAAACGACAGGAAGCAATATTTATCTAAATTCTGAAAAATAAAGCTTTCCACTGAAACCAAATATGGTATGGTCGGACTATTCTAAGTAAAAGAGTCGAATTGGTAAAAATTAAACATTAAAAATGAATTTTTTCCCATTTTTAGGGTCAACAAATTAATATTTTAACAATTTTTTAAATAATTATAATAATTACTTTAAATTTGTTTAAATTTTAAAAAAAAATGTTTTTGAAACCAAATCTATCGAAACCCAGAAATGTTCAAAATGAAATATTTTCGTAGATTCGTCTCTAGCACCACCTCTTAACATTAGAGCACAATTGTTATACAGCACAAGGTCTTTTACATGCTGTCTGGGATTTCACGTTTATCTGCTACCTTTACCTGTGGGCTGATCTACTTGAGGAAGTTAATCTTAAACAGAAGTATCTGCAGACAAAAGGCTTTACTCTTTGTCACGAATTTATTCATGTGTGTCCGTTGTCTAGGGTTATTTGATACTTAAACACACAGTCACCATACACAAAGTACACAAGAGTACATAAAGACTTGACAAGAGTTCTCTCAGTTATTAGTTCTAAACTTTTATTTCACTACTCTCTAATCTAATAAGTTCTCCCATTAGTAGTGTGGGTTCTGCTAACAAGCTTAGCCAAAGAACCACACATACTACATGGATCACAACACTACTATTTACACTTACACACTACCAACACAAACTAACAATAACTCTGATACATTCAGCGTCCTACCCGCTCGCTCTCCCCTACTCTACTGACTAACTGCCCCCCCTGCACACACTACCCTACTACCGGTAGCCCCTTTGCCTTTGTATCCCTACACTTATAGTTAGAACGTCTGGCACAAAACAGACGCTCAGAGATTCTAACACCTTGACATATCCCCCCTCTTCCGTTTCAGATTCAACTAAGGAAGTTGAATCGTCATATTTCAAATTTAAAAGTAAAGGTGTTGAATCCTTTATCTCATATGTAATAACATACGGTTCGCTACATTGCAACAGTTAAAACATAAAAAAATATTACCGTACATGGCAATAGTTACAACATCATTTATTAACATCAGAGAACTACTGTAACTTTTATCAAAACAGATCCAAATCCTGTTAAAAAATTAATTACAACCGAGCTAAAACATAATAAAGTGTTTAATTCTTTCATCCTTCACATTTAGTTAATGAATAGCTAGCAAACCCCGACCTAATCATCTTTGTTTGTAATTAAAGAGGATATACTTGAATTAAAACATTCTTCCGACATAGTATCCAAATCCAAAAATATTTTATCTTCCAACTTCCAGGCAAACATGATTTAAGAGCATTGATGAAGGAAAGTAAACCATCTGTGTTCTAAATTGGTACACCTTAATGTCAAAGACACGCTTGACTCAACATATATTTCCTCAAATTAAATATGAAATCAATCTCATAGCCTACAACTACAATTACAATTTAGGAATGGAATAACCTCAGTGAAAAAAATGTAAAAAAGGATTTTTTTAATTGCTCAAGGGTTATATTGTCCTATGCTACTGTCGCTAGGTAACTGTCTGCTGTTCTAGTTCTAGCCATTGTCCGGCCCCTTGTACTGGCACTACTGTGTTTGTCACAGCCGATTGCATCGTCCCAGTCATTTTACCGTAGTTGTCCCTTACTTGTTTAAGAAAGCTTGTTCTCATTCGCCGTCCTGTCGGACACTGGCTAATGACATGTCCTTGTCCCCTGCACCCGTAACACACTATATTTCTAGCTCTAACTCTAACTGTTCCTATGGAATGTCTAACTGTATGTCCGGCTATTCTTTTATTCCAATACTTTTGATTTGCTTCATTACCATTGCTATATTCTTCCTGTCTGTAAACGTTAGAGTTAACTGCCCTATATCTATTGGTTCTATTGTACTTGACATGTGCACACTTGTTTTCTATGTTCCCGCTATGATGTCTAGTAAAGGGTAGTTGTTGCACCAGTCCACAATTTCCATACTGGCAACCTAAGTTTAGAGTTAGAGCTAGAAATATAGTGTGTTACGGGTGCAGGGGACAAGGACATGTCATTAGCCAGTGTCTGACAATACGACAAATGAGAACAAGCCTGGCACAAAACAGACACTCAGGGATTCTAACACTTTGACACTCTTGAAAAAGTGGTGACCAACCTAGAGGCTTAAGATTGTTTCTGCACGAGAAGCGCTTTTACTTTGTGAAACATGCTATCGAAAATTTACTTTTAAAACAGACCCATCTGGAATGTCGGTAGAGAGAACACAAAGGTTTAGGAAGAGAATGAAAGGAGAACAATTAATAGATGCTGGATTCTCTCTGCGAGAAGAAAAGAGAATGGAGATGTGGTGGTGCATTGCTCGCTTTCATTCTGAACTCTAGATTAAATCATCAGTGATCAAGGAAGCAGCAGATATGTTTGGGGATGTTCAACTCAATAGTTTACTATCAGCAAGTGAAGAAGAGTTATTGGTGTCCGTTCCAAAAATAAACTCTTTCTAGGATGATTTGTCAGAGGATGAACTTTAAATAGAAATACCTAGGTTCTAAAGACACTAAAGGCAGCTGATAATAAATTTCACAAATTCAAGGACTGGTCAGTATTTGATGTTTTGAAATTCATAGTTGAATGGGACTTCCTAGAATCTCTTCCAATACTCTCTCTAAGCCTTCAATTTTCTTCTTCTTCTTTATATTAAGGGCCAACGATCAATTTATTGATCATTCTGGCTCCTGTCTGTGGCTTCATGTGATCGGAGCTTTTCAAAACTAAGACTTATTAAGATCAACCATGGGATAGTCAAGGCTTTCTGATCTGGCTCTACTATCAGTTGAAAGTGATACGGTGAAGGATATTGAATTTGATCAAGTGATTGACAGATTTGCAACTTTGAAGACCAGGGAAGGAAAATGTTTGATAAATTTATTGTAAATAAAACTATAACTTAACGTTGTTATTTCTTCTTCTTCTATATTTTTAAGGACCACGATCAATGTATTGATAATTCTGGCTCATATAAATTTTTAAATACAGTTCTTAAATACATTTACCTCCTGACTTTTAATTAATTTGTTTTTTTTTGTTCTTGTGATTGTTATAATGTAGACTTAATTTTTTTAATTAATTTTTTTTTTTTTGTTATTTTGATTGTTATAATGTAGACTTAATTTAGCAATAACAAATCCATCTTGGAAGTCGTAAGGGGGGGGGGGGTGTGACACCCTGAGTTTACTGCACCGGGTGACACCGACCCTAGCTACGCCACTGCTTAGAATATTTTAAACGTGAAGTGCGGCATACTTCATATGTTAGACTTGACATGGAAATTTTATTTTCTCGAAATGCTCGTCATTTTTAAAAAAAAATACATATCAATTTTTTTAATTGAACTAAAACAAACATTATTTGTTAGCTGATAGGATTACAGTTAAAAAGAGCTTCAACAAGGTGCCACATTGGTTGAACCAAACTTTTTTTATTGATAAAGATATCAGACTTGTATAACATTGTTACTTATTTCAATGATAAAACTAAATAATTTAAAACTATTTTGAAATAAGTAAATTAATTAGACACGAACATATTGTGTCAATATAACAATATATGTTAAGCTTTAATACTTAATACTGTTAAGCTTTGACTTGGTATGCTTGTAATTAGTTTTGTAGTGTTGCGTTTGTTTTAAATGTGGTAAGTTATAATTTTAAAAAAAATTTTTTTAACTTTGTACCGCGCTTCGAGCCTTTGGGGATGAAGCGTGTTTTTGAAATAAACTTTATTATTGTTATTATTATTATTATTATTAATAATAAGTATGCATAATACACAAGTAAACGTTTTGGCTTATGCCTTCATCAGTATAAAAACAAAACATTTAAATAAGTATAAATTAAATTTACATAATATATATTTATATATATCCTACCTAAAAAAAGAGAAGAAATAGAAGTGGGCGCAAAAACCAGACAGAAACAAAGTAAATAAGAGTGGAAATGAAGTGATTTGAAGTAAAATTGTGGATTTGTTTATCCCGAATAGAGTCGACGTACCAAATCTTGTTATTAATTTATTGTCCATATAGATCCTATCCGGTGTGTTAGCGATGTCAAAAATTCCATCATGGTTAGTGCTATTGAAATGTTTGGAGACCGGTCAGAGAACTTGTTTATTTATGTAATAGAGGTGTTCTTTAAAGCGGTCTCCAAGGCGATGACCTGTCTGTCCTACATATATAATTAACGGCACTTTTGCAAATGATGGTGTCAATCATGTTGTGACTTGTGCCGGTAAAGCCATTTTTAATTCTGAATATTTCCAGAGGGAAAGGGGTCTTATCAACTTCAATCAAGTAGGAAAATGTGTTACAACGGCTACGGTTGCAAATTTTGGTGCCTTTATTTGCTTTAATAGCAGGGAGGTGACTTCTAACTAGCATTTCCCTATGGCTCTTGTCCCTCCGGAAAGGGAAAAGAGGAGGTTTTCTGAAAATCTTATCGGTGACAGGGTCTGTATTGTCTCAATATTAATTTAATGTCATTTCAGTACAAGAAGATATTCACAATCCAGGGAGGCTACTCCACTATTCGGAATAGCTTGAGAAGGCGTGGGTGGGTGGAAAAGTTTTACAAGATTCCCCCGCCAGTAAAAAAAGCAAATCAGTCTAAGAGAGACAAGAACTCAGATGATGATGATAACAACAATGATGATGATGATGACGATGATGTAGATGATGACGACGATGACGCCGATGATATGGACAGTAAGTTGTAGCTTCTAGTTGGAGACATGAAATAAGTTCAGAAATCTCAAGTTTTTTTTTGTAATCTGGCTGATATGCTAAATTAAATAATCTGAATTTCATTTTTGATTTTCATGTTGTCTTGCATTTTTCACTTGATTAATTATTGAGCATCATTGTAATTTCTGAAAATTCCTGTGTAATAAACTTGGTAAAAACTCCATAAGTTAATAATCAATATGCCAGCAGTGTCCATGGAGAAAATGTGTAAAAAATATACAATAAATAAAATGAGTTTGCTGTATTTTGTTGCTCATCTTTCCTCTAAGCATTTTAAGAAATTTAACTTTTATTTAATTATTGCCATGCCCATACATATTTCACAGCAAAGGACAAAGTAGGTAATAAAAAATAATTACGTTCTTTTTTTTTTCCTTGCTGTAAGCTGCTCTGAAATAATTTTAACTTTCATATTAAGAAATTCAAATCATTAATACAAAGAAATTTCCTTGTAATAGGCAAAGATTTTGTTTTAACTTTGATTAATTAGACAGATCAGCTTTCAACAAAATTTCCCTAAATAGTTGATGAGAAGTTGTATTAATTATTGCTTGTTTAAAGTTTGTTTATTTTTCTTTGAAAAAGGTTTAAGTATGTTTAATGTTGGGTAGTCAGGAACTACGTTGATGTCCTATCTCTTGTTAATTAAATTGAAAAGTACTTGCACTTATGATTATAAATAAAGCAGAAAAACAATTATGAAATTAAACTAACATCTAATCATGAAGAGAAAAATTAACCCTTTACTTTTACTGCACAAAATACTTTAATTGTAAACAACACAAAGAATGTGTCTAATTAAGAAAAAAAAAAGACATATCTATGCTCATTAACTGATAAATACGCTAGCACAATCATATCTCATATTTCAGATGACCAGCCCAAAGTTCCGCCATGGGAAGAAGAAGATGGAATCTATGGAATAATGGTAGAAATTTTTTTTTTTATTATCACTCCTCAAATTATGTGCTTGTATTTATATGAAGAAAATTATTGAAGAATCATTTTCTTTCTATAAATATAAGTTAGCTTAGTGGTCATGTGACCTCTCTGTTGTCCTTTTTTTTTTTTTTTTGCACAATAAAATAAACCCAGTATTACAATTTAAAAAAAAAAAAAAAAAATGTGCTTGGAATTATATGAAGAAAATTATTGAAGAATCATTTTTTTTCTATAAATATAAGTTAGCTTAGTGGTCATGTGACCTCTCTGTTGTCCTTTTTTTTTGCACAATAAAATAAACCCAGTATTACAATGTCAAAAAAAAAAAAAAAGAGTGTGAATTATCCAATATTAGAGTAGATGGACTGTATCAGTCTGTTAATATGATCAAAGGTATCTTATTTATAATTCATATCTGTGCCTGCTAGTCAATTAAATGGCATCCTGTTTTAGAATTTTGAAGCCATCTATATGTCAAAATATGTACATAAAAAATACCAAATCTAATAGTGTTTTCTGGACAAAAACTGTTCAAGTTTTTTTTGCACCTACTTCTCAGTCACGACTGGTTAGAAATGTTAATCCGTCATTATTCTGGGTACTGAAGCGAGATGCTATAGATTATCGTTTCCTGTCAAAGGACCAAATGGTGAATCATTACTGCAAAGCTGGATCCTTTACTACCAAGGTAAATATGTAGCAGGATGAATGACCTGTAACATGTGGCTTCCCACTGAGGACAATACCTTGATGGGCCCTGTAGGAAATGAACACCTCGATAGGAGAAAATTAAAAAAAAATTTTTTTAATGAAAATTAACATTAAAAATAAGTTGGATGAGAAATGTTAAGAACTAATTATTAACTGAAAGTGGCTATTATTATCTAATACTTATTGTGATTTCTTTTACCCTTTTTTAAAATAATTATTAATTGTCCAAATTTGAATATCTTTCAAACTGTTGTTAAAAATAAATATTTCTTTTTAGATGACATGCCCTTTTTTAAAACAGTTTGTTGCAAGTCGTTCAAGTCGTCAAATTAAAATACTGAAACAGGTTAGGGATGTCAGAGCCATTGACAGATATGAGCTGACAGTAGGGTAGTGTTAATTTTCAACAGTGATTAAAAGTACACATGCATTGAAGGAGAATTCATTTCAATACCAGCAAAACACTGGTTTTGTTGTCTGTATTCAGTAATATGAATCCCATATTACCAGAATTATTCTTTGTTTTAAATCAGTGCTCCACAACCTTTTTTCCCTCATGGAAACCTTGACCCTTCCTTGATTTCCACTGCACACATCAATTGAAGTAGGAAATAAAAAGGAAGTTTTTCAGTTGTTCACACTAAGCAATGTTTCATGTGTGTTTTTTTTATTAGAAGTGAAATGGTAGATTTTTTTATACCAAATAATGTATTATAGTTTTCACTACTTAGCGCTTATATCAATAGCAAGCACAGAAATATAAAAGGGTTAATTTGATAATTAATTCCAAAATATAAATTTATTTAACACAAAGAAACATTCCCATTCAGTTACACAATTCAAATCTTCCGTACGCTCAGTCTGGACACAATGGGGCTCAGTTTGTGTGGGGCTTGTTTTCTGTTATCATTGATGAAATTTCACCTTGTTAGTGTAAATATATTTTAAATAGCCATCACTCAACACCTAGGCAAATTATCACTTAGTACATGCATGAAAGGAGTGCAATCAAAGTGAAAAGGGAAAGAGACACATTTTACTCAGGGCTTCAGACATAGCGAGATGTTGATTTTGTCACATGACCCACCATATTTAAACATACAGATGCATTTTTTTTTGTATTTCAAACCTTTGGCAGCTTGTTAATTAGCAAATCATGGTCTCTTTTGTTTTAACACATTCAAGTCGCCGTCACATGTTTTAACACATTCAAGTCGCCGTCACAACTTTTTGATCGCCTTGGAGGAATTTTGTTGCTGCACATCTAGCAACATCTTTCGGCACATCTAGCAACATCTTTCGGCACATCTAGCAACATCTTTCGGCACATCTAGCAACATCTTTCGGCACATCTAGCAACATCTTTCGGCACATCTAGCATCATCTTTCAGCACATCTAGCAACATCTTTCGGCACATCTAGCATCATCTTTCGGCACATCTAGCAACATCTTTCGGCACATCTAGCAACATCTTTCGGCACATCTAGCAACATCTTTCGGCACATCAATTATATTGTCATTATATTTTCATCCCCCACATCTGTTATGTAAACAAAATATGCTTGATCTAAAGAATTCCCTCTTAGGTGGGCCTATGTGTTAACATGAAGAATGTTGTATGGTTTGACAACACTGATCATGACACATTCTTTCCCCGATGTTACCGGCTTAGTCATGATGAGGACAAAGAGGCCTTCATAGGTAGGTGTCAATGCTTGAGAACCGTGTGGTGTGGGTTCTTCTGTGAATGTGGTAAATTGAGTTTGCTAAGACTGAATGCCTGCAAAGGCTGATTGTGTCATTACTATTTTATTATAGACCAGTCAGAGGGTTATGGGAGAGCTTTAAGAGAATTGTATTTTATACACAGTGTGTAGTTGAGAGGAAGGATAGATTTAACCAAGGGACATTATGACAAAGTCAATTCCCCACAGCCCCGTTTTCAAACATATAGCAAGAGAGGCGCCAATAAAGTCTTAAAATAGATGGGGAAATAAGTGTGAGATATAAACATCCTTTACGACGTAAAATCTATCAGGGGAAATAGTTGTGAGATATATACATGCTTTATGATGTAAAGTCTATCAGGGGAAATAAGTGTGATACATAAACATGCTTTTTGAAATATAGTCCATCATGTACTTGAATATTTTAAAAATACGTCTTTAAAGTGTTAGTGATATTGTTATGTGCCTAGGTCTAGACAATCCAGCCTCAACAGTGAGCTTTGAATTATCTTATACAGTCAATTTTCCTTTGATGTTAAGAAGTTAGTTCACAATACCTAGGGCAGGGGTCGGCAAAGTGCAGCTCCAGAGCTGCATTCGGCTCTTTGGCCCCATAAGTGCGGCTCTGACAAAAATGTCCAAGGGCAGGCGCCCTACGGGTTATGTGGCACTGGGGAGACTCGCGCGTTTCAGCAGGTCTTGTTGGCGTTGGCCAGCAGTCTCCATGCCAGTTGCATCGCAAACAGTCATGTCTACAGTGGTTGGCGCTTATCGTGTCTGCAAGTTGCGCGCTTGTTACAAAGGTACCTTCTTGAAAAATAAAGTTATTGTATTTTTCCATTTAGATGCACATCCTACAGGTATTTTTGTCATCAATTTAATATGATAATAATTTTGGGCTAATGCAAAGTTGTCATGCCATGACATCATTTATGTGTTTATTTAAGAATCTTTTATGAGTCGCATCCCTTTGTTTATTTTTGTAGAATTATTTTTTGCTGTTCTTTCCCTTTTTGGCTCTACATATTCATGCGAACAATCTTTTTTAAGTATGAACTTTATCAAGTGTAAACTGAGAAGTCATCTTATCGATGAGAGCCTGGACTTGTGCCTAATATTTAAGAATAACATAAAAACCTGTCTTACTCAAACTTTCCAAGGAGATGCAAGGACATTGTTCGCATTAAGTGTTTGTCAGTCATTGTCATGATTTAAATTTATGGATTCCTCAATTACGAAATCAAGTTTAATTCAGTGAACCCGTAATTTAATGAAGTGCTAAAATTATAATAAAGGTTTGCTAAATCAATAAACAGATTTGGCTCTGAAATTTTTAAAAAATCGTTGTAATGTACATATTTGGCTCTTTTTCTAAACATTTTGCCGACCTCTGGGCTAGGGCATCAAATTTAATGAAGTGCTAAAATTATAATAAAGGTTTGCTAAATCAATAAACAGATTTGGCTCTGAAATTTTTAAAAAATCGTTGTAATGTATATATTTGGCTCTTTTTCTAAACATTTTGCCGACCTCTGGGCTAGGGCATCAAATTGGTGAATAGATTTATTCTCTGTCTCTCTCCATATATATATATATATATAAAATAGCTGTTGCTAAAATTGGATTTTGGAGTCTATTTCTTTTTTATCCTTACATCACTTAACATGACTTAATGGCACACCCCAAATGATATATTGAATGTTCCAATGCCCTCAACAGAACTTTCAGTTCCAATGCTCTCAATAGAACCTTCAGTTCCAATGCTCTCAATAGAACCTTCAGTTCCAATGCTCTCAATAGAACCTTCAGTTTCAATACTCTCAATAGAACCTTCAGTTCCAATGCTCTCAATAGAACCTTTAGTTCCAATGCTCTCAATAGAACCTTCAGTTCCAATGCTCTCAATAGAACCTTCAGTTCCAATGCTCTCAAAAGAACCTTCAGTTCCAATACTCTCAATAGAACCTTCAGTTCCAATGCTCTAAATAGAACCTTCAGTTCCAATGCTCTCAATAGAACCTTCAGTTCCAATGCTCTCAATAGAACCTTCAGTTCCAATGCTCTCAATAGAACCTTCAGTTCCAATGCTCTCAATAGAACCTTCAGTTCCAATGCTCTCAATAGAACATTCAGTTCCAATGCTCTCAATAGAACCTTCAGTTCCTACAGTTTTTCTTAGAGATAATTGCTTGTATATTTTGAAACTCTAGATGACTATCGGCTAACAGCGTGCATGAGTATTGTCAAAGCGGCTGTCAGACAACATGTTCTTCCAGAACACAAAGATGATGATGAAGAAGGAGAGCAGGTTAGTCTCTCCGTATAAATGAACATTTAAAAAGTACATTGTGGACATTGTTTGCTCTTGGTTTTTCCCCCTAAATCCTAAAGTAATTAAAAAAAAAAGATCTTTAAATTTGATTATAAAATTTATCTAGGCCAGGGTTACCTAACCTTTTGTTTTTAGTCCAAAGATCTAGTCATTTGAAGGCCATGCACCAGTCATTTGAAGGCCATGCACCAGTCATTTGAAGACCATGCACCAGTCATTTGAAGGCCATGCACCCCTTCAAATAATCAAGTATTTGAATTTAAAGAATACAATTACAAAGGAAATTAAGCGTTCATTAACCCTGATCTAGGCTATAATATAATAATATGGATCTTTGAATATCATGACTTGGTGATGATTTATTGACACTGGTTTGATCTCCAAAGCTCTATAAATTTGTAGTCCTCAACAGTATACCAGCCAGTGAAGAGTACCTTGTGGGAAAAATGACCTTGTTTGTGATGCCCTTAAGATGGCTTTGATCAACTTTTGTCACACCTACCCCTAACCCTTATCTCCTAAAATGTTAAGATATTGAAGGTATCGCACCGGCTAATGTTTATCTTTTATCATCAGGCGCAAACGGCTGATACAAACACTAACACAGCGGCCATAACGAATGGGAAGATGTCAAAACCTGGGGATGACGATCAGAAGAAAGTCAATATTGAGACTAGTGGATCAGATGAAGATGGCTGTAAGTGATTTGTTTCATCTGTGTTGGGTGCATAATATTTTCGTTTGTTTTTTTCTGAAATGGTTAGTGAAATAAATCTGTGATTTAAAAGTGGGTGGACCAAAGTTCTTGCCATGTCTCTCTGGGTCATCAGTGATTTTGTATTTCCCTTTGGTGTCCATCTCAGCAATGTCCTAATGCTTGTGGTTGTGCTGTTTGGATGACTTCTGTCCCATTCGGTTAGCAAGTGTGTCCTCTACTGTAAAGTTTATTTCTTTGGTCTTATTTCAGCTCCAAGCAACCCACAAGGAATGGGGCGTAAGACAAGAAGGAAGAACAGGGCCAAAATACCTGTCAGGGTGCTGGAAACGGCTGTGTATCAGTGTGAGAAGTTTTTAGCCTCCAAAGACCATGAAGATATTGACATGCCAAGTCAGGTAAATTGTTGCAGAGGACTGCCAGCTCCCATGAGAATGAGAGTGGAGGCCCGGGTAGTGGGCTGAGTGGTGAACTTGGTTGTCAGCTGGGTTGTGGGCTGGGCTGTGGGCTTCATGGTGTATTTGGTTGTCAGTTGGGTGGTGGGCTGAGTTGTGGGCTGCGTGGTGTATTTGGTTGTCAGCTGGGTGGTGACCGTGGTTGTAGGCTGAATGTGGAACCAGGTTAAGGGTTGGGTGGTGATTTGGGTGGTAACTGTGTGTTGAAGTTAGTTGTGGACTGGGTGTTGAACTGGCTTATGGACTGGATGGTGGGCTGTCTGGATGGCTGATAAATGATATAAATAAGTTTGGGCTCCTTGATATTTTTATTTTTCAATAGGGGTGATTCATGTTGGGCCAATCTGATTCAATAAAAACTATGCCATTTTAAGATTTAATGTTTGAGATGATCATACTCATTAACATGATTTGATAAGACAAGCTGGGGCTCATGATGTTACTTTGAAATATTTTATAGATTGGGCTGTTGACTGATCAACAATGGGATGACCTTATCCAGTGGTACTATCAATTAGTCCAGTAAGTAAGGATTTACAGCACCAAGATGGGATTAGGGCTACAGTTTCAGAAACAATTGTACCACATCATGTCCATGTACACAACTTCCGTTCCATGTACTGAACTTCATTTTCATGTACTCAACATCAAATCCATTTACACAACTTCAGCTCCATGTACATAATTTCAGTTCCATAAACTCAACTGCAGCTCTACACAATTTTCAGCTTTATGTACACAACCAGCTCAGTCTACACAAATTCACATTTTGTACACAACTTCATAACTCTATACTCCACTCCAGCTCCATGTACTCAACTTGAGCTCTGTGTACTCAACTTCAGCTCCATGTACACAACTTTAGCTCCTTTTACACAGTGCCATCTCCATGTACACAATTTTATCTCAATGTACATAAATTCAGCTCCACGTACACAACTTCATTTTCATTTACACAACCTCAGCTTCATGTACACAAAATCTTACTTTTCTGTACATCAAGCAATGATTGCTTTCTGTTATGGTAAAAGACAATGCATACAAATGATATCGTAATGATTGCTTTCTGTTATGGTAAAAGACAATGCATACAAATGATATCGTAATGATTGCTTTCTGTTATGGTAAAAGACAATGCATACAAATGATATCGTAATGATTGCTTTCTGTTATGGTAAAAGACAATGCATACAAATGATATCGTAATGATTGCTTTCTGTTATGGTAAAAGACAATGCATACAAATGATATCGTAATGATTGCTTTCTGTTATGGTAAAAGACAATGCATACAAATGATATCGTAATGATTGCTTTCTGTTATGGTAAAAGACAATGCATACAAATGATATCGTAATATGATACATTTATAAAAAATCCTCAAACAATGTGATGATCAAGCCAAATGCAACAATGACTTCCCTGACTCTGTGTTTCTGCACCCCATTCATCACAAGAGTTGTTCACAATACAGTTATAACTTTCAGGGAGTCATGTGATTAATGCAGCCAGCCAAGGTTGTTCATCTTACCATCTAGACTCAAACAATGTGATGATCAAGCCAAATGCAACAATGACTTCCCTGACTCTGTGTTTCTGCACCCCATTCATCACAAGAGTTGTTCACAATACAGTTATAACTTTCAGGGAGTCATGTGATTAATGCAGCCAGCCACGGTTGTTCATCTTACCATCTAGACTCAAACAATGTCTCAATACTCTCCTTTCAATCCCTTTTCAGCGAAGAGGGCCATTTCAGCCACGTGCCCATCACTCTAGTCAATCAATGCGATAGTCTCACACGACGCCTGGCCCAACACTGTCCTCAGTTTGAGATGGACGGTCTTCGAAACGTTTGGATTGTCAAACCGGGCGCTAAGTCTCGTGGCAGGGGTAAGCATAAAAACAAGCTTCTTGTGTTGTGACTTTGTTCTCATGTCAATGCTATTTGATCTGTTCAGTTGAACAGCACTTTATTTATTTATTTAGGCATTTTTATATAGCGCTTACCTTAAAGCTCTAAGCGCTTTACAATTATTAAAAACATGTAAACTAACTAAAATAAAAATGAGACATTAGGATAGTAACTACTATACTATAGAAACAATTAAAATGGCTATAAAACGAGGACACTTTATAGGAGTCTCAAGACAGAGAGTAGAAGATGTTGCTCAGAGAGTAGATGATGTCACTCAAGATACTTGATGATGTCACGCAGAGAGTAGATGATGTCAGAATGTTGCAATAATAAGTGATTTTAAACATTTGATCATTTATTTGACAAAAAAGTTTTACTTAATAACTTCCTGTTACAGCTGGTGGGAAATGTTCATCTCTAGAATGCGGTTCAACAATTTAGTTTAGGCAGAAAGGTCGCCATACCAATTCAAAGAATCATAACTAGTCAACTTTTAATCTGTAAAGTGGAATAATTTATCCACATTCAATGACTCATCATTGATCCAAATTCAGGATGCCATAATTTATCCAGCTTTAAAAGTGTAATGACTCATTCAAATTTAAAATGTCATGATTTATCCACAAAGTGTCATAATTTCTCCACATTCAAGGTGTCATAATTTCTCCACAATCAAGGTGTCATAATTGATGCACATTCAAGTTGTTTCATAATGTATGGACTCCCTAGGTATCATATGTTACGAGAAGCTAGAGGACATGTTAAAACTTGTAGCAAGTCAAATTGTGAAAAAAGATGGCAAATACGTGGTCCAGAAATACATTGGTAAGTAACTAGTTAATTTTATAACCTTTCCTTTGAGAGACTTATTTCCTTTGAGACTGTGACAGCTGGCATTATTTGGCTTCTTTCATTTCACTAATAACATTTGGGGAAGGATTTTTTCATGTTTACAAAGAAATCTTTGGCTGTGATTCTCTAAGGCTCATCAGCTAGGTGGATCCTCTGCTGGCAGTTTAATGTTGGTGTCAAACAAGAATTATTTTTATCCTCACCCATATAGCTATAAATATAGTGATGCATCTTGCATTAAAAATGTACAACTAACCTTGAACTCAAGTATTACATATTATCAAAATTCATATGTGCATGTTTAAACAGGCATTTAAAAAAAAAACACAAATTGTTTCTACTTGAGCAACTACTTGGTTAGTTAACACAGTATGCAGCAAGTACTTGGTTAGGTAACACAGTATACAGCAACTACTTGGTTAGGTAACACAGTAATACAGCAACTACTTGGTTAGGTAACACAGTATACAGCAACTACTTGGTTAGGTAACACAGTATAGAATTTTTAATAAAGAAAATTTTTAAAAACGCAAATAAAAGAGTTTTTCATATAAATCCTTTATAAGATGTAATATTGAGCAATGGGGGTGGGGGGCTGAACATTTGACAAAACATGCGTATAAGTTAATCACTTTATAAGAATCCCCCCCACTTTCCCGACTTGCTACTGCACATCTTTTCACGCCCTTGAACAATATTAATATTCTAATGACCCACCTGCTTTGACCCGGCGGAGGCTGATTTATTCAACCCACTATTTCAGAAAAAAAAAGAAAATATGCACATGAAAAGCTGATTTGAGGGGCTTTGGGGGTGGGCTTAAAATTTGAAAGAATGTGTTGTCATCGGCAACGAGTCTATGTGCCAAGTTTCAGCTCGATGGGTTGACATGAAGTGGGTCAATTAGCCATCTGAAGATTTAGCCAGCTATGAACAAAAGCGAAGTTAATATAAAGGATTTAAAAAATGTTGGTCTTATTTTAAAGTATCTTTTGGCTCTTCTCCTTCAATCTCAAACTGCCCACACAGAGCGACCCTTGTTGATCTACAACACAAAGTTTGATATACGTCAGTGGTTCCTCGTGACGGACTGGAATCCCTTGACCCTGTGGTTCTACCGTGACTCCTATCTGAGGTTCTGCTCGCAGCAGTTCACCCTGGAGGACTTTGACCAAAGTATTCACCTCTCAAACAACGCCATCCAGAAGCACTACAAGAACGGGCCACGCTCACCTCGACTGCCAGACGAGAACATGTGGACACATCATGAGTTCAAAGACTACTTAAAGAAAGTATTTTGGGAGGGGAAAGGAGTGGGGGAATCCTTAATGTTTGAACAGTTATCATAGCACTGTTCTCAGGGGTCAGATAAACTCTTATAGAGAAATATTTTAGTTTAAGTAATCTGATCATGTTGGCCTTCTCCTATGGTGAAAAAATGATTTTTTTTCACTAGGAAATATTTTATAATATTTTTACTAACAAAGCCAATATATCTGATTAGATAAGAGGACAAGAAAGTAACAGAATTATTTATGGATCTAAATAATTAATTCCAATAAAACGTGTTTGAAATAAGAAACCGTGAAACAGTTTTCTATCAAACCCATAATTTGATTATTTAATTACAACTTTTTTAAGGTAGACTTCAAATTTCTTTGAGTTTCCCCCCAAAAAGACACTTATATAATATGTATCTAAAGCAGGGATCTCAAACTTACTACTGAAAGGACCAAATTTAGAAAATATGCATGTCCTAAAAGGCTGGCATGCACCTATTGATGTCATTATAACATACTGGCTTCAATTTTATGCTAATTTACTATTGGGTTCCCTCAGAAAAATATCATTTTGGCACTGAGTTTTAAGCTCCTTGCTTTAAATAGGAAATTCAGATGTTTTTCTTTTTTAAAAAAAAAAAAAAAAACCTTAACACTAACTCAACATAAAAATTTTTTATTTATAAAAAAGGTAAATTAAAAAATATGCAATGCCTAAAAAGCTGGCATGCACCAATTGATGTCATTATAACATACTGGCTTCAATTTTATGCTAATTTACTATTGGGTTCCCTCAAAAAAATATCATTTTGGCACTGAGTTTTAAGCTCCTTGCTTTAAATAGGAAATTCAGATGTTTTTCTTTTTTAAAAAAAAAAAAAAAAAACCTTAACACTAACTCAACATAAAAATTTTTTATTTATAAAAAAGGGAATTCAATGGATTTTTTCCATCTTGGCTTTACTTGAGTTTATAATAATCTGACTGTTTAGGAGCAAGAAGTATCCCAATGCTTGGGATGAGATTATCTACCCCAGTATGAAGAAAGCCATCATCTGCTCACTCCTGGTAACTCAAGACCTTGTGGAATACCGTAAGGTGGGTCTGGTCATAGAGCATCCTCAATCATAAACTGCCCTTACAGATGATGACTTAAAATCTCTCTATTTCTCTGTTTTTTCCCCACATTCTTATGTATTTTTATTTGATGCCTGTTTTACCATGACAGAAACTGAAGTTACATGAAACGATTTGAAAAAATAAAATGAAATATGGCAAAAAGTAAACAACAGTAAGCACAATCTGATTTCCAGCAAGTAGCACACTTTCTGGCATAACAGATATTGAATAGTGATAAAATATTAATAAGTTTAATTAAGGCACTTTTGTAAGGCTCTCATCTTAAGTTTGCTTTTTGATCAAGCTATTGTAAAGCAAATCAATAATTAACTGTATCATGAAAAATACCTTAGTTTTTCACATGATGGGAATACATTTATTAACTTTAAAAAATAACAATCTGAATAAAAAGGCGCACTCATAAAATCAAGTAAATTGGCTATGGAATACCATTATATAAATAAATTTGCATGCAACCGAGTTTTGTCTTTAGATACTTTTATAAAGAATGAACTGTTAATATTGTGATGCAGTCTTGCGAAATATTGAAAGTGCTGTCCTAAAATTTGGAATTTTTTTTTTAATTATAAAAGGCTTCATTTGAATTATACGGTGCAGACTTCATGCTAACAGAAGACCTCACACCGTGGCTCATTGAAATAAACTCAAGTCCCAGCATGGAATCCAGTACAGCTGTTACCGCTAAGTTGTGCACAGCTGTACTAGATGACACCATAAAAGGTAAAAAGGTTATGGGTTTGTTAGCTTTGTTAGTTTCTCATTTTAAAAATTGGAAATTGATTGATGTCAGCCCACTTACATGTGCTTATAGATTGACCTCACCCCAGTTTAAATATGCCCATGGACTGAACTCAGTCCCCTGTAAATATGCCCATGGACTGACCTCAGTCCCCTGTAAATATGCCCATGGACTGACCTCAGCCCCCTGTAAATATGCCCATGGACTGACCTCAGCCCCCTGTAAATATGCCCATGGACTGACCTCAGCCCCCTGTAAATATGCCCATGGACTGACCTCAGTCCCCTGTAAATATGCCCATGGACTGACCTCAGTCCCCTGTAAATATGCTCTTGGACTGACCTCAGTCCCCTGTAACTATGCCCATGGACTGACCTCAGCCCCCGGTAAATACTATACTCCCATGGACTGACCTCAGTCCCCTGTAAAAATGCCCATGGACTGACCACAGCCCCCTGTAAATATGCCCATGGACTGACCACAGCCCCCTGTAAATATGCCCATGGACTGACCTCAGCCCCCTGTAAATATGTCCATGGACTGACCTCAGCCCCCTGTAAATATGGCCATGGACTGACCTCAGTCCCCTGTAAATATGGCCATGGACTGACCTCATCCCCCTGTAAATATGTCCATGGACTGACCTCATCCCCCTGTAAACATTCCAATAGGCCGACATAAGATATCATGAAAATGATACCAGATGGGAAGAACCTCTGAGACTTTTTGCAAAATGATGCATTATGTTTTATTGTAATTTAAAAGAAAAAATGTTTGTGACTAAGTTTTCTTTTTTTGACATTAATTTAGTAATTGCTTGTTATGAAGCATTGTAAAGATAAATTTAACACAATCTGAAAAGGTTTTTTAAATTAAATTATATTTTCCTATGCGGAACACCCTGAAACTGAGAAAAAATTACTTTTGTCTTTTTAAGTTATATTATTTATGGCTCCTTCTAATTAAATATGATGTTGTTTTTAGATATAAAAGTAACTCTTAAATAAATTTAAGCAAATTAAATAATTTCTTTAATTATTCTGTTATTTTTCTGCATATATTTAGTGTAAGTAAAAAAAATGTGTATAGATTCCATCTCAGAGGGTGAGGTTCCATTACTTGACTCTTAATTGTTCCATTTCATATTTGTCCTTTTCAGTTGTCATTGACCGTAAACTTGACAGGAGTTGTGACATTGGTGCGTTTGAGTTAGCGTACAAGCAACCCCTTGTCACTGTCCCGCCATACATTGGTATCAATCTTTGTGTTGAGGGCCAGTCTGTGAAGAGACCTCAGTGCGTCCTTAAGCCGCAGATCAGGCAATCGGATCCAGGTCTTACTGAATCGCTCTTCACACCTCGAACTGTTACCATGAGGCAAACCATAATAGATCGGAACTTTGAGATCAAGAAGATCATGAGCGTAGATTCCAGTCCGAGCAAACATGATAAAGTTCGCATTCCGGAGTCGACAAGTTCCAAAAATGTTGTGACCTTGTCTTCTAAAGAAGTGGCGGCCAAGGTGAACACTTTCCGTACGGTTGGTGAAGCAGAGAGGCTCAAAGCCGGGAGTAAGTCATCACACAATGGCATTGCCAACTCACCAAATGTCATGACAGACACTAAGGCAAACTCTGGAGGTGACAGCATGGCCGGAGGATCTGCCGGGTCAGCTATCAGCAAGCATTCAAAAGCCAGAGAGAGTCACAAGAGTGATAGTTTGAGTTCACTAACTCAGACTGAGGCACAGCAGTCGGCACCGAAGCTGGAAGAACTCACTTATCACAATGGTCCCCCAGTCTCAACATCCAGTGCCCTGCCCACCAGCCCGTACCTGGCCAGTCTGAACCAACGGAGGTTCATCTCAAAAAAGTCAGTCTCCATGAACTACACCATTCCACCAGCCCAAGGCGCGGAGAGAATGGGCCCTGCCAAAGCTGTAGTGGTCAGCAATGTGGAGTCAACAGACCTGAAGAACACCAGACCAGCCAAAGGTAACAGCAAACCTCTCGTGGCCTTCCCTCCTGCTCAAAGGCTCAAGAAAAGGGCCCACAATGCATTTTCAAAGCCCAATGAGGCCATGTCTCAATTTGCCCCACCCGGTACATTAGATTCTGTGGTCTTCCATTTACCCAAGGTCCCATACACTGGGATGAGCATTGACCAATCCAGGGAGGCCAAGGTCCCAACCATCCCTAGCATGAAATACATGCGTTGCCCCCCTACCGAGCATGTCAATAACCTCAGTTATTTTGCAATAGTAGGGCTCTCTGAGAAGTTTTGAATTGAAAGGGTAAATCTCATAAGCAATTTGTTACTTATTTGATACCAAACTATATTAAGATATAAAGAAGTTTTTTAATTTAAAATGTAAGGACTGCCCTGCTGGTCACAAATATTGAGTAAATCTCACGATATTCTCAACTAGAAGTCATAAATATTCAGTTAATCTCACAGTATTCTCAACTAGAAGCCATAAATATTCAGTTAATCTCACAATATTCTCAACTAGAAGCCATAAATATTCAGTTAATCTCACAGTATTCTCAACTAGAAGCCATAAATATTCAGTTAATCTCACAGTATTCTCAACTAGAAGCTATAAATATTCAGTTAATCTCACAATATTCTCAACTAGAAGCCATAAATATTCAGTTAATCTCACAATATTCTCAACTAGAAGCCATAAATATTCAGTTAATCTCACAGTATTCTCAACTAGAAGCCATAAATATTCAGTTAATCTCACAATATTCTCAACTAGAAGCTATAAATATTCAGTTAATCTCACAATATTCTCAACTAGAAGCCATAAATAATCAGTTAATCTCACAGTATTCTCAACTAGAAGCCAGAAACAGATCAAAGAAACCATCTGATTGAAAACCTTAATTGTGATCTCATTTGTTTAACTCATCCTCCAACCATTACACTGGGCTATTACTTATAGCTCTAGGTACCAGTGAGAAGAAGAAGTTACCTTTGATAAGAATTTTGAGGTACTTGAACAAAAGAGACTTGAACAGATTGCTAGTTTCAGTTTCATCTTACTTTCTTGGTCATCCAAATTATTATCAGCTATCCATCTAATCTATTTGTGAAGGAGAAAGTTTGTTGGCTGGTTTGCTTGCACTCTCGAGTCTTGTGATTGATCAAGTTTTGCAGAGTTATTCTTTAGGATCTTGTGGAATTATACATCTATTTCCAGCTACAAATGTTCTTTTTATTCAGATCTGGGGACTCGTGAAGTCCCCTTAAGGAATATTAAATATTGAGGGAAAATCTAATGGAAAATTTAGATGGGTATTTTTCCTCCAAAGCTTTTCATTCATGATGCAGCGCAACATAAAATGCAGTGATCTTGATTGAGCCCATTTGTTTCATAACAACTAAAAAAATGGTTGTCTAATGTGAGGTAATCTTACCTCATTACAACATGAGAGGTACCATAGGTCTTTGGCATCCATTTAACATTGGCCGGTTTACAGGAAGTTAGGTCACAGATTTTTAATGTTAGGAAGGGAATACTATAGAAATGAGCAGAAATACGCCTGTGAAGAAAACTTGGGCAAAGCTGGGAAAAAGAACCTTCAATCTTGGGCAAAGCTGGGCATAAGAACCTTCAATCTTGGGCAAAGCTGGGCATAAGAACCTCCAATCTTGGGCAAAGCTGGGCATAAGAACCTTCAATCTTGGGCAAAGCTGGGCATAAGAACCTTCAATCTTGGGCAAAGCTGGGCATGGGAACCTCCAATCTTGGGCAAAGCTGGGCATAAGAACCTTCAATCTTGGGCAAAGCTGGGCATGGGAACCTTCAATCTTGGGCAAAGCTGGCATGGGAACCTTCAATCTTGGGCAAAGCTGGGCATAAGAACCTTCAATCTTGGGCAAAGCTGGGCATAAGAACCTTCAATCTTGGGCAAAGCTGGGCATAAGAACCTTCAATCTTGGGAAAAGCTGGGCATAAGAACCTTCAATTTTATAAAGCAATAACACAATTTAAAAAATAAATAAATAATCTGTTATATGAAATTATCTCTAGATCAGTTTGTTGGTGTATTATCATGAAAATCTAATGTAATGACTTATCTTATTGACATTAATTGTATTTGATAAAGGAACATGATAAGAAGTTAGTCTTTTTTTTTTCTGTGACCAATATGACCTGTTGGCACAATAATCTATAGTTGCGTTTAATGAACAGAGTCAATCTGTTACATGACTAACTAACATAACTCAAAGGAGAAGTTTGAATAACATCTCCCTTCTCATTGAACACACCCTTTCTCTTTAGTTATCCCACCACCTCATTGGAAACTTAGATAATTTAAATGCAATTTAAATCTTCTATCGCAGTAGCTCTCACTGTGTAGATATATAGATATTTTTTAATTTTTTTGTTAAGTATAATTAGGTCAAATAGTTCCACTTATCCCTTACTAATCAACCTTGTCATATATTAGTGGCAATATTGTTAGAAGTGAATCCCTTTAGATGCTTTAGAACAAAACCTACATAACATAAAAAATATTATATACAAATGTCTATACTTAATTGTATTAGTCGCTGTTGTCTTAGTTAAAAACAACAGCTGGTATCCTTATTAAATACATTGATGTACTTGTTGCTCTAATGAAGAATCGCAACACTTGGAGTAGCTCTCACCATGGAGGTAGGAATGTTAACATCACAAGAACTTTTCTTCTTGCATGGACTGTCATGGGCATGAAAAAATAAATGTGAATTTAGCTTTCAAAAAGGCCTTATATTTTTCGTCAATGTTGCTAGCTCAGAAAATTTAACAGTTTATGGGAGTAGAACAAATGTTTGTGAAAGTAATCATCAAGAATTTGAGCATTATCTACACAATCAACTCTATCAAATCTGATGATAAGTTTTCAAATCTTTCACTTTTTCCAATTGCTTGAAAAAAAATTCCATTAGAGGCGAATAGGGCTGTTCTTTGAAAACTTTTAATGTGTAGATGAATTTTGTTCACTTATTTATTTATTTTTAGTTACATTTTAACAGATCTTGAGGTATGGCCCAATATGCAGCATGCAGTCATTTTGTTCACTAAAAGTAAAGAACACATGCTTAACTGGCTAATTTTTTTTTTTTTTTTTTTTTTTTTTTTTTACAAATAGGAAAGGTCTAAAGTTTATAATTAGTTTTTTTAACGCTTATTTGCCTTCATTTTTTTTTTTTTTTTATTTAAATTATATTTTTTTTTTTTTTTTTTTTTTTTTTTTTTTTTTTTTTTTTTTTACAAATAGGCAAGGTCTAAAGTTAATAATTAGTTTTGCTAACGCTTATTTGCCTTCATGTTTTTTTTTCTGAAAAGGCCTAAAAAAGAGAAAGCTCAGTTTTTTTTTTTTTTTTTTTTTTTTTTTTTACAAATAGGCAAGGTCTAAAGTTAATAATTAGTTTTGCTAACGCTTATTTGCCTTCATGTTTTTTTTTCTGAAAAGGCCTAAAAAAGAGAAAGCTCAGAAGGGGCCGTCTATCTCTGTCTCTGCCAAGATCTTTCTCCATGGATGTTCACCTGGCTTTTAAAAACTCACCATACCTGATGGCCAACAAACTGCCACCCTTGCCAATGGCTGCACTTGAGCCATATGGCTCCCCTCTGAAAGGGGCCATGCCATTATAAGGGATTAGTTTGTGGGCAGTAGAGGTCAACTGTATTGGGGTAACAAGTGATCAGTTTAATCTTTTTTTTTTTTTTTTCTTCTTGGCTTTACAGTAGCATAGTCACTGCTTGTCTTGTTGTTCCTCCAAATAGTACCCCAAAAATGCTTCTTTTAACATGTCCATTTTTGACTCAATGTTGTGTCTTTTTATTTGTGTCCCCCTCATACATTGTACTCATTTATAATGCTAGAGTGTGTAGCTAAAACAACTTAAATGTAGGCCTACTCATCAATACTATTTGGGTCACAAGTGCTCTCAGGCTCTAGATAGATTTACACTTGACATAATTTTCTGTCTCTTACCCATGAAAAGGAATCTGTGCTGGACAATATTTTATTGCAATAGAACAAAATATATTAGTTTAATGCAGAATCAGATGGAAAAAAAACCCCCACCAAATTTATATAAAGAAGTGCTCTCAAATCGTGACAAAAGTTTATTATCATGTTTTCACCATCTGCCTTTCCTAAAGGGTTTTAGTTACATTAAAGAGCTCGAGGTTGGGATTCCAGGTTGGCATTCCTGAGGCTGGCATTCCTGATATAAAGAAAATTTAAATAGTTTTCATGTTATAAATTCCATTTCAGTCTTGTTTTCCTGGGCAGACTGAGTTACATGTTAAATCTTTTGTGTGTGCACCATCCATTCTCTTGGTCCACTTCTAAGCTGTTACAATAGTTAGCATGACAATACTGCTTAATGAAGCAAAAACTTATTTTCTCAGCTTGTTTCACTGTTGCCATGGCAACTTTTGAAGGGGTATTTGTGTTATGATTTGTTACTAGTACCTTGTTTAATGTAGTCATTTGGCAAATTTCAGGGTTTCCGCTACTTTAATGCTTGTTTAAAAAAAGTTAAAACATTCAGTTTTCCTTCATCTCAGCCACAGCATGAAAGATTGTCCTTCCACGCATCTTGCCAAGATAGGACTTTAATTCAATATAAAAATTTGATGATAAGATTTCTCTATTGAAACTGCAAATTATACTTAAAATTGGTTTTCTCAGCCCTATCCTAGCACTCTCAAGGCTAATACTTAATTTTATCATTTAAATTCTCTTTCAATACAGCATAATGCATCAAAATTGCACCAACACTTAGTCAAATTTATTTCACTGTTTGGTGGCTGAACTGTTGTCACTAGCCTTAGTCAATGATTGAATTGTTGTCACTAGCCGGGTCAATGATTGAACTGTTATCACTTGCTTAAGTCAACAACTGAACTGTTGTCGCTAGACTGAGTCAATGATTGAACTGCTTTCACTAGCCTTAGTCAATGATTGAACTGTTGTCACTAGCCTAGTCAGTGATTGAACTGTTGTCACTAGCCTGGGGCAATGATTGAACTGTTGTCACTAGCCTAGTCAATGATTGAACTGCTTTCACTAGCCTCAGTTAGTGATTGAACTGTTGTCACTGGCCTCAGTCAAATCAATGACTTTATTTCACATAAGAATACTGCAAAAAACTGTTTTTGATGTGCTTCCCATTCTTTTGTTTTAATCCAACTTAAACTCTGCTAATGCTTGCTTTAATTTTAATTCAGTATTTTTTAAAAATAGATTTGTTTGATCTCCCCCATTTTGTAGTGTTTTATTCTTCCACATATAATTTTGCTCCAAAGTCTCAGTCACATTTTACCAAAGGATTAATCAATCTCATAAACTGGGTATACAGCTTCTTATAGACGTGAGCTGTTGGCACACTTTTCTGAATTCTTTATTAAATAGACGTGAGCTATTGGCACACTTTTCTGAATTCTTTATTAAATAGATGTGAGCTATTGGCACACTTTTTTTTCTTTAAACAAAATTAATGACTGATTATAAGATGAAATAGATATTGTGATTAGGATCATGGTACTGTACAATCTTGTTAACTTATGATCAGCCTGAGTGTTATAGAAGTTATATCAAGTAAATAAAGAACATGTTTTCCATAGTTAAATATAGAACAGTCTTACAGTATCTGATGATGTTTATAGTATAGAGCTTTTCATACAGATTGATATGGATCTGATGTAAATTATTTTAACCAGGAGGGAAATTGGGTAACACACAAAGAGGGAAATGGTATGCTCTGGAACGCCATGGGGTAACCTGGAGGGACATTTGATGACCTGGGGGGACATGAGTTGACTTAGATGAACTGAAGGTGACAGGGAGGTTACTTGGGGGTGACATGGGTTGACCTGGAGGGACATTTGATGACCTGCAGGGACATTTGATGACCTGTGGGGACATTTGATGACCTGCAGGGACATTTGATGAACTGGAGGGATATTTGATGACCTGGTGTCTTTGATGGACTTAAGGTGACCTGTAGGGACTTGGGGTGACATGGAGGGATTTGTGGTGACTTGAAGGGATATGTGGTGACTTGGAGGGACTTGGGGTGACATGGAGAGACATCATATCCTTCCTTCAAACAGGAATTTAGACAAATGTTAAGATTTTTTATTTGAAACATCAGCTTCATTTAGTGTTTGAGTAATGTGTGATGGGATATAAAGCCTAAACCTCTATTTGTGCTGCACATTCTTTTATATTTACTGTGGTTACTAACATTACTTATACACCTTATGTCTCAGGTACTGTCATATCTGGAACTTCTTGGAATCGCACATGTCAGTGGTGTGGTAGAGGAGGTGGTTTACAGTTGGACTCTGCCGATCCTAATTGTCCATGCCAGAGAGATTCTGTGTTGGTGACCTCGTACCCATCATCAAACGTAGAATCCCTGGGGGTCACTGCCCAGAACACGCCAACCGGTAGGGCTAGGTCGATCAGCAGAAACAATCTGAAAACTGCAAGACACACTTTGTTTGTCACACCCACGTACCCCCCAGTGAGTGATGTTGGTTCGGATCATGTTGAGGAGGCTTCAAATATAGAGTCCAAACCTGTCAGGCCCAGTTCTGCCTACACTGAAGTCACATTATCACCTAAGAAGCTACGCAACCCGCGAGGTAAAACTCACAAAAGGAGAAAGTCGGTGAGCTCCTCGGGCCAACCCCAGGAGACGCTGGGCATATTCAACACCCCATACCAACTGAAAGTCCAGAGCAACTTAACACGATCTCAAGATCTTTACCGTAACGCCAGTTCTTTCAGTTACACTAGCGGTAACTGGCAGAATGTCATCTACGATAAGCCTCAACCTTATGGCATTTCCCCGTATACAAGTGGCACTGACCCAACCAGGCGCACGAGTGTCCAGTACGCTGGTCTAAGGGGTATGGTGGGCCTCCGAGCCAACTCCACTCATTCGGTGGTCAAGATGTGGCCCACGATGACTTATCGAGATTCGGGCCACTATGTCAGCCCCCTGGGCGTCATGACTCGGAGAAGGCTTCAGATGAGGCAGTCCAGAGGAGGCGTGTCATAGATTCACGTTTCAGGACGGACGAGTTTGATGAGATGTCACCCGTCACAAGCTCCACCTCCCTAATCAGAATACCATGATCGTTTTTGTTTTACCAACAAACTGGGAAAAGTCTTGTGAACGTCTTGAATGAGTTTGATTGTCTGAGCAAATTAAGGGTGATGAGTCCTGATAGTTTTCTTTTTCCTCTTTGGTCATCTCCATGATCTCGCTGAGCATCAGGAATAAAAATGTACGGGACATTTCTCAATGGATTGTGTTGGGACAATGGGCTGCTGTGTTTGAGCAACAGGTCTGTTCAGTTTTATCCCACTGAGAAATTGAAGAATATGAAAATGTCCTGACACTCCCACATTAGGCTTTGTCTTGCCACTCCTACATTAGGTTTTGTCCTGACACTCCTACATTAGGTTTTGTCCTGACACTCCTACATTAGGCTTTGTCCTGACACTCCTACATTAGGTTTTGTCCTGACACTCCCTTATTAGGTTTGTAGCAATTGACTGCACTGCTCCTAAAACAAATGCCCAATCTTGAGATACAGTACAGTCTGGGCTTCTGTGTCCTCCCTTGGCCAATAGTTATCTCATACTTTATTGATGGTGGGTCATACTCTCTAGTGGTAGAGAAATCTTAGCTGTTGCTGATTGTGTCTTCACCTGGCAAGCACAGGCTCATCAACATGGAGCTCAGCTTTGAAAGTAGTCAGCTCCCATCATTGCACCAAATAGCAGCTCAGTATTCTCTGACATTAAAACTAACACAAATCAAAGCTAGGGTTTTACCTCATTTATTTCTTGTTAACAAAAAATTGTAATGTTTCCTGTTACTGTTATGTCACTCAGCAAAAATGTTGTTTGTTTACTGCTGATTTCATTGTTTTCTTTCATTGGTAGCACTAACAAATTAATTATAATTCTGTTTGTTGCATTTACCTTAGTTGATTTCAATCTTTTATTCCAACGTATCAAAATTTAAGACGTAGAGCAATTTTATAAGGGAAAAGATCATTGCAAATCAATTTATCAAATAATAGTTTCATATTATTTTAACTTTCCTATGGGCACAAAGCAAACTTCCATTGTGCTTAAGGACAGTGCAAATTTACTGAGAATAGTACCAGATGTTTTAGAGAAATGTTAACAACTTGAAACATATAATTTTAAACTTTTTGATTGTAATCTTCTGCTTTGTCATCACTGTTTTTCACTTCTTTTTTTTTTCTGTTTGGAATTTGTTCTTGATTTTCTTTGTATTTGTTCTTGATTTTCTTTGTATTTGTTCTTGATTTTCTTTGTATTTGTTCTTGATTTTCTTTGTATTTGTTCTTGATTTTCTTTGTATTTGTTCTTGATTTTCTTTGTATTTGTTCTTGATTTTCTTTGTATTTGTTCTAACCTAACCGCTGAGCATGTCTTGGCAGTTGACCCCGGTAAGACCTTTCATATAATCCTCAAGTTATTAATTACCTGACCTATAATAGAGCCTCAGAAGTTGACCTTTCCTGCCCAAACAAATTAAAATTGTTTTACTTTCATGATAAAAGATTTCTCACATAAAACTAATGCTGGTCTCTGAGCAATGCAAATAAGTAACTGAATTGTAGATTATCCGTGACAATGATATATAGTCATTTTTAAGTATAGGTTCTGGCTACTGTTATTTCCAACTTGATGGGTACTTTGGTCACCACTCTTGAATTGTGCTTCTGAGCTACCAACATGAGCTGAGATTGTCATCAGCTATTACCTGACCTCAGACTTCTTCTCTTTTACATGTCTTTGGATTTTAAAAATGTGAGAACTGGGTTTCTTTTGGTATACATACTCTGTGGGTCATAAAGTAAGCTATTACTATTACATGCCTCTATTTCTCTTACAGCTATGCAAATGTCAGTTACTGTGCTTTGTCATTTCCGACCCCTTGTGTTGAAGTCAATACACAACCACTGTCTCAATTTCTTAAAGATAGCATTATTATTCTAGGCATTGTGCTGTTGCAAAATTTAGTACATTTACAGTTTATTTTTGATGCATACTTTTAGAAAAATCTTTATGTATCATAGTTCTTCCAAGTCAATGTCTGAATATGAGTGTTTTCTGCCAGAGGAGAATGTCATCATTGTTTTTATGTGTTATGGGTGTTAACAATTAACATGAAAAATGTATTCTAAATACAGGTCATCAAATAAAAGGGTACTGTATCATGGAAACATCTGTTTAAAAAATACTGCATTATTCCCCCTTGTCATCCCGTATCTTGTGAGTAGGATTTTATTTCCATGTCTATACATTAGATGAGAGCTCTTCATCATATATGTTCAAATAATTAGAGATTCATATTTTAGAGCGTTGGGTATTCAAAAGATTTTGAGCCCAGAGCATACAAATAGGAAGAAGTTTTGTCAGGTCTCGCTAACATAACAACATGACCTTCTGGAAAGAAACTTTCTACAACTTGATATATTTTTATTTTGAGATCCATTGTGTAATTAAACAGTATTGCAAGAGAGCTCATTTTGTCTCATTGGATATGTTTTCTGAGCTTTCCTTAATGAGTCTGTAAACTTGTAATGAGTTATTGCATGGAGTTAATGGGAAAAAACAACATCAAAGTACTGTAACAGCTTCATGTGTTCTTCTTTATTCTTTTAATTGTAACCTGCCACTCTTCTGGGTTGTTTGATTTGATTGGTGTTACAAGGTATACAAAAAAATAATGTACAAAGACTTGTAGGATATTACTGCTTCATTTCTTTCTACTCGAGTTAAAAGTCTAATGCCACCCTATTCAACGCCTGTGTGTGTACAGACCCCGCCAGAAAGATCAGATTAGCTCTCAAGTGTTTCAAGATGTCTTCCTGTATATTTAGTCACTGTTTGAAATACTTTGAACCATTATATCGACCTACCTTTGGGGAATGTCTTGCGGGATCTTTACACTGTGCTGTGCTTACAATTTGTAGAATGATTATTTAATCGTTCCCTTTATTAGAAGCTCAAATTATAAAATGCTTACAACTCTTGATATACCTTACACCTTTATGCCATGCCAGCTATTTAATCTTGTGTTTGTAAACATTTTAATATCATAATTAAAATAAGCACATGTGAATAAGATGTGGAGGGGTTTTTTGCCAATTTTTTCTATCCATAATATGGACTTTGCCAAAATTCTCATGAGTCAAAGAAATAGTGTTAGTGTAAGGAAATGACTTTTTGAAATGTTATACTTTCCCATGTCTTGTTGCTTGAAAAGTTTCACTGATACATTTCAATATAAACTAAGATGTTAATATTGCTTTGGAAACTTTTCTTAATGTCCATGTTATTTCAAGTGTGATGTTAATTTGTTAATCGCTTGCTCATTTACTTCTGCTGATGTTAGCATCTTTGAAATTTAGTCAGCATGCATTTTGCATGAATTCAGTTTTACTTCCTCACTATACTTGCAGACCTGTTTACTCTTACGATTTTGGCGTACAATGTACAATTTTGAGGTTTATACATTATGTATACTGTTTGTGTTTTTTTACTCTTAAGATTTTGTGAAGATATTGTACGATTTTAAGAGTTTGATGGTAAACCGGTCTGTACTTGCCAGTTTTCCTTGTGAAATCATTTCAACATAACATAAGAATGTAATTGTCAGTGTATTTACTAGGGCTTCTTGACACTCTAAACATATTTGAAAAGGGGCTCCTAAGGATGTGCCCAAGGACGTGCCCTACTTTTAGAACTTAAATTTCCATCTTGTACACTTTTATTTGACTTTGTCTTATGAAAATGACAGCTGAGCTCTGTTAAGGATGGCAGATTTAGAAGACTAATTCCCTAGCACAATCTCAGACCTCTGAAACTGTCTGTTATGTAGATGTTCTTACAAAGAGACTTGAACAAAATCATGTTTAGGATACCTGTCAGTTAGATTTTGATACCCCCCCCCCCCCCCCCCCCCCCCACCTACCTACTTTGCTAATTTGTATACATTTTAATTTCAAGCAATTATTTTGTTGTAAAATTTCAGACAATTATTTAAAATTTTTCGGAAATCTTAAAAATTCACTGTTTAAAAATTTAATGGGGGTTTAAAAATTTGATCACACAAAGAAATATAAGGGGAGTGTAGCAGAGAAAGCAAAGTTGAATGAAACACCAAATAACATCTCTTGCGTATGAATCTGTATATTATATCATTACATATATCGCCCGGTGAAATGGGAACCATCATACCAAATCAAGGCTTGTTTCATCTTACTGTAGATATTCCAGTGCCGTATGGGAAACCTGGGGGATACTTTGACTTTGTGATTTTCAATTTTTGCTTCTTATAGATTTTAGCATGTGAACCACTTTGGTAGGATGAAATCTTCACCAAAAATAAAGGTTATTTTTGTGGTAAATAATTGGTTAAATAATGTTCCATTCAAAACTTGTTTAATTCCATGAGTTTAGAAAGCTGTGGATAAAAAATGGATTTGACTATTTATCTTAACATTTTCTCAAATGGTTTTCAAATTTACAATATAATTTATTTTTCCCCATTTTACTAATATAGAAGGAAATATTCAATATTTAGAATGAATGGTTTGTACCAGTACCAATGTCAAAATAATGTTTTCTACTTCTGTAAGCAAATATAATATTAACTATGCATACAATAAGCTTAATTAGTTGCCACATTTTTTTTTTTTAAACGAGATGAAGAAATATTGTGGTTTGATTAATGAATATCTGACAACATTGGACTTTCAAAACAGTTAGGTGGAGAAAAAATCGATCAATTAATTGAATTTTTAAAGCCTTTACTTAATTTGAGGATTAAAGAAAAAAAACACTAACAAAGTTTTGATAGTGTAAGCCACTTGTCAATCTGACAGTGTCAGCCACTTGTCGATCTGACAGTGTCAGCCACTTGTCGATCTGACAGTATTAGCTACTTGTTGATCTGACAGTGTCAGCCACATGTTGATCTGAAAGTGGTAGTCCCATGCAGCTATTCAGCTTTGCATGCAGGCTTTTCTTTTTGTGCCCCGCTTCTAGGAATTAGCTAGTGTGTGGCTTCTTTTATCAAGTTCTAGTTCTAGAATGTGCTATTAATAATTTATAATCTATCAGGCCAATGTCTTAAAGCTTGGCTTTACATAATGTCAGGGTATGCAATTTAGAAATGTATTTATTTAATTATCTCTGGGGTGCCATTACATTCTATGAGTGTGTGCATTTATTACATCTTAACGCCACAAACTATCTTAGATTATGAAATGAATTCATGTTGGCGTCAGTTGTTATAACTATTTCCCTGGGGAAGCCAATCAATCATCTATGCACTTAGAATGTTGTTGCTCTCATTCATTTGTTTTTAGTGTGCAATCTGACCAGCCTTACCCAGTACAGTATTGTTGCTTTCATTTTTTGTGTAACTAACATGGTCTATTGTATAAATGTTGAATCAATGTTATATTGGATTATTGAGGTCCAAAATAATTCTTTGAATTAAAATTGTTAACAAACATGTTTTTTTAAGGGGGCATCCTAATTTTTATTACAATTGAATTTAGAAAAAAAAAAAAATTCTATTACATTTTAATGCATAAGGTTATTGAGTGTTCTATTTGAAAAAAAATTATGTTACATTGTAATGCATAAGATTACAGAGTGTGTCATTTTTTTTTATGGATGTGTTTAATATTGGATATTTTGGAGCTTGAGACAGGTATATGAGTTATTTTGTTGCACATGTTTAATTTGTACATTATCTCTTGCCATGGCACCCCATTTACATACTTGTAACCTCATGCATACGACTTGTCAAATAATGGAATTTAATATTTCACACGGAGTGTCTAAAAACTGAGGTTTATTAGAAGGTATGTGGCTTAAACAAATAAAATAACTCATCTATAAAATTGAATGCTAATATAACACACAAGACCAATTTAATGAATGTGATGTCTTATGCTTATTTTAATCATTTAGTGCAAGATTGACCTAGAATGATCCTAATTTAAATGAAGTCATCATTGCTGCACAGAGTTTGAGTTTAAGGATTTTTTTTTTTTTAAATTTTGTTGCACCCTTAATTTATAATACAGTTTATGCGAGTTGGCACCAATGTTTACACATTTAATCAACATGAAGTTATATGGGTCCAATATATTATTTATATGTATGCATGTGTTTTATTTGTTGTGTTTAATTTGCATCATTTATTAGTAACTCCCCCCCCTTTTTTTTTAAAATAACATTAACATTTTTCTTTCTGGGATTCAGGTTTCATGTCAAAGAAACAAGTTTTTTAATTGTTTGATCTCACTTAAAAAATATAAAAAAATTTCAGGTAGAAATGGCCAATGTCATTACGTGTATATGTACACGTTGCAGTTGAGTCATTTTCGCTGTGTAACACAAAATCATATTTAAATAACATTCATATCTGAACTTTACCATGTGTACTGTTACATTCGTTAACCCTTTCCACTCCTTTTATAGTTCCCCATTAACCCTTCCCACTCATTTAATAGTATCGTCTTGTGCCCTTCATCATCCCATGCTGGGCCCTTCATTGTCCTTTCCTGTGCCCACAATAATCCCCGTTGGATGCGTTCAGTATACATTTATTTTGAATCCCCATATGGTGTCATTTATGTCTAGAATCCTTCATACAGCTGATAAGTTCTTGGATGTAAGACCAAGTTAACATTCTAAGATATGGATGGATGAAAAACAACTGACCTCAAGGAGCACATGCAATCACATTTAACACTAAACATTTTTTACCCACTGGTTTCTGTGTACACACCCCCTCAACCCCCATATACTAACACATTTCAATCTACTGTGATAACAACGGCTGTGCTTATACACTGTTATGTTGTGTGGTTTTTTTTGCTCTCATTGTATACGCATTGCCTGTGTCAAGACAAAGTGCATGACCATGTGCCTGGTTTTTTCAAGGTGCTGATATAGAATAAAGAGCAATGTTGTTTTACCAATGTCATTTAAAGGTCTGGATTTTTAGCTTTTAATTAAAACAAATCTTTTGCCAATGGAACATTTCAGAGTTAATAATTATTTGTTGTTGTTGTTTTGGTGTGTTTTTCGTTGATGTTGTTGTGTGTTTAGATTCGTTATTTTATTTTTAACCCAACCAATCGGAACTGAGTTGGTGTCAAAAACACCAAGGAAACTGCAGTTAAAGGCTTGAACTTGAATGTTTCCTAGAAAAAGCAACAATTCCACAAGTCAAGATTTTCAAGGATAGAATGACTGGAGGAGGGCGTCCAATAAAAGAAAATAAAGTGTGGGTGGGGGGGGGGGGTATTCAACAAGAGGGTTATTAGCGATTAAACATTAAACACGGGTGTAATAGCAGAGCACCATTACAACAAGAGACCTTGGAGTCACGCTTACAGACACCCTCTCCATGGACAAACATGTCACGAATATATGCAGATCAGCATATAACGAAATTAGAAAAATCAGCACCATTAGACACCTCCTCTCCTTTGATGCCACAAAAACTCTCGTCTCTTCACTCATTCTTTCAAAATTTGACTACTGTAACATTCTTCTCTCAGGCATTCCTCAACACCACATAGAAAAACTTCAGAAGGCACAGAACTCAGCATGCAGACTCATTTTTAAATTAAAGAAACATGACCACATTCAACCACACATGCGGCAACTCCACTGGCTTCCAATATCCTCTCGCATCAAATACAAGTCTGCCAATCTTTGCTTCAACTCGTTCACTGACCCTCACTTTCCTGTCTATCTCTCTGAACTGTTGCTTCCTTACATCCCCACAAGACAACTACGGTCTTCCATTGACAGTAGAACCCTCTCAATCCCAAGAACCAAAACTAAGACCATCGGTGAACGCTCCTTCTGCTTCCATGGGCCCACGTTCTGGAACCAGCTCCCCTTCCATATCCGTCATTGTGAAACCTCGTCCATTTTCAAAAAGTCCCTTAAAACTCATCTGTTTAGGTCCGCCTATGACCTGTGATGCACCCTCCTTGCCCTGCCTCATTTTCTGTTTCGGGTTGATCCTGAAGTATAGGCCAAAACGTGTCAAAGTGTCCTCGTTTTATAGCCATTTTCATTGTTTCTATTGTATAGTAGTTACTATCCTAGTGTCTCCTTTTTATTTTACTTAGTTTACATGTTTTTTCATAATTGTAAAGCGCTTAGAGCTTTATGGTAAGCGCTATATAAAAATGCCTAAATAAATAAATAAATAAATAATAGCAGAGCACCATTACAACAAGGGTGTAATAGCAGAGCAATATTACAACAAGGGTGTAATAGCAGAGCACCATTACAACAAGGGTGTAATAGCAGAGCACCATTACAACAAGGGTGTAACTGAGCAGAGCACCATTACAACAAGGGTGTAACTGAGCAGAGCACCATTACAACAAAGGTGTTATAGCAGAGCACCATTACAACAAGGGTGTAATAGCAGAGCACCATTACAACAAGGGTGTAACTGAGCAGAGCACCATTACAACAAGGGTGTAA
>CAXITT010000086.1:457202-501181 GCA_964033795.1 Lymnaea stagnalis | reverse complement strand
AACTTTCAATGAATTAAGTACCAATACCATAATAGACAAAGATGTCCTAACAATGCTCAAAACTTTCAATGAATTAAGTACCAATACCATAATAGACAAAGATGTCCTAACAATGCTCAAAACTTTCAATGAATTAAGTACCAATACCATAATAGAAAAAGATGTCCTAACAATGCTCAAAACTTTCAATGAATTAAGTACCAATACCATAATAGACAAAGATGTCCTAACAATGCTCATAACTTTCAATGAATTAAGTACCAATACCATAATAGACAAAGATGTCCTAACAATGCTCATAACTTTCAATGAATTAAGTACCAATACCATAATAGACAAAGATGTCCTAACAATGCTCATAACTTTCAATGAATTAAGTACCAATACCATAATAGACAAAGATGTCCTAACAATGCTCATAACTTTCAATGAATTAAGTACCAATACCATAATAGACAAAGATGTCCTAACAATGCTCATAACTTTCAATGAATTAAGTACCAATACCATAATAGACAAAGATGTCCTAACAATGCTCATAACTTTCAATGAATTAAGTACCAATACCATAATAGACAAAGATGTCCTAACAATGCTCATAACTTTCAATGAATTAAGTACCAATACCATAATAGACAAAGATGTCCTAACAATGCTCATAACTTTCAATGAATTAAGTACCAATACCATAATAGACAAAGATGTCCTAACAATGCTCATAACTTTCAATGAATTAAGTACCAATACCATAATAGACAAAGTATAAAGCGGGTGGGGGGGGTATGCTTTCAGCACTGCGGGGCGGGGGGGGGGTGAATATAGACGCTCATTAGTCAGGGTGAAAACAGATTAATCCACAATTTTGTTGAACACATCTACCACACGAATGAAGGTACATCTACCACATGAATGAAGGTACCTTTTCCACATGAATGAAGGTACATCTACCACATGAATGAAGGTACATCTACCACATAAATGAAGGTACATCTACCACATGAATGAAGGTACATCTACCATATGAATGAAGTTACCTTTTTTGTTGACAAAATAATACATTCGCCACCGTGTTTAAAACCAATCTATCGTACACACTTTCTTCTTCTCTTTTTTTTCCTTACCCACAAATCTTAATTGACCATCAGTTTTATATTTATTCTAGGACTCAAACGAAAAGAAATATTATTTTACTAGATATCGCCCGCCAAGCATTAGCGACAGCAATGCGTGAACTTCCCATCTACCAAAGTTACTTGACAAAAACTCAAATAACGCCAATTTAAGAATCCAAATTTTTTGCTACACCCCTTCCCCCACGATACGTCACTGCACTCGTCTTATTTCACGCCCATGAACTATATTAAATATCCTGATGTCCCAAACACTTATAAAACGAAAGTATTTTATACTTTCTTTCAAACATTCAGAATTACTTGAAATATAATCTCAAAACCGAATTTGCTGATTAGTAAACAGCCTATTAGACAGCAGTTTACGAGTCACACCAGAAGTGCAATATATATAAGTCATAAGAGATCAGATAATTCCATTGTACTTTATTTATTTCTAATTTGTTATTTGCCATTAATTGGTCGATGAAGCAGGCTTTTGGTCGAGACCTTCGTTGCTATTTGATGTATTATTTCAAGTCTTCAATTGCCACGAGTTTTTAAAAAGTGGCCTATCTTACATAGATATTAATCCCCACCCCCCTTTTCCCCAAATCTGTTATTTCCCCTTAGCTGACGAGGGTGGGGACCCTGGCTTCCTTTTGATTGAGTGGAAGGCAAATTTATAATTTAACTGAAAAAAAAAAATGAAAAAACCAACAGAAGACTGAAAAAGATCAATTTTTACTCATCTAATATTATGTGCTTGTTGTTGTTTTTTTTAATGAATGCCTAGTGTGTATATTTAAGTAAACCGTTAACTTATAACTATAAGGACGGATTTAATCCATAGGCCGTACCATTCATAAGTCGGAGACATCACGAAACACATGGTTCAGCGGTTCTCAACCTGTGGGTCGCGATCCCTTTGGGGGTCGAATGACCCTTTCCCATGGGCTCGCCTCATTCTATCGGAAAATAAAGCAACGAAAATAATTTTGTGGTTGGGGGTCGCCACAACACGAGGAACTGTATTAAAGGGTCGCCTCATTAGGAAGGTTGAGAACCACTGACTTGGCGGGTTACAGATTATATATGAAAGACAAGACTATAAGTATGGGCGTAGGATGAATACATTTACAATCTCTAGTAAAAAGCATAAGGTTTCTATTGTTTTAGGTTCCCCAATTGTTCAGATTGATGTACTGAATAGAAATCGAATAAGTATATCACCGTTTTTGTTATTTTTAAATCCTTTTTATTAACTTCACCTTTGTTCAGGTGCTTCCTTGTTTAAGGCTAAATCTTTGGACGGCTAACTGACCCACTTCCCGTCATCATATCGAACTGAAACTTGGCACACAGACAAAAACACATTATTTCAAATTTTCTGCCCCACCCCCAAAAAATCAGTTTTTCCTGTTTTTCATGGGGACGATGAATGAAATATTATTTGTTCAATGGCTGAGTGTTTTGGTTTGGAGATTGTGTGCTGTTGCTATGTGCTCTGTATTTTCTATTCATTTGGGTATGCAGTAAAAATTAAATATATTTTTGAAGGGGAAAATGAAGGAAATATGAATCTTGTTTTCGCAAAATGTTAAATCACATAAAATTACATAATTTCAAACCAACATCCACACACAGGATTTACACGTAAAACTTTGTTTCTTGGGTTTGTTTTTAGCATCATTCACATAATCAAAGTTTGTTCTTTGTATTATTAATATACTATTTTTTTTGGCTTGTATCATTCACATAGCATAATTAATTCTTGTTGTTTGCATCAATCCATCATTCACATAATTGAATGTTGAGATTTGTATCATTCACATAACTTAATTAAATCATGATGTTTGCATCATTTTCATAATTAAATCTTGTACCTGATATCATTCACAGATGTACATTTTGTTATTTGAATTACTCACACTCACATAATTAAATTGTGTTCTTTGGATCATTCACATAATTAAATCGTACTCTTTGTAGCAGTCGCATATATTAAATTTTGTACCATGTATCATTTACAGCATAAACTTCGTGGATAACTGCTAGTCTTTTCTTTCTTTTTTTTTTTTTTTTTCCTTTTCTTTTGCCATATCCTGTTTGAAAGTTTTTGTGCTTAGATCAAATAAATTCATACCTTTTACTGAGAGATTTAAAAAAAATAAATTTTTTTGTTTTTTTTTTTTTTTTTTTTTTTTTTTTTTTTTTTTTTTCCTTTTCTTTTGCCATATCCTGTTTGAAAGTTTTTGTGCTTAGATCAAATAAATTCATACCTTTTACTGAGAGATTTAAAAAAAATAAAAGTAAATTCCACTTAACATCCAACATCATAACATGAGTGAGTCTCCCCAGACAGCTGATCGACCCGGAAGTAATGTAAGATCCGGTAAATGATGGCATTTTAAATGCGCCAGTTTTCCGAATAATTAATTTTTAAACCTTAGTGATAAATATGAGCCTTAGATATGATTACATTATTATTTTTAACCATCTCGTTTCATTTATGCAAAAGTTTTTTTTTCCGTCAGTTCGATTATTTCTGTACGTTCATTCATGATTGCGCTTATTGAAAAGTAATAATATGCATAATATATTATTTTATTTTTAATTCTTTATATTAACTTTGGATTTGTTGGGGCTGGCTGCCTGGGGAAGGACTGGCTGCCTAGGGAAGGACTGGCTGCCTGGGGAAGGACTGGCTGCCTAGGGAAGGACTGGCTGCCTGGGGAAGGACTGGCTGCCTGGGGAAGGACTGGCTGCCTAGGGAAAAACTGGCTGCCTGGGGAAGGGGCTGGCAAAGTCTTCAGACGGCTAATTGACCCACTTCACTTCCTATCAACATATCGAGCTAAAACTTGGCACGTAGACTCGTTTCAAATGTTCACACATTCTGTCAAATTGTCAGCCCCAACCCAAAGATCAGTTTTTATTGTTTTTCTAGGGGAAGAGAGAATCAAATTCCCTCCGATAACTGCGCTAAATGAGATTCGTTCTAAAAAAAAACTCCCAAGTGCGTTTGGTGCGTTTGGTGCTACGCCTCTGATTCTTATAAAGTGAGTTACTTGTATCCATGTTCTGTCAAATGTTTATCCCCACTCGCCATTGCGCAATGTTAGATTTTCAAAAAAAGGTTTTTGCGAAAACTTTGCTTTTAAGGTTTGTTTCATTTACTGTTCGAGTTTATTGATAGTTTGCTTTTAAGGTTGTTTTTTCATTTACTTTTCGAGTTCATTGATAGTTTGCTTTTAAGGTTTTTTTTTCATTTACTTTTCGAGTGCATTGATAGTTTGCTTTTAAGGTTTTTTTTCATTTACTTTTCGAGTTTATTGATAGCTTGCTTTTAAGGTTGTTTTTTCATTTACTGTTCGAGTTCATTGATAGTTTGCTTTTAAGGTTTTTTTTTCATTTACTGTTCGAGTTTATTGATAGTTTGCTTTTAAGGTTTTTTGTTCATTTACTGTTCGAGTTTATTGATAGCTTGCTTTTAAGGTTGTTTTTTCATTTACTGTTCGAGTTTATTGATAGCTTGCTTTTAAGGTTTTTTTTTCATTTACTGTTCGAGTTTATTGATAGCTTGCTTTTAAGGTTGTTTTTTCATTTACTGTTCGAGTTTATTGATAGTTTGCTTTTAAGGTTTTTTTTTCATTTACTGTTCGAGTTTATTGATAGCTTGCTTTTAAGGTTGTTTTTTCATTTATTGTTCGAGTTTATTGATAGTTTGCTTTTAAGTTTTTTTTTTCATTTACTGTTCGAGTTCATTGATAGTTTGCTTTTAAGGTTGTTTTTTTTCATTTACTGTTCGAGTTTATTGATAGTTTGCTTTTAAGGTTTGTTTCACTTACTGTTCGAGTTCATTGATAGTTTGCTTTTTCTTTAAACGCTGCTCCGCAGACGCATAGAGAACATTTGATTTTTTAAACCCATTTTTATGTAAGTACATTCGCTTATGTATGTGCTCATTTTATGGGTATTAATTTATGTGTGTGTTCATAAGTGTATATACATATATGTGTATTTTTTATGTGTGCACTCATTTGCGTGTGGGTTCATTTTTTTATATATATATATTTTTTTTTTGTGTGAGTCCGCACCGGAGCACGGCAATACATCTGTGCGAGCGGACGAAGTTCGGAGAAATTTGTCGGTGATGAAATTGACCGAAATGGTCTCTCTACCAGATTGGTATTCTAGCAGATGTCTCAGAGACCATAAATCAGAGGCTTGGAGCTGGATATCAACGTCTCCCCGGGGATAGGTGCAGGAGGCTGTCTATCGGAATTATAAAGTGGAGTGATAGAGAAGAACAGATACACATTTTGAGTTTCTTAAACACATGTAGAGCTTCAATTACAATTCGTTGTTAATCTTATAGTTCTTTCTTCAATTGATTAGAACCGAAAATTAAAAAAAAAAAGTATCAACACAAAATCAATTATTTTATATTTAAAGATAAATTATTACAATTTCACAAGTTTTTTTTAGTATTTCTGTAGCTTTCTATAAAAGGTTTTGTTTTCCTGTTAAAAATAGGTCCTAACAATGGTCAAGCGTCATATTAACACACACACACACACACATACACAAAAACACACACACACACACACGCAAACACACACACGCACGCACACTCACACACCACACACGCACGCATCAGCACCTCTGTATTGAGACAATAAGGAAAGAGTGAGGACGGACATATCTGGATGGGAAAAGAACTGAAAAGGAAGAGGGAAAAAAAGAAGAAAAGACGAGACCACCAAAAAAGATCGTTGACCTTTTAAAGAAAAATGTAGACTTCCAACGATTTAAGTAATGTGTTTCTTAAAGATGACCCGGTAGTCCCCAACAGGGAGATGGCCTGCTTTCGCCCTAGTCTTCATATCAGAAGATTTCACGGCCAGCCAGATTTGGACAATTGATCTGTTTCGGTGACAATTTTGAAAGCACTTTAAACACGTTTATGTAACGCTTGTGGAAGCGTCACTCTGTCAGTCAGCTAGAAACTCGCTCAGTTTGTGAGTCAGTCTGTTTATTTTTTAATGTCTATATTTCTTTAGACAGAAGTATAAAGATAAGCTTAAAAATATGAGATGCTTCCTTCGACTTCCATTGTGACTGCAATATGTACTTCATGCGTCACTACAAAATATATAATTTCTTCTCTTTTAAATGTACTATCTTGCCACTAAAATAAGTACTTTCTTTGTGACTGCAATATAGACTTTCATTTTCACTACAATATGGATTTTTATTGTGAATGCAATATGGCCTTTCTTGTCATTTCAGTATGCACTATCATGTTACTACATTTTGTACTTTCATTATATCGTCATTATTTCAAGACGAAAACTCTAAAACAAAAGGTTGTAACTTTAGAGTTGTTCACAAATCACCCGGTGCTGACCCGTTCTGTAATGTGATGTTTTAATGATCACTAGGAAGGGACCCTGAATAACTCACCAGATAAATAACCTAGTCAACATATCAAATCATGTCCGCGATCGTTATAATGGCTTATTTTTGGGCTTGCACTCCGAAATATTGGAATGCCCAGAAATGTCATAAAAGAAACACCGACTGCAAATATGCGCCAATATGCATTCCTGGTTTTCGAATATGCCCAACTGTCTGCGGCACCCTCAATTTCTGAACCCCCCTACCTTACGCTGAGCAATGTGACAGTATGGAATCGGCACGCCACATACGGAGTGAATTCAGTTTCTGTATGGCTCTTGGCGCCATAATCCGTATTCCAGAATAAAACGGCCAATAAAAACACATAATTCAGGTAAATTCCAAAATGCATATCTGGATTTTGAAACGATCAAAACTTTTCCAGGGAGGGCGCCTCCCAGACTCCTATTCCACTCAAGATTCATCTGCGCTCTCGAGTTAGTCCTTCATCCCGATGAAAATTATCGTCCATTTTAGTGCCGATACATACGCTGCCTTGTGGCGTAGCTAGCATAACTGCCGCCAGTGGGGGCCTAAGATTTTTTCCGAACTCCCTTTCACGATACAAACTCCGAAAATGCTGCACCTCCATTTAAAGAAAGAGTGACACCTGGGTGGCGCCCCATCGGCCCACCCTTCCTAAGCCACTGGCAGAGGCTTAGCTTGAATGTTGGGCGCCAGGGGCAAAAGATTCATTTTCACGCCCCACTAAGCTCTGAAACCCATTATTTTCATCCATTATCTTCTATCAAAGCCCATTTTGGTGCCGCCACTGCAGTGACTCTCGGTGAGCTCTGTCCCCTCTTTCCCCCCCCCCCCAACTTAGCAGCCACTCCCTACCCAATTATCTGAAATCCCCCCCCCCCACACTTTTTTTTCCACCGGAGGAAAAGGTCCGAAAGAAACAGTGCTAGCATAATTTAGCTTGAACGTCCCTCGAACTCATTCAATATGAAATGAACATTTATTTTTTGGTCTTTGCCGTCTAAATTTCACGATTTTTAAAATGACAGATTTTGGGATAATGGGATTATGACTAAACTTTCCAGGAACCACATTTAGGTCAGGAGGCATGACCATGTCAAACTTGGTTGCGATTGTTTGGTTTTCGTGTCATTGATCGACGCATCTACAAATAAGAATAATCACTCCCGGCTTTATATATATCTACATATATAATATATATATATATAGTACGCCATAAAAACTAGGGCAACAAGACGACGACGCAGGCTGTATATAGAAGATACGCCAGAGTTAGCAAGACACAGGCAAACCCTCCCTTCCCTTGCCTGCCCATCAGTTGTCTCGAGACATGCGCACTGAGGTGGAGCTACCGCCGCCCCCCTCCTGCACCACCCTCGCTTGCCAGCCATGCGTACACCCCAAAAAGCTCACGGCGTATGCTAAGCCGCGGGTCGGCTATATTTATATAGCTCATGGGTGTGAAATAAAAGTGTGGAGTGACGTATCATGAAAAGAGGGTGGCGGGAGCGAAAGTGGTGTAGCAAAATTGGCATTCTTCAATGTGCTTAACTTGAGTTAAGGTGTTTTTTTTCAAGTAACTTTAGTAGATGGGAAGTTCACGCATAGCTTTCGCCAATGTTTGGCAGGCTATATCTAGTTTTAGATTATTTCTGCTGTGCTAACTTCTTCAGCGCAATCTTTACGCGGAGTGTTCTGTTATACAAAAAATAGGTTATTCGCATCACGCCCGATCTCAAATCATTGATAGAATTGACTCTTCTGTACAGTGTTCATATATATCACACACCCTGACTAGAAGGAAAATCAGATATCACACTCCCTGACTAGAAGAACAATCAGATATCACACACCCTGACTAAAAGGACAATCAGATATTACACACCCTGACTAGAAGGACAATCAGATATCACACACCCTGACTAGAAGGACAATCAGATATCACACACCCTGACTAAAAGGACAATCAGATATCACACTCCCTGACTAGAAGGACAATAAGATATCACACACCCTGACTAGAAGGACAATCAGATATCACGCACCCTGACTAGAAGGACAATCAGAAATCACACACCCTGACTAAAAGGACAATTAGATATCACACACCCTGACTAGAAGGACAATCAGATATCACACTCACTGACTAGAAGGACAATCAGATATCACACACCCTGACTAAAACGACAATCAGATATCACACTCGGTGACTAGAAGGACAATCAGATATCACACACCCTGACTAAAAGGACAATCAGATATCACACACCCTGACTAGAAGGACAATCAGATATCACACACCCTGACTAGAAGGACAATCAGATATCACACACCCTGACTAGAAGGACAATCAGATATCACACACCCTGACTAGAAGGACAATCAGATATCACACACCCTGACTAGAAGGACAATCAGATATCACACTCCCTGACTGGAATGACAATCAGATATCACACTCCCTGACTAGAAGGACAATCAGATATCACACGCCCTGACTAGAAGGACAATCAGATATCACACACCCTGACTAGAAGGACAATCAGATATCACACTCCCTGACTAGAAGGACAATCAGATATCACACACCCTGACTAAAAGGACAATCAGATATCACACACCCTGACTAGAAGGACAATCAGATATCACACACCCTGACTAGAAGGACAATCAGATATCACACACCCTGACTAGAAGGACAATTAGATATCAAACACCCTGACTAGAAGGAGAATCAGATATCACACTCCTTGACTAGAAGGACAATCAGATTTCACACACCCTGACTAGAAGGACAATCAGATATCACACTCCCTGACTAGAAGGACAATGAGATATCACACACCCTGACTAGAAGGACAATCAGATATCACACTCCTTGACTAGAAGGACAATCAGATTTCACACACCCTGACTAGAAGGACAATCAGATATCACAGTCCCTGACTAGAAGGACAATCAGATATCACACACCCTGACTAGAAGGACAATCAGATATCACACACCCTGACTAGAAGGACAATCAGATATCACACACCCTGACTAGAAGGACAATCAGATATCACACACCCTGACTAGAAGGACAATCAGATATCACACACCCTGACTAGAAGGACAATCAGATATCACACACCCTGACTAGAAGGACAATCAGATATCACACACCCTGACTAGAAGGACAATCAGATATCACACTCCCTGACTAGAAGGACAATCAGATATCACACACCCTGACTAGAAGGACAATCAGATATCACACACCCTGACTAGAAGGACAATCAGATATCACACACCCTGACTAGAAGGACAATCAGATATCACACTCCCTGACTAGAAGGACAATCAGATATCACACTCCCTGACTAAAAGGACAATCAGATATCACACTCCCTGACTAGAAGGACAATCAGATATCCCACACCCTGACTAGAAGGACAATCATACATTACACACCCTGAGTAGAGGGACAATCAGATATCACACACCTTGACTAGAAGGAAAATCAGACATTACACACCCTGATTAGAAGGACAATCATATATCACACACCCTGACTAGAAGGACAATCAGATATCACACTCCCTGACTAGAAGGACAATCAGACATTACACACCCTGACTAGAAGGACAATCAGATATCACACACCCTGACTAGAAGGACAATCAGACATTACACACCCTGAATAGATGGACAGTCAGATATCACACACCCTGACTAGAAGGACAATCATACATTACACACCCTGACTAAAAGGACAATCATACATTACACACCCTGAGTAGAGGGACAATCAGATATCACACACCCTGACTAGAAGGAAAATCAGACATTACACACCCTGACTAGAAGGACAATCAGACATTACACACCCTGACTAGAAGGACAATCAGATATCACACACCCTGACTAGAAGGACAATCAGATATCACACTCCTTGACTAGAAGGACAATCAGACATTACACACACTGACTAGAAGGACAATCAGATATCACACTCCTTGACTAGAAGGACAATCAGACATTACACACCCTGACTAGAAGGACAATCAGATACCACACATTCTGACTAGATGTGCTATCTCTCAGTGCCAACACATTTTTAAAACGTTTGCCACTGACAACATACAGACACAGACAATCATTAATCAGCCATTGAAAATACAGACATAACCATTCAAACGTGTATAACAATCAAATATTCAATAATCTAAAATAGACGCTGCTACTCATCAAAGTTTTTTCAACATATTTAAAATGTGATATATGGTAGGGAGAGGGCTTGTGATAGTGGGTGAGAGAGAGAGAGAGAGAAGAGAGAGAGAGAAAAGAGAGACAGAGAGAATGAGAGAGAGAAAGAGGGGAGAGAGATTGGTGTATGTGTGTGCGAGTGAACAAATTCATGGGGAACCACCCCGTTTATTTGCTTCCCAGAGCAGTTATGACACATGAATGACGTGATGTCGGCGTTGAATTGTCTGCCCCTGACGCACGTCACAGTCCGTCCAGGGGACAGGTTAAATGTTGGGTAAACTCAATTAGCACGTGCTTAAAATCAAGGGGGAGTCACTCCAGTACGCCGCGCCCTGTTTACCCAAGACTTGGCCCAGCTTCGGCCCATAGCCACCTCGCCGCCCCTTCCCCCCATTCCCCCTACCCCCCCCCACCTCACCTTGAGAGCAAGTCAATGTACAAACATTGGGAAATTGTGGCATAAACACCAATTAAGTTGTAATCTAGCTGTGTCGTCCACTCACTCAAAGTAAAATCACGGGGGTGTCACTCCAGTACGCCGCGCCCTGTTTACCCAAGACTTGGCCCAGCTTCGGCCCATAGCCACCTCGCCGCCCCTTCCCCCCATTCCCCCTACCCCCCCCCCCACCTCACCTTGAGAGCAAGTCAATGTACAAACATTGGGAAATTGTGGCATAAACACCAATTAAGTTGTAATCTAGCTGTGTCGTCCACTCACTCAAAGTTTGTTTGTTTTGTTGGAAGTATTGTTTAAAACTAAATAAAACAACATCGTCGCCTTTGTTTGCGATGGTAACACGGGGATGTGGGTAATACAAGGTAATTTATGACATTAGGAATCTTGTAAATGTACCTTTCTTGTTGCCCTCGGGTAGGAATCAAAGGTTGACTCTAGCTTTGGGGTCGGATCTTCTTTACAACGGTGTCATTTGTGCAACAAAGTCTACAGTCTAGATCAGCGGTTCTCAACCTGTGGGTCGTGACCCTTACAAGGGAGTCGCCTAAGACCATTGGGAAACACACATTTCCGAGGCCAATGGTCATAGAAACCGATTGTTTTGGTCAGGCTAAAAAACCAGACATGTCTCAAATTTCATTGTGATTGGAGACGAATGTGTTACTAAACTGAGTGGAATTTCCTCATCTAACGATACTGTCCTTAGAAAGATAGATGCCATGTCTGTGGATATTCTCGATCAGGTAATCCAGGAAATTAAATCTACTCCCCTTTTAAAACTAATAGTATCCAGCTGGATGAATGAACAGACGTTGCAAACTGTTCACAGTTATTAGTTTACATGAGGTATATTAATGATGGCGACTTAAAAGATACGTTTCTTTTTGCAAACCTCTTGAAACGGCAACTACTGCACGTAATGTATTTGACACAGTTGGTTTATTTATGAAAGATCATAATATCTGTTGGAAAAGAGTTGTGGTGTTTGCAAAGATGGTGCTCTAGCCATGCTAGGATGTCTATCACAAGATCTCTAGGGGAAAGGTGTTGTTGTGTTTGCACAGATGATACTACAGCTGTGTTAGGATGTCGATCTGGATTTCAACGTTTGGTACTGAATGAGTCACCAAAAGTCATGGGAACTCACTGATTGATTCATCGGCAAATATTAGCTACGAAGACGCTGCCACAAAAGTTACTAGAAGTAAAAATAAGCGTCATAAATTCTGTCAATTTTGTAAGGGCGCGCTCTTTAAACAGTCGAATGTTTTCGCAACAGTGCAACGAGTTGATGCGCCGAACCATGTTCTGCTATTTCACACCGAAGTGAGTTTGTTGTCGAAAGGAACAGTTTTAAAATGTGTTTTTGAGCTTCGGGATGAACTCAAAACTTTTTAAAATCAAAAAGCAAGACCGCAGTTGAAAGCTCTTTTTAGTAATAAAAGTGAACTGCAGAAAATAGCTTACTTGGTTGACATCTTTGTCATCTTGAATGAGTTAAATTTATCACTGCAAGGACCAAATGCAACATCCAAAAAAAAATCCGATTTGTCAAAAAAGATGCGATCATTTAATTTTTAATTTCAGCTTTGGCAACAACAAAAATTGTAAGAAAATAAAATGTACACGTTGCCTATCTTATCTGGTTTCATGACATTGAACCAGACAAAGGGATTACAATGATAAATTCTGTGAAGGAACACTTGCACATGCTTACAGACGAAATTTAATCGTAATTTCCAAATTTACCAAATTTGCACTTGCCAGAAGTCCATTCACAGTCGAAGTTGAAGTTGTTCCCACTGATAGACAACGCGTGCACTACAAAGTTGGTCGGTCCTGGCTCGTCAACCAGCGTATGCTTGCGTTAGGGCGAGTAGTACGTCGTCTAGGGAATAGGTCCCCTCCGCAATGGCAGCCACAGAAAACACCGTAGGGGTCTATAACTCCGTTGCCGTATCAAAGCTTCTACAAGGCTGATGTGGAAAGTGAAGTCCCGAAAAATTTTATTTTAAAAAATCACATGTCAGTAAAAAGTTTAAATTTCTTTATTAATATACTGTGTGAAACACGGGCCATGGAACGCCTGACAAGTTGTTAGTGGCGTTCACAATAGTAGAATCGTGTGTGCCTAAAACCTATCACAAATTGCCAAGATTCACTTCTAGATTCACTATCCATTTTCTTTCCTAGCAAAATTAATATTCACATTCTCAGAAAAATGTACACACATTTTTATGTAAAGGGTTTTAATGATCACCTAGACGCGCTTAAATGGAAATCCGCCCCCCACCCCCGTTTTGTCCACATAATATCCCAAACATGACGACATGACACAGCAGAAATTCTTCTCGTAATCTGACTTTGACATATGTCTTGTTTCTGTGTGTTTTTTTAAACGACTTTGTCGCCTTTGTTTATCTTACGCTAAGTAATTTCGAGTACTCTAGTAATTTATTTTATAACATGGATTTTTAAACTTTAAAAAAAATTTTTTTAAAAGATATTCGTCGCGTAAATAGTTAATAGGCTCAAGGAACAATTTTTAAATTAAAAGATATTTCATCTGCCCTCTTTCAAATCGAGGCACGACGACACATTAACCACGAACATAAGACAAGACAGAAGACACGGAAGTGAAACTAGAAACATGGCCGAGAGCTGTATAAATAGCAGCTGACGAAAGGTACCGAAATGGCAGGTGTAAAAAAAAAAAAACAAAAAAAAACAACAAAAACAACCATCAGCCTTTGTTACACAGCAACAGAGCACGCACAAAATCTCACACTGAGTAAAGGGGAAAGTCTGCAAAATAATAAGGAACCGAAATGGAAGGTGTAAAAAAAAAAAAACAAAAAAAAACAACAAAAACAATCATCAGCCTTTGTTACACAGCAACAGAGCACGCACAAAATCTCACACTGAGTAAAGGGGAAAGTCTGCAAAATAAATAACAAAGAAAGAACAGATGTGTACAAAATGCTTTCTTAAACTAACCAAATCAAGGGGGGGGGGAAGAAGAAATAGATTTGATTTTGTTGACAGATCGAGAGAAAAATACCACGGGTAACCTATTTTTTTTTCTTTTGCTGAACCTGATCGCAGTCACGAAGTCATAAAGGGACACCATGATGTGACGTTGGTGAACATCCATGGGGCAATGTAACACAGCACTAGGGTAATTAGATGCCGCAGTGATGTGACATTGTTACACAGCACTGGGGTAATTAGATGCCGAAATGATGTGACATTGTTACACAGCACTGGGGTAATTAGATGCCGAAATGATGTGACATTGTTACACAGCACTGGGGTAATTAGATGCCGCAGTGATGTGACATTGTTACACAGCACTGGGGTAATTAGATGCCGCAATGATGTGACATTGTTACACAGCACTGGGGTAATTAGATGCCGCAGTGATGTGACATTGTTACACAGCACTGGGGTAATTAGATGCCGCAATGATGTGACATTGTTACACAGCACTGGGGTAGTTAGATGCCGCAGTGATGTGTTGTGACATTCTTACACAGCACTGGTGTAATTAGATGCCGCAATGATGTGACATTGTTACACAGCACTGGGGTAATTAGATGCCGCAGTGATGTGACATTGTTACACAGCACTGGGGTAATTAGATGCCGCAGTGATGTGACATTGTTACACAGCACTGGTGTAATTAGATGCCGCAATGATGTGACATTGTTACACAGCACTGGTGTAATTAGATGCCGCAATGATGTGACATTGTTACACAGCACTGGGGTAATTAGATGCCGCAATGATGTGACATTGTTACACAGCACTGGGGTAATTAGATACCGCAGTGATGTGACATTGTTACACACCAATCGGTTAGTTAGATCCAATGATGTGACTTTGTTCAACAGCAATGGGGTAATTAGATACCATGATTTGACTTTGTTACAGAGCAAGGGGGGTAATGTTACACAACTAGGTGAGACAGTTATATAACAGTTGTACTCAACTATTTGACAAAGAGAAACAACCCTATGACAACGAGAACCCATACAAAGAAGTACATTACTTTTATTTATTAAACTTCTATTTTTTTTCCCCGCGATCAATCCTTCCGTAAATGTTTTTCAAACGGGTCAGACACCACTAAATCCCTTTCTCCTTAGACTAAAGCCCCTTTGGGCCGATACATTACAGTGAAGAAGGTTGGATGGCCTCACCCACTATGTCACCGCCACTACCAGTTTCCACAACTTCCGCCCAGGATTTGGCAATGACCAAAAAATGCAATTGCTATAAATAGATCATTGTCCCAGCTGGGGACTTTTAACAAGTGACATTTGAATGTCTCCCCAAGAATTGATATCTGGGGAGATTTGATTCTCACGTGGCCACTGGGTTTGCATATTGGACTCACGCGTTTTCACTTATTTACATGGGTTTGGACAAAAGTTTTCACCAATTTACGTGGATATAAACAGAAGTGTTCACCAATTTACGTGGATATGGACAAAAGTTTTCATCAATTTACGTGGATATGGACAAAAGTTTTCACCAATTCACGTGGATATTCCACTCTTACTTTTTCAGTAATTAATGAGGATAAAGGCTCGTACATTTTACGTTAATTTACATTGGATATTGGACTCTAATGTTTTTTTACTCCCTTACGTAAATATTCGACTTGCACGTTTTTTTTATTTATTTCGTGGACAGACTCGAACGTTGATATTTGACGTAAAATATCAACAGCTATTTGTACGGCTATTTTAGTTAGAGGTGGTCGCAAATACACTCCACTGCTAGTTTGAAGTTGATCCGTACAACTGTAACCATCGCATACGTGCTGGGTCTCATTCTGTCTGTGGGTGCGCAGATGGCTGATGAGATCTATTCTGACCAGAAATGATCTTGTGCAGTAAATGTAAGGGCTGGACGGGCGGGCCGTCAACAGCTGCAGTAGATAAACCCTGGGTTTTCTGGATTTTCTTTTGTGCGCATCAGCCGCTGCTCTGTTTGGCTTCATCTTGTATGTTGGCGTAAAGGAGACTCGCCCCGAAGCTCGATCGTTTACCGATCCCCCCCTACCCCAACCATGTTCTGGTTTATGCCGAACGCTTTCAGTGAGACTTTAGGTTGTCTTTCACGCTTTCAGTGAGACTTTAGGTTGTCTTTCACGCTTTCAGTGAGACTTTAGGTTGTCTTTCACGCTTTCAGTGAGACTTTAGGTTGTCTTTCACGCTTTCAGTGAGACTTTAGGTTGTCTTTCACGCTTTCAGTGAGACTTTAGGTTGTCTTTCACGCTTTCAGTGAGACTTTAGGTTGTCTTTCACGCTTTCAGTGAGACTTTAGGTTGTCTTTCACGCTTTCAGTGAGACTTTAGGTTGTCTTTCAAACATTCCTTCTGCCCACCCGCTAAGCCGATTTCCATGCTCGTGCTTGCCATAAAATATTCTCTGGATTATACTGACAAACACTCGAACACTTTACCCAAACCCTAACCCTAAATTATGACACATATGAAAACACCTTACCCATACCCTAACCCTAACTGACACATATGAAAACACCTTACCCGAACCATAACCCTAACTGACACACACACACACAAACACCTTATCGAAACCCAAACCTTAACCCTAACTTGACACACGTTAAAACATCTTACCCAAAAACCTAACCCTAACCCTACATAGTCCGCACATACAGGGTAGTGTATGAGGGACTTTGTTCAAGCCTTAAAAATTAAATATAGAGCGTAACAAGATATGTTTGGCTTGAAACAAAAGACAGGACCTTTGCAACAACGTTTCGCCTAAACGCCTTCTTCAGCAGACACGACAAAACAAGTAACGGAACATATACATGACGACCTGATGTGTTCGAAAGACACTGATCAAAATGTAGTTCTCTCTTTCTCTGTTTATAGATTGAAGCAAACTAGCTAGGCTATAATTAAGATAGCGTGTGGTCGCTGATTGTGCTCAATACAATGGGTACCCCCCCCCCACCCAGTTACTGTATCCGACAGTGCTTACCAAACCCTTGATGTTGGTGACACACTTTACAGTCATTCACCATTTCAAGACACAGCAAGTCGAGCATACCGGTATTCTTTCTCTGTTTTTAGATTGAAGCAAACTAGCTAGGCTATAATTAAGATAGCGTGTGGTCGCTGATTGTGCTCAATACAATGGGTACCCCCCCCCCCCACCCAGTTACTGTATCCGACAGTGCTTACCAAACCCTTGATGTTGGTGACACACTTTACAGTCATTCACCATTTCAAGACACAGCAAGTCGAGCATACCGGTAGGGTAATCGATTTTTAGACATAAGAACACAATCAAAAGAGTTATCGAATATTTTCAAACAACCTCTAAAAGCGTAGTTTCTCGTATAAATCCTTAAAAATTGTAATATTGAGCGATGTGGGAGGGGCTACAAATTTGATAGAATATACATTGAAGTAACGCATTTCATAAGGCTCGTAACCGCATATTGAACTATATTCCTATTCCAATGACACCCCCACCCCCCCACGCCCCACCACCCCACTTTTACACAACATGAATTTTACCAACATTTTTTTTTTTTAAATGAAAGGAAATGTTTCACGCACTTGCGATATTTTTTTAAAAATCCATTTAGCGCAGTTATCGGGAANTTTATTTTACAATAAAAAAAAAAAAAAAAAAAAAGAAAAAGATTTTGGGGGTTAGGGGAATGGTCTGAAAATTTAAAAGAGTGTGTTGTCATCGGGAACGAGTCTATGTGCCAAGTGTCATCTTGATAGGTTGACGGGAATTGGATCAATTACGCCGTCAGAAGATTTTGCAATTCACGAACAAAAGCGGAATAAATAAGAAATTATGAAAAGTTAAATAATAATATGCATTTTCAAGCTTTATTTGATTGGTATTTGTGAATTTGTAGTATAGGAAATGCATACCATTTTAAAAAAAACAACAACTCTCGATTGTCACAGTAAAACTTATACAAACAATTAATTGCCCCAGACCACTGACGCATTTTTCCAGCTTCATCGTTTACAACTTTCTGTCAGCTAGAGAAAACGCCTCCATTGACAGGTCAATGTTAACAGACATCACTGGAGCAAGTCTTCCAATTGTGTTATCTGCCAAAGGGATTTCTTAACTCAAACAACGGCTCATCTAGATTATTTTAAGATTGTTTCGGTTGAGAGTGTTTAGATCCTTGTTTCTAGTAATCAGGATTTTTAAAAAAATGTATTCTTCGGGTTTCATCTCGTAGCCATGAGAATTTTTAGTAGCTCCAGATCCGGGAAAAAAGAACATGCGGCGCTGCACAACCCAGGTCTTTATCACTTTTTGTTTCGTGCGGCCCACCCACACTCAGCAGATGACAAGCTATTGTGTCGCGATACATATTCTGGAAAGGACTGTAATATGAAACAAACGGTAGAGTAAAAACCTGAAAGAAAACCAATCAAAACGATGGTCGCAGTCGAAACCTTACTTTTATAACTGTTACGAGGCGTAGACTGTTTGGGTTTCCCCCCCATCCCCTCCACCCCCCCCCCCCCAACTCGTGCAAAATTTAAACTTTAATTTGGCGCCCCTATATAACATAAATTTGAGCTCTCCCCACTAAAATACACCACCACCCCGACGGTGGCAACGATCTAGCCTATTTTGTTGAGATTAAATGGGCAGGCCAATATCCTTGACTCAATGAATGCTGACACAATTTGACCTGTTTCCTCCTCAATGTGTCACTGTGAATGGGATGCTCGTAGCGGTTATTTAGCACCAAAAATAAAACCGGGACATCCGTGAAGCAGATTTATCCGGACAAACACGGACAACGGCTCGCAACAGTGCGCGGGTTTCACAGCGTGGCAATGGGCTTATCCTCCGATTACCTCGCCTGAGCAGTTTCCCAGAAAAGAGAAATTTTGAGCTAGCGGGAAATTCCGATTGCAGCGCTCTCTCTCCCCCCCCCCCCAATGTAATCGGTTGGTTGATGGAGCCTGACATAACCACGTCTTTGTTCTTTTCTCAAATTGTGTCCTTTCTGTCAACAGCTCCACATGCGACTACACTTATCTCAGCGACAATAAGCCCCATTTGTACACTCAATAGGAGGATTCAAATAAACATGAAGTGATTTCTGTTTTTAGACCATTAAAAATACTTAGGACCATTGTACATCGGTGTCAAATCTTCAATAAATTGGTGGTTGAAATTGTGCCTAATTTCTCGTACTGTCAATTCAGATATATATTTCTTATTAATATATATTTTTTTTAACTGCTCCATCTATAACCATCTATAACCATCTGTTATATTTTGTTGGTATGACAAAAAGAACTCTTGTTTTAAAACATGTACATTATGTCAAAGCTTAAATGGGGATTTAATTTTATTGGTTTAAAAAAAAAAAAAAGATTTCTTTCAAGTCTTTGCTGGCCGTGTATAAATATTTTAAAATTTCTTGCTTAACCTCTACGTTGCACAGTTAAGCTTGAACTTGATGCAAATGTCAGCTAATTATAGTTGTTAAAAATGATGATGGGGACTGTTCTAAGACCACTTGCTTTGTCGACCTTAATAAATTCATCAGTTTTAGGGTGTGACTAAGCATGTTCTTTGAAAAGGGGGGTAAGGGGGGGGGAATTTTCCAGGGATCCTTATCCCAGAGATGGATCAACTGAGCCCCCGCGGACTGTGAACATAAATTTTATATTTTCTTAAAACTAGACTATTATAATTCCTAATAAACTACTTTTGTTTTTTTAAAGACCATTTTTTTAAGTAAGAGATATCGATAAACAGCAGTCGTGTGTGGAGTTTCCAAAGAAATAAAATATAAAACCACACTTCCTAAAGACACTTCCTAAAGACACTTCCTAAAGACACTTTCTAAACATTCTTCCTAAAGACACTTCCTAAAGACACTTCCTAAAGACACTTCCTAAAGACACTTCCTAAAGACACTTCCTAAAGACACTTCCTAAAGACACTTCCTAAAGACACTTTCTAAACATTCTTCCTAAAGACACTTCCTAAAGACACTTCCTAAAGACACTTCCTAAAGACACTTCCTAAACATTCTTCCTAAAGACACTTCCTAAAGACACTTCCTAAATACACTTCCTAAACATTCTTCCTTAAGACACTTCATAAAGACACTTCCTAAACATTCTTCCTAAATACACTTCCTAAAGACACTTCCTAAACATTCTTCCTAAAGACACTTCCTAAAGACACTTCCTAAACATTCTTCCCAAAGACACTTCATAAAGACACTTCCTAAAGACACTTCCTAAAGACACTTCCTAAACATTCTTCCTAAAGACACTTCCTAAAGACACTTCCTAAATACACTTCCTAAACATTCTTCCTTAAGACACTTCATAAAGACACTTCCTAAACATTCTTCCTAAATACACTTCCTAAAGACACTTCCTAAACATTCTTCCTAAAGACACTTCCTAAAGACACTTCCTAAACATTCTTCCCAAAGACACTTCATAAAGACACTTCCTAAAGACACTTCCTAAAGACACTTCCTAAACATTCTTCCTAAAGGCACTTCCTAAAGACACTTCCTAAATATTCTTCCTAAGACGCTTCCTAATGACACTTCCTAAACATTCTTCCTAAAGACACTTCTTAAAGACACTTCCTAAAGACACTTCCTAAACATTCTTCCTAAAGACACTTCCTAAAGACACTTCCTAAAGACACTTTCTAAACATTCTTCCTAAAGACACTTCCTAATGGCGACCTAAGTTCAGTAGGGAAGCAAATGATCACAATGACCAACACAAGATAAGAAATGCCGTTACACATGAGGCTTGACTCGAGTATTAGATGTTTATTCTGTTAAGTTCTTTCTTTGACATTTTACACATTCCTCCCAACAGAAACTACTGATAGTTAATTTCTTAACAACATATGGTGCCCGGTAATCTTTAACAACATATGGTGCCCGGTAATCATTAACAACATATGGTGCCCGGTAATCTTTAACAACATATGGTGCCCGGTAATCTTTAACAACATATGGTGCCCGGTAATCTTTAACAACATATGGTGCCCGGTAATCATTAACAACATATGGTGCCCGGTAATCATTAACAACATATGGTGCCCGGTAATCTTTAACAACATATGGTGCCCGGTAATCTTTAACAACATATGGTGCCCGATAATCTTTCATGTTGTTCATCGCTGCTTGTCAAAAGTGTGGTGAATAACGAACGCATTTTACTTTTGCTGGAAAGTTTCAGCAGGGCCGGCCTTTAGGGTGTGCGACCAGCAAAAATTTAAATCCCATAAGTTTATTATAGTGAAGTGTGAACCTCGGGTCCAGGGTCGAGAAACGATATTCGAACTTTTCGTACACGGCGTGTGCTCAGGGCGCCACCAGCGATCTTTCAAAATAGGAAACAGCAATGCATGTGAGCGCCAGGGAACATAAATAGAAAGTGCAATACACAAAGATATGCTGATACAAGTTAAGAAAAACAATTTTATTGTTCATTGTTTGATTAGAAAAAAACAACACCATAGGTAATAAACTCATCACCGAATAACTAGTTTTTCCGTTAATGATTATACTAAAAAGGGGTGCCAAAGTTAAGCTTGCACAGGGCGCCAGCAAACGTCGGACCGGCCCTGGTTTCAGCGCGAAAAATTTCATTATATTATGTTATATTTAACATGAATTGAATTAATTGTGTGACCTCTCAATCAAATTTTTTGCAATAAAAAATCAGCCGTGTTCAAATGATTCGTAGATTGTGACAGATATTCAGCCGTGTTCAAATGATTCGTAGATTGTGACAGATATTCAGCTGTCTTCCGATGATTAGAGAATCGTGACAGATATAGAGCCGTGTTCAACTGATTTGAAGATTGGGCAAAACTATTCAGCCAATTTCAAATGATTCGCAGATTGCACTTCTTTTTTTAAACTCTAAGAAAAATATTTTCCAATTTGAACCTCACATTGAATACCACATCGACCCTAACCTAGATTTCCACCCCACCCCAATTATTCCCACCTTCTCTACTTGGCTGTCTTCTAGATCTCAAACTTATTTCACACCTAGTCTCCCACATTGACTCCCACGTTTACTTCCACATTGACCCCTACGTCACGCTCTTTAGTTCCCATTCATGAGATAAGATGATTAGGCATTTAAAAAAATAAATATGTATTTAAACGCCAAGATGAGATCGGCCTTAGGGGTGACCTGCATTCCTTCACGCCACCAAATGGAGTTTTTTTTTTTTTATCTAAACCGGAGCCCGCGCCTGGCGGTCGGATCAGCCGCCGAGCAGAAATTATGGTTAAATAATTGAGTAAATGATATCCACGGTCCTGTCGATCGTTAGCCTGTCAAGTAGATATCTTGATAAACTACTTTTTACACGAGACCGTCTGGCCGCTCGGAATATTTTAGACCTGTGTGTTGAAGAGCGTTTGGGGTTGGGGGGGGGGGGGGGGGGTTGGGGGGGGGGGGTGGAGTCACTCTGCTTGAATAACTGATTAGTTGATCTATACCTCTGTAAAAAAAACTCTGCTTGGATGACTGAGTAGTTGAGCTATACCTCTATAACAAAAGGAAACTTTTTAAACAATGATGGTTTGTTCGCTTTTTTTCCCTTAATTCTTATTGTTATTGAAACTTAGTAATTTATTAAAGATTTAATCAATACTTTCAGACACGGTAGAACACTGGAGGCAAGATGAAAGACATTCTGACTTTTTTTTTTTAGGGGGGGGGGGTATTAATTCAAGCGTTCCGTTTCTCAAAGAATTATTCAGTGCAAACAGGGCATAGTTCGCTACGGAGAGATGGTCCTCTTGTAAAAAATAAGATCCTTGAACCTTCAGTAAAACCAGCAGGATGGGTCTTGTGCATTAACTAGTAGTGCTAAGCATCGGTGCAAAATCACAAACTATTAGTATCCAGTTTTCAAAAAGGATAAAAAAATGTAATAATTTAACATCCTTGTAAACAATGAATAATTTAAGGTACAGTAGACATTGAAAAATTCAACATGCTAGCATAAATTGAATAATTTAACATGCTAGTATATATTGAACAATTTAACATGCTAGCATACATTGAATAATTAAATATACTAGTATACATTGAAAAATTTAACATGCTAGCATACATTGAATAATTAAATATACTAGTATACATTGAATAATTTAACATGCTAGTATACATTGAATAATTTAACATGCTAGTATACATTGAATAATTTAACATGCTAGCATACATTGAATAATTAAATATACTAGTATACATTGAATAATTTAACATGCTAGTATACATTGAATAATTTAACATGCTTGTATACATTGAATAATTTAACATGCTAGTATACATTGAATAATTTAACATGTGAGTATACCTTGAATAACTTAAAATACTAGTATACATTCAATAAGTCAACATGCTAGTATGCATTGAATACTATCAAGTACATTAAGTAATTTTAAAAAGAGCAACACTCTGGTTTTATACGAGCCACGGAACTAAAGATGAAAAAAAAAGTCTTCAAAAATAATTTATATTTTTATATCCGCTATTCATAAAAATGTTTGTTTAAAATCCAATTTAGCAATTGCAATAATAAATAAATATCGTGTAGCACGCCTACAATTGTAAATTCAAGAACAATGATGTACAATAGTTGAGTGAGTGCGAGTTCGCACCAACAGTGCGGCCAATATATATATATATATATATATATATATATATATATATATATATGATTAGTCACATTCTACTAATGGTATGAGTTTTATATTGCATATCTGTACCCAGTGGTGTGGGAGCGTATTGCATAACTGTACCAAGTGGTGTGGGAGCGTATTGCATGTCTGTACCAAGTGGTGTGAGAGCATATTTAATAATAAATAAATATCGTGTAGCACGACTACAATTGTAAATACAAGAACAATGATGTACAATAGGTGAGTGAGTGCGAGTTCGCACAAACAGTGCGGCCAATATATATATATATATATATATATATATATATATATATATATATATGATTAGTCACATTCTACTAATGGTATGAGTTTTATATTGCATAACTGTACCCAGTGGTGTGGGAGCGTATTGCATAACTGTACCAAGTGGTGTGGGAGCGTATTGCATGACTGTACCAAGTGGTGTGAAAGCATATTGCTTGACTATACCAAGTGGTTTGGGAGCGTATTGCATAACTGTACCAAGTGGTTTGGGAGCGTATTGCATGACTGTACCAAGTGGTGTGAAAGCATATTGCTTGACTATACCAAGTGGTGTTGGAGCGTATTGCATAACTGTACCAAGTGGTGGGGGAGCTCTTTGAAATCGTCAAACTAGATTAGAACTGCCAGTAGTCTATACCACTGGAACTCAAACGTTTTAGCGTGACTGACCGGTAGGAGTGATCCTCACTGAAGTCAGAAACGACGCTCAATTTGATTCCGTGGGACTTTTTTTTTTTATAAAAGGTAAATGGCAAACTCTTTTAAGCTGTCATGAAAGGTAATACGAATTTGTTACTTGAAACGTAGGGCAATGCACCTATATACATCAATATATGCAATTATTGCATGAGTCCCTTGTCCAGCTTTTGGAGAGGACTAAAGAGCTGCCTCATGCACCTTGTAACTTCTGTGGTATTCGGATTCTAATAGGCCCCAAGGTGTGATGGGGAACAAAATGGAACTATCAACTTTGAAAGCAGGGAGAACAAACCCGGAGAGTGGCAGTGGGCCTAAAAAAATCATACCACGGCTGTGAGCCTCCAAAAGTCACGTCACGGTTGTGGTCATCCCAAAGTCACTCCACAGCTGTGGGCATCCAAAAGTCACTCCACAGCTGTGGGCATCCAAAAGTCACTCCACAGCTGTGGGCATCCAAAAGTCACTCCACAGCTGTGGGCATCCAAAAGTCACTCCACAGCTGTGGGCATCCAAAAGTCACGCCACGGCCGTGGGATTCCAAACACCAAAGCTCTGGGATCAAACAAAGACATTCAGAAACAGTGCTGGATCAAGGGGGAAAATAATTATACTCGCTTTTTCAAAATAACATTGCTCAACACAATAACTAAATAAATTTAAAATAAAATAATGTGCAATGAAAACAGCGCTTTTACTATGGAAGAGAAAAGTAAGAGAAACAACCATTAATCATTGCCTTAATCATTGCCTTAATCCTTGCCTTAATCCTTGCCTTAATCCTTGCCTTAATCCTTACCTTAATCCTTGCCTTAATCATTGCCTTAATCCTTGCCTTAATCCTTGCCTTAATCCTTATCTTAATCCTTGCCTTAATCCTTGCCTTAATCCTTGCCTGAATCCTAATGCGACAACTATTATTATTATTTTGTTTTTAAGTTTGTAAACAATGAAAGTAATGGGTCTTGCAAATGAGAGGTGCGCACTTGAAACCTTTCTGGATCTTCACTTCAAACTAGAGACCGACCGAAACCGGAACCAAAAGCTTAAAGAGACTTTCTGCCCAAACCGAAAGATGTAGATATTTTGAAATTTGAATTTGTTAAAAATGTATTTTAAAGTAGTATGGTGAGAAGAAATATTGACCTGGGTGGTTTAGGGGATGGGGCGAATTTCATGCAAAATAGACCCCTGGGTAACCTTGGGTAACATTGGCTTTTATAATATAATTGCAACGCTACTTGTTATCGGCGGGAAAGCTTAGCCTGTGCACTTTTATTAGCATGGCCCACTGAAATGTCCAGACATAGGTCTTGGAGGAACTCTTTGTGCCACTCAACCACACAGTTTCGGCGACATCGGTCTTGGAGGAACTCTTTGTGCCACTCAACCACACATTTTTGGCGACATAGGTCTTGGAGGGACTCTTTGTGCCACTCAACCACACAGTTTCAGCGATATAGGTCTTGGAGGAACTCTTTGTGCCACTCAACCACACAGTTTCGGCGACATAGGTCTTGGAGGAACTCTTTGTGCCACTCAACCACACATTTTCGGCGACATAGTTCTTGGAGGAACTCTTTGTTCCACTCAACCACACATTTTCGGCGACATAGGTCTTGGAGGAACTCTTTGTGCCACTCAACCACACAGTTTCAGCGATATAGGTCTTGGAGGAACTCTTTGTGCCACTCAACCACACAGTTTCGGCGACATAGGTCTTGGAGGAACTCTTTGTGCCACTCAACCACACAGTTTCGGCGACATCGGTCTTGGAGGAACTCTTTGTGCCACTCAACCACACAGTTTCGGCGACATAGGTCTTGGTGGAACTCTTTGTGCCACTCAACCACACAGTTTCGGCGACATCGGTCTTGGAGGAACTCTTTGTGCCACTCAACCACACAGTTTCGGTGACATAGGTCTTGTAGGAACTCTTTGTGCCACTCAAACCACACAGTTTCGGCGACATCGGTCTTGGAGGAACTCTTTGTGCCACTCAACCACACAGTTTCGGCGACATCGGTCTTGGAGGAACTCTTTGTGCCACTCAACCACACAGTTTCAGCGACATCGGTCTTGGGGGAACTCTTTGTGCCACTCAACCACACAGTTTCGGCGACATAGTTCTTGGAGGAACTCTTTGTGCCACTCAACCACACAGTTTCGGCGACATAGTTCTTGGAGGAACTCTTTGTGCCACTCAACCACACAGTTTCGGGGACATAGGTCTTGGAGGAACTCTTTGTGCCACTCAACCACACAGTTTCGGTGACATAGGTCTTGGAGGAACTCTTTGTGCCACTCAACCACACAGTTTCGGGGACATAGGTCTTGGAGGAACTCTTTGTGCCACTCAACCACACAGTTTCGGGGAAACACGCATTCCCTTCGGTCGACATTTACATTGTTTCGTTTATCCGCAATTATTATCTATCGGCTAATTTTAGATTTGACCCAGATTAAACAAAAGTGGAACGAATGTTGAACTACGTTTAGCATGATAATACATTTGCAGACCTGGTTAGACTTTAACTGCCAATATTACACAATATAGTCTCAGAAAAGTACTTTACCATCTAAAAACTGTACAATACAGTATTCTAATTTAAAAAAAAAAATTTTTACAGTATAATGTATGCAATAACTATTTGAATCGCACATCTAATAAAGGTCACTTCTCCAATTAATTGATTGATGTTTAAATATTTATATTCAGTACGTTATCGCAATATAAAAAAATGTACACGTCATTTGCCACTTTGATAGACGAAGACGTGGTAATGGGGGCGGAAATGGAGACGCCCGTGGTCGAAGTCACCCGAACAAAAGAGGGGGTGGGGCTTGGGTTTGGGGCCCCTGTCTAGAAATGGATATTTCTTGAGTGGTTTACCGTGCTCTGTTCTTTGTGGTACATTCATTTGTCCTGTGTGCTGAAGAAGGCTCTTTGCCGAAAGTCCTAATCTTTTTGTCCTGTTCTCTTATTCAAGCTTCCTCTTACCTCGTTTTACTTTAATTATTATATTTCAAACTGCACAAACCGTAAACCAAAGTCCGTAAATAAATATACATATATGTATTGGTTATATTTATCTTAAGCCCGGGGAGAAAATATCCTTTGTTTACAAACAGTCATGTGCGAATCAGTTCTAGAGTTCAACTTATTCATGCCCTTTATATTGCATACACATTCAATTCCATTAAAGCTGTAATGACGTTTGATTGTGACGGAAGGACATGACACATGTCATTAGTTATTCTAATGCCTCGTGGCAGAAGGTTATGATACATGTCATTAATTATTCTAATGAGTTGTGACGGATGAATATGACACATGTCATTTGTTACTCTAATCACTTATGACGGATGGATAACAAAACATGTCTTGCGTTATTCTAATGACTTGTGACGAATGGACATGACACCCGTCATTATTTTTTTTAAAATGACAATGACAAGAAAACTAAACTTGGCAATTACATTCCGCACCCTACCGGTTACCCCTCCAACGACCAACCTTGTTCACCTTACACCACCATAAGTTTTAATCCTCCCACGACCAACCTTGTTCACCTCACACGCACCATAGGCTTTACTCCTCCCACGACCAACCTTCTTCACCTCACACGACCAATAAATTATACTTCTTCCCCGCTCCTTTCAGTTAAAAATTCCAGGACCTACAGCTGTTACCTCTCTTGAATCATAATGCTTACATCTTCCACGACCTAACGGCTCCATCTCTCACAACCTAACCATTACACCTCTCATGACCTAATAGTTACATCTCCCATGACCTTATGGCTACATCTTCCACGACCTAACTGACTAACGGTTACATCTCACATGACCAAATGATTACATCTATTATGACTTAATAGTTACATCTCCCATGACGTTATGGGGTTACATCGCCCATGACCTAATGGTTACATCGCCCATGACCTAATGGTTACATCGCCCATGACCTAACGGTTACATCGCTCATGACCAAATGGTTACATCGCCCATGACCTAATGGTTACATCGCCCATGACCTAATGGTTACATCGCCCATGACCTACTGGTTACATCGCCCATGACCTAATGGTTACATCGCCCATGACCTAATGGTTACATCGCCCATGACCTAATGGTTACATCGCCCATGACCTAATGGTTACCTCGCCCATGACCTAATGGTTACATCGCCCATGACCTAATGGTTACATCGCCCATGACCTAATGGTTACATCGCCCATGACATAATGGTTACATCGCCCATGACCTAATGGTTACATCGCTCATGACCTAATGGTTACATCGCCCATGACCTAATGGTTACATCGCCCATGACCTAATGGTTACATCGCACATGACCAAACGTTTATTCTCCCCTTGACATAACGCAATCACCTGGTAACAACTAGGTATGACATCAACGTGTCCAGGCACCTTAGTGGGACCTAAAGGTCATACCTCACACCACCAATCGACAAGATTCACCAGGTAAAAAAACTAAATGTAACAGCAGTCGGACCCAGCACCTTAGCTGGGCCTATAGGTTACAACTCACACCACCAGTTGACCAAAGAATAACCGGGTAACGAACAGGTCTGACAGCAGCGCTTCCCACCACCCTAGCGGGAAGAACCCAGACATGTCGAGCCGTATGCGCGACTCTGCTGTTGTCGCTCACGTCCTGACAGTGGGACCCTGCACTCGCGCACACTCGCTGCTGGGTGAGCGGTGAATATCACAGGCAAGAGACGGTTTTGGGTCGCGACGCGTCAGTCTTCCACCCACTCCCCCCCACACCCCCACACCCCCCTCTTATTCTAACCACCCCCACAAAAAACTATTGCACTGCTCACAACTAATAGAACTTCTTCTTTTTTTTCCTTTAAACTTCACGACATCGAAGGGCAAAAAAACAACACCACCCTTACAAAGTGTCTTTAGTAGTGGCTCCACCCCCTTCAAACCCCCCCCACCTCCTTACGCTTTGGCACCCCCACCCCCGCGCACCTCATCACAACGGTAGAACTACCAGCAAAGACAACTCACCTAGATATAAGGCTGGGCCCCCAGAAAGTTTGGGTCATATCTAGGGGTAGACGGATACTTGGGTCCACCAACGATTAGCTTCCTCAGCCGTCCGGCGATTTCAGTTTCTCCTCAGTGTTTGTGTCCAGCGAGCCTCCACGGCGGCAGTCCACGCGCTATTCGCACGACTAGAACACTACTATTCACACGACAAGAACATGACCAGGACCTTCTACCATTAAGTGGAATAACAGTCAACCAGAAAGTAAGACCTTATTTCTCTCAGATATTTTGGTTTACATTTTGTAGGGTTCATTGCACATTTTATCCATCTTTAATTGTGTGTGTGTGTGTGGAAAAGGTATGTTCTTTTGTGCAATATTGTCAAGTAATTGTTTTTTTTTAGTGTGTGTGCATGCGTGTGTGAGTGTTTATGGCTGTGTGTGTATTGTGAGCCAATTTGAAGAACAATAATCGTAAAATTTATCCAGAACAATAGTGTAACAAAAGATAAAATAACTATTACCGCACATCCTGGCATGGTCAATATAGATTGTATCGAGGGACAAACAAGGCACCACGGCCTCCCATTGTGTTTGATTATATGGATATAGTTATAGACTTATAAATTTGATTTGGCAAACTTAATTTAATTAACAGTTGTTTGTTGGATCTGTCTATAAAACAGATTAGAATATCACGAACATTATTGCGCACCATGACGTAAATCTATTAAAGATATAGACGCCTGAAAGACATCAACTATTCATACATAATTATTCAAGCCTAGACAGATATAAACTTAGCCTAGCCGTATTGCTAAAAAAAATTTAGAAGAACGTGTATATCCGCCAATCAGCAGGCTTGAGTGAAATATAGATGCATTTCTTGATTAAATAAACACATACAATTTTTTACTAAATGTAGGAGCGTTTCGGGCCTTATCGTGCTACGAAGGTTTATTGTCTCCACACAGCTGACAAATGCAGTGGTTCTCAGACTTTTAAGGATCCCATCACTCTTGCCGAATGCAGGTCTCTCCTCCCCCTTCTCCCCCCTCCCCCCCCCCCAAGGAATAAATGAACCGTGAGAAATCAGTGTTAAAATGAGCTCCACGTCTCGCCTCTAGTTTGTCTTTGTGCTTCCTCGTGATCGTAACATCCTCGACATTCTTGACATTCTTTTTTCTGGACGACATTGCTCATTTTTCATGGTGGAGGATTGAGACTGTGAAGGATTGTGATTGTGGAGGACTGTGATTGTAGAGGATTATTTGCGAAATCATGTCACGGCCCCTGAAATGAAATATGGTTAAAATGGCAACTTTCAATGAAGAAACTGTCAATGAAGAAACTGTCAATGAAGAGGTAGCCAATACTTTGTTGTTTGTTGAGCGGACCGTTGTCACGTGACTTAGGATTTTTATTTGGCAGAAGTTCTCTTGGCTCCCACTCGCTCCCACTCGGCTCCCCCTTGGCTCCCACTTGGTTCCCACTCGCCTCTCACTTGGCTCCCACTACGATCACATACTATTCCGCTTGTTTCGTTTTAGATCAAGTCGTTACGTGGTTGGGCCAATATTTTACTCTTTGGCTCTTGTATCAGCTACATCACATACGGATAATGGTTTTTGTCCGTCTCATTTCCAAAGGAGCCATGTTGCGTCTTCCATCACGCTGTTCGATCTTTGCTTCTATGCTGTCGGCTTCTGGGTCGTTCAACTGACATACCGTTTGTCGGTTTATATTTCACCCAGCTGTAGAAGCTTTGCATCATTCAAACTCTAACGTTGTAATCATGTACAATGCGATCTCACTATAGTCCATAACATTGGGCCTCGCTGATAGCGGGGTGACACTAAATAGGGTGCTAAAAAATAAAAATAATTTAAAAATAAAAGACCCAAGTGCGAATACTGTGGATTTTTTTTCAATAAACAGGAAGATTGTTGGTTTATATCTGTAATCTCTAGTGGTTATAAAGCTAAGTTGTGTTTAAATTGTAATAGTTTTAGTGTATTTGTAAATGTGTTTGTACAAGATTAAATATATATTTATAAATTAAGGTGTTATTCAAATCGGCTTTCTTATTTTTTATATCAAGTTGAAAAATAAATTGTCAAACAAGCAATCTTTGACTTATTCAGACTTCCCACGATATATCGTTGATCTTTGGTCTGCTGATCTCTTGGTCTGTGGGCTGCTGATCTCTTTTTATGTGGTCTGCTGATCTCTTGGTCTGTGGTCTGCTGATCTCTTGGTCTGTGGTCTGCTGATCTCTTGGTCTGTGGTCTGCTGATCTCTTGGTCTGTGGTCTGCTGATCCCTTGGTCTGTGGTCTGCTGATCCCTTGGTCTATGGTCTGCTGATCTCTTGGTATTTTGGTCTGCTGATCTCTTGGTCTGCTGATCCCTTGGTATTTTGGTCTGCTGATCTCTTGGTATTTTGGTCTGCTGATCTCTTGGTCTGTGGTCTGCTGATCTCTTGGTCTGTGGTCTGCTGATCTCTTGATCTTTGGTCTGCTGATCTCTTGATCTTTGGTCTGCTGATCTCTTGATCTTTGGTCTGCTGATCTCTTGGTATTTTGGTCTGCTGATCTCTTGGTCTGCTGATCTCTTGGTATTTTGGTCTGCTGATCTCTTGGTCTGCTGATCCCTTGGTATTTTGGTCTGCTGATCTCTTGGTATTTTGGTCTGCTGATCTCTTGGTATTTTGGTCTGCTGATCTCTTGGTCTGCTGATCCCTTGGTCTGTGGTCTGCTGATCCCTTGGTCTGCTGATCTCTTGGTCTGTGATCTGCTAATCTCTTGGTCTGTGGTCTACTGATCTCTTGGTCTGTGGTCTGCTGATCTCTTGGTCTGTGGTCTGCTGATCTCTTGGTCTGTGGTCTGCTGATCTCTTGATCTTTGCTCTGCTGATCTCTTGGTCTTTTGGTCTTCTAATCTCTTGATCTTTGGTCTGCTGATCTCTTGGTCTTCAAACTAGCCCCACGGTCAGCGTGTGCAACACTAGTTTTGGATTTTTTGGATTTGATTACTAACTTGTATTGTCAATAGCATTGGAATTATTTGGAAACAAGTGCGTTTATTTAATAGATTTCAATCAATTAAAAAATACGTTGCCTTTGTGAAATATTAATTGAACTATGTATTATTGGGTTAGTTAAAAAAAACTACGTTACAAATAGTTTCAAACCAATTTTTCCAAAGTTAATGTGATTTCACAGTGTGGTGGGGTAGTTTGAAAAGGAATTTGTTTATCACAGATTAATGTGATTTCACAGTGTGGTGGGGTAGTTTGAAAAGGAATTTGTTGATCACAGATTAATGTGATTTCACAGTGTGGTGGGGTAGTTTGAAAAGGAATTTGTTGATCACAGATTAATGTGATTTCACAGTGTGGTGGGGTAGTTTGAAAAGGAATTTGTTGATCACAGATTAATGTGATTTCACAGTGTGGTGGGGTAGTTTGAAAAGGAATTTGTTGATCACAGATTAATGTGATTTCACAGTGTGGTGGGGTAGTTTGAAAAGGAATTTGTTGATCACAGATTAATGTGATTTCACAGTGTGGTGGGGTAGTTTGAAAAGGAATTTGTTGATCACAGATTAATGTGATTTCACAGTGTGGTGGGGTAGTTTGAAAAGGAATTTGTTGATCACAGATTAATGTGATTTCACAGTGTGGTGGGGTAGTTTGAAAAGGAATTTGTTGATCACAGATTAATGTGATTTCACAGTGTGGTGGGGTAGTTTGAAAAGGAATTTGTTGATCACAGATTAATGTGATTTCACAGTGTGGTGGGGTAGTTTGAAAAGGAATTTGTTGATCACAGATTAATGTGATTTCACAGTGTGGTGGGGTAGTTTGAAAAGGAATTTGTTGATCACAGATTAATGTGATTTCACAGTGTGGTGGGGTAGTTTGAAAAGGAATTTGTTGATCACAGATTTCAAAAACATAAAAATAAAAATAATAAATGGAAGGTGAGAGAGAAATGCAAAAAAAAATTTTAATCTTTTTAATTTTTACGGTTGTTTTTTTTGTCTCGATTATCTCCGTTTGTACAAATTTCCGTATGAACAAACTTCGAACTAACTTCAGTTCGAACAACATTCCTTCCTAAACATTGGCTTTAAATAATTAGTTTCGTACAAATTTTCTTTTGCAGACTAAGTGACGACTTATTAACTCCATTTAATTGTAAAATTCTTTTTTTTATTGTTTTCTAAGCATTGCTAATTGAACTTTTAAACGTCCCCCCCCCCCCCCCCCCTTTTGTACGCGTTCAACATCCCCCCCCCCCAAACCCCCCCCCCCCCCCCCAGGTTCCAGCTTTGTTACACAGGAAGTAATATTAATAAATGATGCACTTGAAGTGTATCTATTCTTAACATTCTTTTTTTCTTAAGACGGTTTACGTTAACGTCTCCAATAAAACAGACCAAAATTAACATGTTAATAAAACGTTGGTGTTGACAGTTGAAAGGTTCTAAAATGATACTGTGAGACACCATTATGAAACTCTTTACATGGACGCCATGAGAATGATGCTAGTCACGCTGCTCAATCTGTCTTCAATCTTTAGTAGTTATAGTTAATCGCTCTCGTCCTCTCTCTCTCTCTAGCCACTTCTCAATCACTCCTTGTTTCTCCCTGTCTCTCATGTACACTTCCGATCTACCTCCGGCACCATATTCCATCTCCTTCTTTCTTTTCCTCTCCGACTCATATTTCCCCTCTATCTCTCGTTCTTGAAGAGTAGTATTTTTTCTCCCTTACACAAGCACTCCTGCTATCTCTCTCACTCTCTCTCTCTCTCTCTCTCTCTCTCTCTCTCCCTCTCATTAGAATACTTTTTTTCGGTAATTTTCACAAAGGCTCGTATTCTCTATCGACCTCTCTCACTAATAAAACACTTATTGTCTCTCTTTACCTGTTTTTACATCTCAGTATTCTCCAGGTCGTATTTATCCAATGTTGCATCATCAAGCACAAAGTCATACAGCCGTTCTTACACCATTGGTTACCCCATCAAGCACAAAGACACACAACCCTGCTTACACCATTGGTTACCCCATCAAGCACAAAGACATACAACCCTGCTTACACCATTGGTTACCCCATCAAGCACAAAGACATACAACCCTGCTTACACCATTGGTTACCCCATCAAGCACAAAGACATACAACCCTGCTTACACCATTGGTTACCCCATCAAGCACAAAGACATACAACCCTGCTTACACCATTGGTTACCCCATCAAGCACAAAGACATACAACCTTTGATCACAGATTAATGTGATTTCACAGTGTGGTGGGGTAGTTTGAAAAGGAATTTGTTGATCACAGATTAATGTGATTTCACAGTGTGGTGGGGTAGTTTGAAAAGGAATTTGTTGATCACAGATTTCAAAAACATAAAAATAAAAATAATAAATGGAAGGTGAGAGAGAAATGCAAAAAAAAATTTTAATCTTTTTAATTTTTACGGTTGTTTTTTTTGTCTCGATTATCTCCGTTTGTACAAATTTCCGTATGAACAAACTTCGAACTAACTTCAGTTCGAACAACATTCCTTCCTAAACATTGGCTTTAAATAATTAGTTTCGTACAAATTTTCTTTTGCAGACTAAGTGACGACTTATTAACTCCATTTAATTGTAAAATTCTTTTTTTTATGGTTTTCTAAGCATTGCTAATTGAACTTTTAAACGTCTCCACCACCCCACCCCATTTTGTAGACGTTCAACATCTCCACTCCCCAAACCACCCCCCCCCCCAGGTTCCAGCTTTGTTACACAGGAAGTAATATTAATAAATGATGCACTTGAAGTGTATCTATTCTTAACATTCTTTTTTTCTTAAGACGGTTTACGTTAACGTCTCCAATAAAACAGACCAAAATTAACATGTTAATAAAACGTTGGTGTTGACAGTTGAAAGGTTCTAAAATGATACTGTGAGACACCATTATGAAACTCTTTACATGGACGCCATGAGAATGATGCTAGTCACGCTGCTCAATCTGTCTTCAATCTTTAGTAGTTATAGTTAATCGCTCTCGTCCTCTCTCTCTCTCTAGCCACTTCTCAATCACTCCTTGTTTCTCCCTGTCTCTCATGTACACTTCCGATCTACCTCCGGCACCATATTCCATCTCCTTCTTTCTTTTCCTCTCCGACTCATATTTCCCCTCTATCTCTCGTTCTTGAAGAGTAGTATTTTTTCTCCCTTACACAAGCACTCCTGCTATCTCTCTCACTCTCTCTCTCTCTCTCTCTCTCTCTCTCTCTCCCTCTCATTAGAATACTTTTTTTCGGTAATTTTCACAAAGGCTCGTATTCTCTATCGACCTCTCTCACTAATAAAACACTTATTGTCTCTCTTTACCTGTTTTTACATCTCAGTATTCTCCAGGTCGTATTTATCCAATGTTGCATCATCAAGCACAAAGTCATACAGCCGTTCTTACACCATTGGTTACCCCATCAAGCACAAAGACATACAACCCTGCTTACACCATTGGTTACCCCATCAAGCACAAAGACATACAACCCTGCTTACACCATTGGTTACCCCATCAAGCACAAAGACATACAACCCTGCTTACACCATTGGTTACCCCATCAATCACAAAGACATACAACCCTGCTTACACCATTGGTTACCCCATCAATCACAAAGACACACAACCCTGCTTACACCATTGGTTACCCCATCAAGCACAAAGACATACAACCCTGCTTACACCACTGGTTACCCCATCAAGCACAAAGACATACAACCCTGCTTACAACATTGGTTACCCCATCAAGCACAAAGACATACAACCCTGCTTACACCATTGGTTACCCCATCAAGCACAAAGACATACAACCCTGCTTACACCATTGGTTACCCCATCAAGCACAAAGACATACAACCTTGCATACACCATTCGCTATGGCTCAACACGTCTAAAGCTAGCCACCTCACTTAGGCAAATCCAAAAATAAAGTTAATCCAAAACAACTAAACCATGCCGAGAGGACGCCAACATCACAAAACGTATTTGCATAGTTAGAGAATACGGCTGAAATCAACGTGTTATTCTATCCCTGCACGTGTAACATGGAGAAGGGTCACGTTCTAGCCCACTCACCAACCCCAACTCCCTGAAGTCGCGTGAAACGCCCTGATCGGTTTGTAAGTTAGACTCGGTGACGAGGCCAAGGAAGATTTGGCAAAAAACTTTTTATGGCTAAGGAAAAAACTATTAAAATTAATTAGTGAGGTTGTTGCTGCACAGATGAAAAGTTGATACGGTTAAATGAGTGGTAGCTGTCGTAAAGTACCGCCTTAGGAACCAAGGTTAAGTGCCATATTAGAAACCGTGGTTAAATGCCACATTAGGAGCCGTGGTTAAGTGCCACATTAGGAACCGTGGTTAAGCGCCACATTAGGAACCGAGGTTAAGTGCCACATTAGGAACCGAGGTTAAGTGCCACATTAGGAACCGTGGTTAAGTGCCACATTAGGAACCGAGGTTAAGTGCCACATTAGTAACCGAGGTTAAGTGCCACATTAGGAGCCGAGGTTAAGTGCCACATTAGGAACCGAGGTTCAGTGCCACATTAGGAACCGAGGTTAAGTGCCACATTAGGAACTAAACAGTGGTAAAATGCCACATTAGGAGCCGTGGTTAAGTGCCACATTAGAAACCGTGGTTAAGTGCCACATTAGGAACCGAGGTTAAGTGCCACATTAGGAACCGAGGTTAAGTGCCACATTAGGAACCGTGGTTAAGTGCCACATTAGGAACCGTGGTTAAGTGCCACATTAGTAACCGTGGTTAAGTGCCACATTAGGAGCCGAGGTTAATTGCCACATTAGGAGCCGAGGTTCAGTGCCACATTAGGAACCGAGGTTAAGTGCCACATTAGGAACCGTGGTTAAGTGCCACATTAGGAACCGAGGTTAAGTGCCACATTAGGAACCGTGGTTAAGTGCCACATTAGGAACCGAGGTTCAGTGCCACATTAGGAACCACGGTTAAGTGCCACATTAGGAACCGAGGTTCAGTGCCACATTAGGAACCAAGGTTAAGTGCCACATTAGGAACCGAGGTTCTGTGCCACATTAGGAACCAAGGTTAAGTGCCACATTAGGAGCCGAGGTTCAGTGCCACATTAGGAGCCGAGGTTCAGTGCCACATTAGGAGCCGAGGTTAAGTCTTTCGAGGAGAGTCGTGGTTAACTTTTGCCTCATGATCCGTGGTTTTGCCTGGGGAGATGTGGCTGTCTTTCCTGTGTTGCCGCGGTTAACTTTCTCCTGGGGGCCGTGGTTCTCTCGCCTGGCAAGTCGAGGGAAAAGTCTTGCCTGGTGAGCTTGGATTAAATCTTTCCCGGGGAGCTGGGATTAGGTCTGGCCTGGGGAGTTGAGCTTAAGTCACCTATATTACATGGGATTGCTGAGCCCACATTGTCCAAAGACGTCAAATTGTCCGATTTCTTCGTTGGTATTCTCCTCTCCACAGATATCTCTGAATCTCTCTGTGCCCCACTCTATCACACTCTACTTATGACTTCGCTTAGTAAGCGACTTAATGACCACGTGACTATGGTTGACAAGCATTATGACCAGGGGGACAAACCAAATAATATGTTGTTGGACCTTATGCTGTCTGATTGGGATTGCAACAGCCCTTTTCATCTTATCTCATCAACTATCACCATTTCCGTCACACATCTGTAAGAGAAATAACAATATTGAATCGTGTTGCATCTTATAACTATGCCATTTCATCGCCACTCGAAAGGAGGCTTCTCAGACGCCATTATAGTGCAACAATAATATTTAAATGTCTGCGGTAGGGACAGTCTTTGATGAATCGTTTCCTTTGTCAGAATATGCAGTTGCGCTTCCTTTAAAATGCTTACATTATTTATTTTTTTAACTCTGGCACGTCAATTTCGACAGGTTAAAACTAACATGGAGCCGGTGCGCTTTATTCATTTATGTGTATATATATTTATATTTAACGAGTGTTAGTATTCTTCATTTCCTTACACCGATGCATACAAAACTATGTTCAAAAATGTGCAAACATTTCATTGAAACACCCGAACCTGGTTGGCCTGGTCTGGGTATTTTTTCTGGTGTGTCGTACACGGCATTCGCGGGTGTCTGGGGTGAGGGGGGGGGCGGGGCAGCCCTCGGTTGGGCATTAATGAAAATAACAAGTCAGAATCAATGCCGCCTTGCCTTTCAGTCACAACTGGGTGGAATCTCAAACCGAGACGTCCGCCATATTTGTTTTTGACGCGTTCATGTTGATTTGAAATTAAACTGTTTTCCCAAAGAATGGTAAAAAAAAAAAAATCTTCCTCTCTGCTTTTTGTGTGTGTGTCTGTGTATGCCCCACACGTCTGTGTATGCCCCACACGTCTGTGTATGCCCCACACGTCCCAGACAGCCAAACCACCGCGTCTTCACAGAACAAGATAAAAGCACTCGCTGGTAAGCTGTTGGGATTTGAACTAACACCCAGACCAACAATGATACGGAAATGACGAGAAGGTGAACAGTGATGGTCGGTCTAACACCAGCCACCCACCACAAATCCGGACATCAATGGCGACTTGGTAACGACAATATCCGCAGATAAGTTCAGTCGTCCCAGTGGTGGTCACGGTTCGTTGCGTCATCAAGTGACCCAAAACCTTCAACGAGCTGACGTCCCACGTAGTATTTCTAAGAGGGCTGAAAAAAAGATCCGCTCGTGACTTGGTTAGTTAAGTCCCATCCTTCCCGTGCCACCGTGGTCCACCACCCTCTGTCATTAATTAACCACGGTGTGCCTGTGCCGTCAGGGGAGAGAACTGGAATTGTAGGGAGGTAATCCCTTATATTCTTCACCGAGTCGTCTGCCCCGGATGAAAAAATAACAGCTCGACAAACAAACAAAAACTCTGAGGGATGATAGATGGGAAGGGGAGGGGAGATTACTCCTAGTTCAGCCTTATTTATTGTATGTGGACTGCGGCGGATGAGACTTAACGCAGACGTACGGGCACACAAACATACACGCGAACACACACACACACACACGTCTTCATGGACTCACGAACGGAACCTTTTAAATTCTGTGCACTTTTTTTCCCCGAGTTGTGAGAATAGATTTTGAATTCATCTGCGAGACGTCATTGTCCTTTCTGACGCTCACCGTAGGTTTCTTGACTAAAATGTTGTATCTCTTTAAGCTATGCACATCTGTTCCTGTGTGTGAACTAACCTGTAGTATGATCAATTCACAGGCCATTTCTCTCGATGCTATCATCTAAAACAGGCCTTTCTTTAACAAACTTGTGAAAAATAGGACAGGACTTGTGCGGGCCAAAAGAAAATAGGACAGGGGGGGGGGTGGAGCTATTAAGAAAATAATAAGAATAAAGAATAGTTCGTTACTTCGCGGGCCGCAAAGTGGGGGCTGGCAGGCCGCATGTGGCCCGCGGGCCGTATGTTGGGCAGGCCTGGTCTAAAACCATAGTGTGTTTTATTGAGGTTATTTTTTTTTTTGTAGTTATCTAATGCTGAAATCTTGAGGCTAAATGATTTAGGAATACCTGAATTAATCTACAAGTTTGAATCTTTAGCTATGTTAGTTGGTGTTATTTGTATTTTAATAAACATTCTCTCACCAGGTTTTTATCTTCTACCATAGTATATGTCATTGCATGTGTATGTTTGGGGTAGTTGACCCTGGGGGGTAGGTTGAATAAGAAGGTGACCACGAGAGAAAAAAAAAAAGAGAGAAGTCGCTTATTTTTTAAGATGAGGAAAAGTGGGAGTGAGTCTAACTCATGTAGAATGCAAACATACTGTTACTTTTAAACAGTTTTGAAACAAAAGCCAGAAACTAAAGCCAAAAAATAAAGCCAGAAACTAAAGCCAGAAACTAAAGCCAGAAACTAAAGCCAGAAACTAAAGCCAGAAACTAAAGCCAGAAACTAAAGCCAGAAACTAAAGCCAGAAACTAAAGACAGAAACTAAAGCCAGCAACTAAAGCCAGAAACTAAAGCCAGAAACTAAAGCCAGCAACTAAAGCCAGCAACTAAAGCCAGAAACTAAAGCCAGAAACTAAAGCCAGAAACTAAAGCCAGAAACTAAAGCCAGAAACTAAAGCCAGAAACAAAAGCCAGCAACTAAAGCCAGAAACTAAAGCCAGCAACAAAAGCCAGAAATTAAAGCCAGAAACTAAAGCCAGAAACTAAAGCCAGAAACTAAAGCCAGAACCTAAAGCCAAAAACTAATGCCAGAGACTAAAGCCAGAGACTAAAGCCAGAAACTAAAGCCAGAAACTAAAGCCAGAAACTAAAGCCAGAAACTAAAGCCAGAAACTAAAGCCAGAAACTAAAGCCAGAAACTAAAGACAGAAACTAAATCTAGAAACTAAAGCCAGAAACTAAAGACAGAAACTAACTAAAGCCAGAAACTAAAGCCAGAAACTAAAGCCAGAAACTAAAGCCAGAAACTACAGCCAGAAACTAAAGCCAGCAACTAAAGCCAGAAACTAAAGCCAGAAACTAAAGCCAGAAAATAAAGCCAGAAACTAAAGCCAGAAACTAAAGCCAGAAACTAAAGCCAGAAACTAAAGCCAGAAACTAAAGCCAGAAACTAAAGCCAGAAACTAAAGCCAGAACCTAAAGCCAGAAACTAATGCCAGAGACTAAAGCCAGAAACTAAAGCCAGAAACTAAAGCCAGAAACTAAAGCCAGAAACTAAAGCCAGAACCTAAAGCCAGAAACTAATGCCAGAGACTAAAGCCAGAAACTAAAGCCAGAAACTAAAGCCAGAAACTAAAGCCAGAAACTAAAGCCAGCATCTAAAGCCAGAAACTAAAGCCAGAAACTAAAGCCAGAAACTAAAGCCAGAAATTAAAGCCAGAAACTAAAGGCAGAACCTAAAGCCAGAAACTAATTACAGAGACTAAAGCCAGCATCTAAAGCCAGAAACTAATTCCAGAGACTAAAGCCAGAAACTAAAGCCAGAAACTAAAGCCAGAAACTAAAGCCAGAAACTAAAGACAGAAACTAAAGCCAGCATCTAAAGCCAGAAACTAAAGCCAGAAACTAAAGCCAGCATCTAAAGCCAGAAACTAAAGCCAGAAACTAAAGCCAGAAACTAAAGCCAGAAACTAAAGCCAGCAACAAAAGCCAGAAATTAAAGCCAGAAACTAAAGCCAGAAACTAAAGCCAGAAACTAAAGCCAGAAACTAAAGCCAGAAACTAATGCCAGAGACTAAAGCCAGAGACTAAAGCCAGAAACTAAAGCCAGAGACTAAAGCCAGAAACTAAAGCCAGAAACTAAAGCCAGAAACTAAAGCCAGCAACTAAAGCCAGAAACTGAAGCCAGAAACTAAAGCCAGAAACTAAAGCCAGAAACTAAAGCCAGAAACTAAAGCCAGAAACTAAAGCCAGAAACTAAAGCCAGAAACTAAAGCCAGAAACTAAAGCCAGAAACTAAAGCCAGAAACTAAAGCCAGAAACTAAAGCCAGAAACTAAAGCCAGAAACTAAAGCCAGAAACTAAAGCCAGAAACTAAAGACAGAAACTAAAGCCAGAAAATAAAGCTAGAGACTAAAGCCAGAAACTAAAGACAGAAACTAAAGCCAGAAACTAAAGCCAGAAACTAAAGCCAGAAACTAAAGACAGAAACTAAAGCCAGAAACTAAAGCCAGAAACTAAAGCCAGAAACTAAAGCAAGAAACTAAAGCCAGAAACTAAAGCCAGAAACTAAAGCTATCTTCCCTTCTAGATTTATGACAAGTGACGTTATTTCAATGTTTCTTTCTGCGGTGGGCGGAAGCACCAAAACTTGTCTGGCTTGTTGGGTTGTTTATTTCGTCTGCAGGTGCAACCCCAGTTCTACAAGAAATGTGCACATGGTGTCAGCGACCATTCGTAAATGATCAGAGTAGAAATTATTAGAGATTAGGTTTTAGGTGAATGTATTGATATTTGTTACAGTGCAACTTGCAAGCGATGCGAAAAAATGTATCCAAACTCTAGTTTTGTCAATATAGCAAACTAAATGCACTTCAATGATTTGGTAGAACAAATGATATCGTCTTTGTTTCAAATGACAAAAAACATTAATAAATTCGTCAATGTTCACATTTTTTTTGCTTTGTTAGACGATTTGCTTGATTCATCATCGCCATGAAAAGTCAAACCTTGACCTTGCCGAGATAGATGTGACGGAAGATTTCTAGTTTCCAGAACATATGACGTCAACTAAACATTTATAATTGGTCAGATTTGCTTTCAGATTCAGCGTCTCCCATTGAAACATTTTTTTTTTTGGATTGTGTTCATAGCACTGATGCATCTTTGTCTCTGCTACTGTACTCCTGGTGTGGCAACAATTCTTTAATATCTTCCCATTATGTGAACCCCAATTCATTTTTCTTATCCGTATTTACTTCTTGCAACGTTTCATTTTTATGCTGTCTAAGCTATTGATACCTAGTACATCTCCTTTCACTACACATGCAGGACTCGATGTTCACAAGACCTTCCGAACCAGAGAAAAAAAATAAGAAAAAGAAATGGATGAAATTCTAGTGCAAATTATACAAACAGAAAACATTGTATTGCTCTAAACAAAAATCGTGAAGTTGGCCATTACTGTATGAACCGGTATGGACCTCTATTTCTAATCCATTCCACAATTGTAGCGTTTGTACTATTCCAGGCATGTCACGTGGTAGTTTTCTCTCAACATGGGGGTGGGGGCGGGATATACCATGGTATCAAAATGAAGTTGACATTTAATCGGTCATATCATCAAATGTTTGTTTGTGGATAGATTCAGTGGCAGCGCCTCCAATCAAATCGTCGGGGACACCTTTCGTGGAACAAAGGCGAGCCGTACTTGATTTCTAGTACTTACCTGTATTACATCAAAAGCGTGGCCACGCATGGAGACCCCCTTTACCTGTATTACATCCAAGACATGGCCACGCATGGAGACCGCCTTTACCTGTATTACATCTAAGACGTGGCCAGGTGTAGAGATCTCTTGCACGTGTCCAGTATAGCACAGTTGGTTCCTTCTTCTATATCTTAAGGGCCCACGATCAATTTATTGATCATTTTGGCTCCTATGCATGTAGATGGGATTTGCAATGTTTCTGTTCCTGGTGTTGATGAGGAAATTTCACAGATTTCCAGTGCCACTTTGTGAGGGAATCAT
>CAXITT010000086.1:348500-453202 GCA_964033795.1 Lymnaea stagnalis | reverse complement strand
GTTCATTGGGTAAAAGAAGGAAAGGTTCATTGGGTAAAAGAAGGAAAGGTTCATTGGGTAAAAGAAGGAAAGGTTCATTGGGTAAAAGAAGGAAAGGTTCATTGGGTAAAAGAAGGAAAGGTTCATTGGGTAAAAGAAGGAAAGGTTCAGTGGGTAAAAGAAGGAAAGGTTCATTGGGTAAAAGAAGGAAAGGTTCATTGTGTAAAAGAAGGAAAGGTTCATTGTGTAAAAGAAGGAAAGGTTTATTGGATAAAAGAAGGAAAGGTTCATTGGGTAAAAGAAGGAATAAAAATTAAAATATTTGAACTGGATTTGTGGTCTATGTTTTGTTTTCTTTCTTTAAATTCCTCTTCGGAAACATGCCTTGAAATTCTTCTATCTTCAGCAAAACACGTGTGTATAAATAAACATAAAGAAAAATAAATTAAAAAAAAAAAATTGTTGTGATTTTTAGTAAAAGCCTGTATTGATTTACAAAGTAATATAATTGAGTAATTTCATTAATTCATTTTTTAGCCATCTAGCTACGACAGCTAGCTCCCAGGGTGGTGAGATGAGGCAGTGTTAGGAACCCGAATTAGGTTTGATCCTTGGATAGATAGTCAAGCTCATATAGGAATGATGATGAGTTCGATATCTCTTCTAAGGGCCTGTTTAAAAAAACAAAACACTATTTCATGATTGTCCAAACCAATGATAAGATGAGATAAGATAAAATGAGATAAGATAAATGAGATAAGATAAGATTCTTTATTGATACAAATGGAGTTTTTTTTTTTACATTGTACGTATTCATTTTCAGAACATAAATAAATAGATATTTAAACCAAGACAACATTTTTACAATTATAAAAGTTTAAACACAAGAGACATCTAAAGTATTTATCGATCACAGGAACAGCTTTCAATGAACTCCTTTAGTGACAACAATGACTTAATTAGGGATCATTTAGATTTGGCAATCGCTGGGGAGCGCGCTGTTAAATGGCTGGGAAATTTAAAAAAAAATTAAAATATCTTTCGGTTCAAACTTTTAAGAGAAAGAATTCGCATTGATCGAGCTCGTCTTGTGTATCTGTGTTGAAGAGGGTGGGATGTATCTGTGTTGACGAGGGTGGGATGTATCTGTGTTGAAGAGGTTGGGATGTATCTGTGTTGAAGAGGGTGGGATGTATCTGTGTTGAAGAGGTTGGGATGTATCTGTGTTGAAGAGGGTGGGATGTATCTGTGTTGAAGAGGGTGGGATGTATCTGTGTTGAAGAGGGTGGGATGTATCTGTGTTGAAGAGGTTGGGATGTATCTGTGTTGAAGAGGGTGGGATGTATCTGTGTTGAAGAGGGTGGGATATATATGTGTTGAAGAGGTTGGGATGTATCTGTGTTGAGGAGGGTGGGATGTATCTGTGTTGAAGAGGGTGGGATGTATCTGTGTTGAAGAGTGTGGGATGTATCTGTGTTGAAGAGGATGGGATGTATCTGTGTTGAATAGGGTGGGATGTATCTGTGTTGAAGAGGGTGGGATGTCTCTGTGTTGAATAGGGTGGGATGTATCTGTGTTGAAGAGGATGGGATGTATCTGTGTTGAATAGGGTGGGATGTATCTGTGTTGAAGAGGGTGGGATGTATCTGTGTTGAAGAGGGTGGGATGTCTCTGTGTTGAATAGGGTGGGATGCATCATACAACATTTGTGTTCGTTTTACAACGGCATTTCTCTTCAAATTGTTCCTGAGGTGAAAGATTTCTATTTAGTGAGATGTTACTAGCTATCTTGTTAATAGGGCCGTCTTAACAACATAGGAGGCCCTGGGCACAGCAATGCACTGGGGCCACCTATCAACACAACATACCTGAGCCGTGAAAAGAAGGCGAAGGGGGTCACTCGCCCCATGCTCAAACATATATGGGATCCAAGGCACTACCAAAACATGGATCTCTAGCTTCCTCAGCGACCGTGCCACTAACTAGCATAGAGTTTGTTCTGTTTGACCCGGACAGTGCAACTAACTAACATTGAGTTTGTTCTGTTTGACACGGACAGTGCAACTAACTAACATAGAGTTTGTTCTGTTTGACACGGACAGTGCAACTAACTAGCATGAGGTTTGTTCAGTTTGACCCGGGCAGTGCAACTAACTAGCATGAGGTTTGTTCTGTTTGACCCGGACAGTGCCAGTAACATGGAGTTTGTTCTGTTTGACCCGGGCAGTGCAACTAACTAGCATGGGGTTTGTTCTGTTTGACCCGGACAGTGCAACTAACTAATATGAAATGCATAATTAAGATAGCAAGCGGACTTGCGTGCCTCACTGACAAGCTACCCGCATACGGACGGCTGTGGCCAGCCGTAAAATCAATCCGTTTAGGCCACTCCGTGGTATAATTTGTTTATTCTGTCCCTTGTCTCAGCTTGTCGCCCCCGGGCGCATTAATTCTTGGACTGCATGGCCGTATTGCGAGCTCCAGGTTTCGGCCGTTTCTGGGACGAGATGATAAGATAAAGACACGTGCAAAACAGTAGAACATTTTTTTTTATTAAATTAATTTCTCCGTTAGAAAGGTTGATAACGAAAGTTTAAAAAAATGAGGGTTTAACAAAAAAGTAATTAAATATATATTTTTAAACAGTGAAATATATCTTTCAATCCGATCTGTTAGAATAATGTTCCATATAATGAAATCATGTACATTTGATGTTTAAGGATGCTTTAATTTGTTACGTCTGTGCAGTTATTTTGTTTTTGCCATCACCGCCTTCCAGAAAGTTGAACGATAGACCAGCGATGTCGAGGGTTTTCATGATTGACCGACGGATCAGCGCTGTAGAGAGTTTGCCAGATTGGTCGGTAGACCAGCGATGAGTTTGCCAGTTTGGTCGGTGGACCAGCGATGTAGAGAGTTTGCCAGTTTGGTCGGTGGACCAGCGATGTAGAGAGTTGCCAGTTTGGTCGGTGGACCAGCGATGTAGAGAGTTTGCCAGTTTGGTCGGTGGACCAGCGATGTAGAGAGTTTGCCAGATTGGTCGGTGAACCAGCAATTTAGAGAGTTCGCCAGATTGGTCGGTGGACCAGCGATGTAGACAGTTTGCCAGTTTGGTCGGTGGACTGTTTGGGCGGTGGACCAGCGATGTAGAGAGTGTGCCAGATTGGGCGGTGAGCCAGCAATTTAGAGAGTTCGCCAGATTGGTCGGTGGACCAGCGATGTAGACAGTTTGCCAGTTTGGTCGGTGGACCAGTGATTTAGAGAGTTTGCCAGATTGGTCGGTGAACCGGCGATTTAGAGAGTTCGCCAGATTGGTCGGTGGACCAGCGATGTAGAGAGTTTGCCAGTTTGGTCGGTGGACCAGCTATGTTGAGAGTTTGCCAGTTTTGTCGGTGGACCAGCGATGTAGAGAGTTTGCCAGTTTGGTCGGTGGACCAGCGATGTAGAGAGTTTGCCAGATTGCTCGGTGGACCAGCGATGTTAATTTACGGGACACACTCACCGAATCCATCCTTTTGTCAGGTTTTCCCAAACTTTGTTTTTACTCTTTGCCTTTTTTGATAACCTGATTGCAGTCTCTCCCCTGCAGTCTCTCCCCCGCAGTCTCTCCTTTATTATCACCGATAGCAGTCTCTCCCCTTTATTATCAACAATTTCAGTCTCTCCCCTTTATGATCACTGAATCCTTGGATTTCACTATAGATACAGTTCAGTATAGCTATGCCATTCTCTTTTTCGGGGGTGGGGGGGGGGGGCTGACCTATTGTACTTTGATGGCCACGGCAAGCACAATATAGGTGTGCCACATCTGTTGGGAATCGGCAAAATTAAAATGTCAACATGGAGTATAGTGTAGATATAAACTGTTGCATTTCAAGAAATTAAATGCTTATTGATGCTGTTAATATTTTGTTATTTTACATTTTGCGCCTTAAAATATCATTTTTTTTAAAAATCAAAATCAACTTTCATTTTAAATTTCTTCCCAAATGCCATGTTTAAAAAGAAAAGAAAAGAAAGGGATCGGTTCTCCCCGGGGGTGGGTGCTTGTGTGATGTTGATTTGAAGGGCGCCCCTGGTCCACCAGTGACTTATCTCAAACGTAAATGACTTTGACTTTGATTTCGTGTGGGTCAATTGCGGTCGACGATTCAAGCGCTGCAACTAATGAGCCAACCAGCAATCCAAGATGGTGTCCATCCTCTTTCTTCGTGGCGTGTCCTTGACATTGCATCACATAAAAGGGAAAGCCAGTTCAGACTGGAAGCTGGAAATAGTGGTGACCGGTGAAGAGTAGAACAGAAATGGTAGCACTAGATGAAGTGTAGACCTAGATGAAGAGTACGACTAGATGAAGAGTATGACTAGATGAAGGGTAGGACTAGATGAAGAGTAGGACTAGATGAAGAGTAAAACAAGGTGGCGACACGTGCGAGAGATGAACTAAGATAGCGCCGGACTTTTACAAAGATACAGCTAAGTATAACCGTATACTATTCATTATGTGATGGGTTTAAAGATGGATTATGTCTACCTTAGTAGTTAGATATCTTTGTGAAACACTTTGCCTCAATTAAATCTTCAAATATTTATATTGAAGGACAAAATGATCGGACTAGCACAAGCTTCAGTATATTTATTTATTTTTAAAAAAAATACCTCTAAGGTGTAGCAGCTTTAAATATTTTATGTCTATAAATAATGAAAGAAAATCATATCACGTTGTAAGACAACATTTAAAACAATTTAATTTCAACGTTGTCACAAATAAGTTATTTGAACAAACATAGTTTAGGTTAATTATTTTTTTTTTAAAATAAATTCCTTGTCATTTTTTTAAAGTACCTCTTACGGATTTATTTAGTTTTAAATATTAATTCATTTTAGTGTAAAAAATAAATTAAACAAATTAAACTGTGCTCCGGGCACATCTACGGGAACATCTAATGTTTATTGTGCCCCTCGGGGCTGTTTCAGGTCAAACAATGCAGAGCACGTGGTGTGCAGTGCGCGCGCAGCTAATGGTTTAACGCCCACCTACCACCATCATATCCCCCCCCCCCACGTTCCTAGATGATGAGTTCTGTTAATTGCCATGCCTGTCCGCGGGTAGGGATATAGCTGTTTAGTCATTGGTGGTCAGTGGGTGGTGTGCAGTGCGCGCGCAGCTAATGGTTTAACGCCCACCTACCGCCATCATGCCCCCCCCCCCCACGTTCCTAGATGATGAGTTCTGTTAATTGCCATGCCTGTCAGCGGGTAGAGATATAGATGTTTAGTCATTGGTGGTCAGTGGGTAGAGATTCAGATGTCCAGTCATGGATGGTCAGTGGGTAGAGATATAGATGTCCAGTCATTGATGGTAAGTTAGGTAGAGATACAGATGTCCAGTCATGGATGGTCAGTGGGTAGAGATAAAGATGTCCAGTCATGGATGGTCTGTGGGTAGAGATAAAGATGTCCAGTCATTGGTGGTCAGTGGGTAGAGATACAGATGTCCAGTCATTGATGGTCAGTGTGTAGAGATATCGTTGGTCAGTCACTGATGGGCTTTCATATTTGTAAACACTTCCCTATTTTTGTGTATGAATTTCATTTAAACAATTCTTTTGCGTTTCGAATTTAATAGTTGCATAGTTTCAAGATATCGGTTTTTCTATTTAAATATTAAAGTATTCTAAAAGAAAAAACAAAGAAAAAAGCTTTCAGATTTTTTGTAAAAATATAATTGGACAATAAAAGATTGTGTTGTTGCTATGACGTCATCTTATCTTATATTGAACGCCTCTCAGACACACAATAAATGTCTTGCTGTTTACACTATTCTCAGACAGCAAAAAAAAACTAAAATCATTGAAAATAATCGACAATCTAATTATTTAAATGTATTGTTTTATTAATTTAGCGTTTAATTCATTCGTGGCATTCTCATACATCTGAAAAGCCTTGTTAGCGACCATGCGATAATCAAGTCTTTATCTCAAGTTTAAAGTTGTTAACAAAATTTTAAAAAAAACAAAAAAAAAACAACTGCGACAGATTCAGCAGCCATGTTGTGTGTTTCGTTAACAGTGAAACGTTGATAACATATGAGTTTATGTTTGGGAGCCCGAGCTGAGCCATTGACGTGAGGAAACAAGGAGATGACGTCGAACAAATGGATTGATCAATTCGTGATGTTTGATAGTAGGCATTGGAAGTGATGTTTGATAGTTGGCATTGGAAGTGATGTTTGATAGTTGGCATTGGAGGTGATGTTTGATAGTTGGCATTGGAAGTGATGTTTGATGGTAGGCATTGGAAGTGATGTTTGATAGTTGGCATTGGAAGTGATGTTTGATAGTTGGCATTGGAAGTGATGTTTGATAGTTGGCATTGGAAGTGATGTTTGATAGTTGGCATTGGAAGTGATGTTTGATAGTTGGCATTGGAAGTGATGTTTGATAGTTGGCATTGGAAGTGATGTTTGATAGTTGGCATTGGAAGTGATGTTTGATAGTTGGCATTGGAAGTGATGTTTGATGGTAGGCATTGATAGGGATGTTTGATCATAGTGGTCATTGAATTGTGATGTATGTTAGTAGGCAAAAAGTGACATCATTGGCATGTGGCTCCGTTTACCCGTAAAGCCCTTAAATAGTTTTGACCAGACCCTGTGAGTCTGTATGTCCATGAACTTCTTCTGTCCACCTGTGTCCGTTTGTCGCTGTGTTCACTCATTCTACCAGTACACCGTACGACACTTTATCGCGCCTTCCTGTCTGCATTACCCTTTATATCCCCCACGTTCTCTCTCTCTCTCTCTCTCTCTCTCTCTCTCTCTCTTTCTCTCTTTTCTCTCTCTCTCGCTCACTCTCTCTGTCAAGGGTTTGAAAAAGGGATGCTCGCGACGGGAGACAGTGCCACAAGTATGGGCTAAAACCCATACATTTCTGAAACAAAAAAACACAAAATTGGGAGAATCTGTGAAAGCTAAAAAGACAGAAAATGAAACATTTAGCAATTCTAAAATGAGATAGGATTATATTCTTCATTAGCTAAAAGTTTCTCAATAAAATAGTCATCTGATGATTTTGGATTTTTTTTTAAAAATACTTAAATTTTGGTTATCATTTATATCCGTCTACGTCAGGGGTGGGGGGTGGGGGTGTAGAAGGGCGTGAAATATTGTGAAATTAAAGTGGCGGTGCAGCGGTGCAAACAAAAAATGGGTTAAGAACCCCTGCTCTATGCCATATGCCAGTTTTCCCTCCCGAGGTCTCACGAGAAAAGCACAACCACGGGAGTAGACACTCCACAGGATCTTGTTTGTATGTATAACCATGTTTGCCTTCTCGATCGTGTTTGTACAGAGTTATGTTTGTATGGAGTAGTTTTTGTTTGAGTTCATCAAGGAATCAATTAGACGAATCTATTATAACCGGTGGATGGAGAGATTTGAGTTCAACAGAAAGAAGTGTGTCGATGAAGTGAAAGAAGAATGGTGAATGGGATTAAAATGAAATTGTGATTGGGATGTCCATTGTGTAGGAGGGGCTTGGTATTGGGGTGTCCATTGTGTAGGAAGGAGGGTTGGTATAGGGGGGGGGGTTGGTATTGGGTCGTTCAAATGTGTAAGAGATAACCCTGGGGGTCCAATGTGCAAGAGATGGTATTTTCTGGGGATCCCAATGTGTAGGGGGTTGTTACTGCACTTCAAATGTGTTTTGAACTGGGGGTCTGATATAAGATAAGATACTGGAGGACTGTTATAAGATAAGATACTGGCGGTCTGTTATAAGATAAGATACTGGCGGTCTGTTATAAGATAAGATCATTTTATTGGTCAAAATAAATGGAAATTTGTTGCTGTTTTCTCCATTAATCGTAAATATTTTTTTTTTCATCTCAAATATCTTTGAGTATTTCGTTGTTCCTTAAACTTCCAGCGAACCACAATTCCGCAAAAATCTCCCTATGCCACTGGGCTGTGCATCTATTGGCGCCAATATATGCAAGGGTAACTCCACCTCCTCGCCCAACGTAAACTAAAGTCGTTCCTGTTGTTGTATACTTTAGGCCCCAGCTAAGTTTCATCCTTAGGAAAATTAACTATTTTTCTGTTCAAGAGAATCATCTTAATTACCAAGATCCATTTTTGTGTGAATTTAAAAGATTAAACACTTTCATTTTAATGGGGAGGGGGTAGAAAATGGGGGCACCCATAGCTCCCGATTGAAAGAAGGGGAGGGTTAGGGTTGGGCACTCGCCTCCCAAGAAAATATTTGATAAATTCAAAATCCAGAGCTGCATTTTGGCACATACCTGACTTTAGGTATGCAAACTTCAACGCTTAATGGAGAGCAACAGAAGAAATACTACTGCAAATTTAGGTGTAAAAAAAAAAGAAAAGAAAGAAAACTGAAATCTTGAAACTTTTCTGCATTTTGTTAAAATTCAGATATTTACAATTTTAAACAAAAATAAAAACATCTGCAAAAGAAATAATATATAAATATATAATAATTAGTGGTCTTTTATAGCGCGGTACCCCAGCCTAGGGCTGGGCTCACCGCGCTGTACATAAAAATATTATCAAAAGAGACATAATCATGCCATTAAAATCAAATACAATTGTGAAGTAAAGAACAACATGAACCCCATGACTTTTACAAGGAAAACCATGGACGGAAGCCAACAAGATCATTTATCGGTCAGAGGAGGGGAATCAGTCAGGGTAGTATAGTATAAAGAGATGTGTTTTGAGTGCAGTTTTGAAGGCCTCGGTGGTTGGTATATTGCGGATGTGTAGTGGCAAAGACTTCCATTGTTTGGGGGCGCAGAAAGAGAAAGATCGTTTACCACATGTTTTAGTGTGTGTCTTGGGAATGGACAGAATACGCGTGTCTGCGGAGGAGCGAAACTGTCGAAGGGGTGAATAGACAGAAAGAAGTTCGGTCAGATAGGAAGGGCAGGAATCCGAGAAAAAGTTGTGACAGAGAACAGACAACTTGTAGTCAATGCGTGCCTGTATAGGGAGCCAATGAAGGCAGTGGAGTGACGTGATCACGTTTTTTTTTGCCTTTAGAACTAGCCTAGCAGCTGAGTTTTGGACTTTCTGCAGTTTTTCTATGTAGTGTTTTGGTGAACCTGACAGAAGAGAGTTGCAATAGTCAAGACGAGAGAGAACAAGAGCAAAGAGTAGAGTTTTTGTAGCACTAACTGTGAGGTATTGGTGGATGGAACTGATCTGACAGATAGCGTTGTATGCCGAACGACAAATGTGAGAGATATGTTTATCGAGAGACATGTTGTTAGAAAGAATATAACCAAGATTCCTATTAGAGGGTGTAAAAAGTATGTCGGAGTTACCTACTTGAAATGAAGTGGGAAGAGTTGAGGTAGAGGATGATGTGTGATTGTGAATGAGGAGTGCTTTCGTTTTGTCATTAAGCTCCAACTTGCTGAGTGTCATCCATGATTTGACATCATCAGTGCACCCCCGCAAAGTCTGGACAGCGGAATCGACAAGAGAGGGATGGGTATGCTTGTATAGCTGCGTGTCATCTGCAAATGACTGGTTCTCAACAGCATGCCTCCCAAGCAAGAGGAGCAGTGGTCTGGTATACAATGTGAATAGAACCGGGCCTAAAACGGACCCTTGTGGCACTCCGTATACCAAATCAGCACTGAGTGGGAGACAGCCATTGACGGAGACCGCCTGCGTTCTATCAGAGACCTAAACCAAGTCAAAACTGAACCAGAAATTCCAAAGTAATTTTCAATGGTTTTGAAAAGGATTACATGGTCAACAGTGTCAAAGGGTGCACTGAGGTCTAAGAGGATCGGAATGGAGATATCACCACTGTCCAATGCGAGCAAGAGGTCATTGGTCACTCTCAAGAGAACCGTCTGTGTGCTGTGGAAATGTCTATAGGCCGACTGATTAGAACTGAGAAGATATATATATATANCTTTTTAATAGACAATGTTTTTAGATTATTTAAGGCTAATTAAATATGTTCATTTTTATTTTAAATTGTATATGAATTGCACCATTATGATATGAATATAGGAGATGTTCACCGTCGACCTATATATTCACGAATGAGTGAGTTATCTAAGGAGAGATGAAGCAGTGCACATTCGCTAACATTTAACAAACTGAATAGTTTATTTGGAATCACAAACGTGATAACTTTTTTCTTATGAAGTACAGATTAATAAATAATTATGACACCCTTTGCCAAACTGTTCAATTCAGTTTTTAAATCAATGTTCCCCTCTAATTCCTAGAATTGTTTATTGATCGACCATTTAAAACGTGTGTTTTTCCCTGTCTTAAACTAGTGCAGAAAATATAAAATGGAATTGATTTCACAACACAAAAAGAAAACTAGTTCACAAAAACTGTTTTCTCCAATTCCTATTTGATGCTAGCCTAGAGATGTTAAAATTTTAAAATAAATGCTTTGAACTACGTAGGGCGTACTGGTGTAAGTTACCACTTCCACCCTCTTAATAAAGTGTTACACTTTGTTTAGTATAAAGATTGTAATCTCTAATTCATCGACAAAAGTAGAATCCTTGACTTTAAACAAACAAAAACAAAAAAACAAATGCTGACAAAAGCACGCTTTCAGTGACGTATCTCTTTACCCAAGGGGTCAAACTAAAAAATTTGAATTTAAACGCTGCGTCTTTTTTTTTTGCAGCCCTGGTCGCGCACCGCCCGTCGCAGACGCAGTGAACCGTGGCGAGAGGGTCACGTGGGACCAGAAACATAATGCTACAAACATAATGCTACAAACAAACTCAATGGGTTTTTTTTTAGTTGAAAGAAAGTCGTTAGAAAAAAGAAAAAAAACACTAAACGATCTTTAAGTCCTGATAGTCGTTTAAGTGATTTGAATTTAAGGGGTTACGTGTTAAAGTTGCATGTGTGTGTGGGGGGGGCGGTGGTGGGGAAAAGGGGGGGGGGTGCTGCTGCATTGAAACAGTACTCTTTGACCTCCTTGAAATTGTGTCCCTTGTCATAGAAGATAGTTCAATAAACGGCTGCTGTCAAATAAATACGGGTATTTGCTGAACATGTTGTTTAACATTTTTGACCACCGACGGTTTACATTGCCGTAAGTATCTCTGTTTGTCTATACGGCCCTCCTCCCGTATGATTTTAAATATTTATTTCATCCTTGATTCATTCACGAACATCTTTTGTATAAGACTCGCAGGCAATCATGTAAATATAGAATAACATCAATATTTATCAGTTTTGACTGTTCATTAGAGTTCGAGCAAAAAAAACAAAAAAACAACTCTCTGACGAACGACGTATTTGATTTTAAAGCAAATAAACTAGACCCTTCATTTGTGGGGAAAGTTGCAAAATTCCTTTCAAAAAGGGGGGGGGGGGGGACCTAAGAAGGAAACAAAAAAGAACCTAACATTCTTTAGTCTGTTCAAACTCTTTAAAAAAATGTTCAAGTTTTAAAGTATTTTCGAGATTGTGATTGGTTAAAAAAATATTTATTGGATTGCGCTTTTTGAAACAAAAGAAAACGGTATAGTCGGGCCGTGGTGGGTTATTTCCCCTGGTCATGAGAGTGTCTCCAACATGGAGATGAAGGTCTGGCCTGTGTCTCGGACATACTAATGCCTTCAGTTCTGCTGCGTGGGTCGGAGATCTGCTTTGTGTTTTGGACTGGGTTTGACCAGGGCCCGTGGATATAATGGCCTCATTTATGGACCGCATTTTTTAATTGATTTTGGGTTTTTACATTCTTTCTGAGCTTTACTGAACGGAGGACGTGGTCTGTTTGTTTTCACTGTGACATGAACGGTTGACGTGATCTGTTATGTTTTCACTTTGACATGAACGGTTGACGTGATCTGTTATGTTTTCACTGTGACATGAACGGTTGACGTGATCTGTTTTGTTTTCACTTTGACATGAACGGTTGACGTGATCTGTTATGTTTTCACTGTGACATGAACGGTTGACGTGATCTGTTATGTTTTCACTTTGATATCTTTAGTTGCGGTGTCTTTCACGCAAGACGATGATTGCATGTGGATTTTTTAAATATGAAAAATTGTTTGCACCTTTATTGATGTAAAAAAAATAAATAATAAAGTTTGTAGAACCTCGAACATATAAAATGGTGGGGTGGGGTTCGGGGTGCCAACCACTTCAATGCTTCGGCGAACCTATTTCTTCTCAGCTAGCTGTGTCGCAAAGTGGGTCGAATGCACATCCACCCCCTCATCACCACAAGCAGGGCTGAAAATTAACAACCCACCCCCTCCAAAAATATATATATATATATATATAAATATAAAAAAATGCATTACGATAAGAGAAGAGCAGAAAAAGTAAATCAATTCAAATAAGTAGGATCTTTATTCAATGGAAAAAAAAGAATTACTAACAGAAATAAAATAAAGAATATCAGCCGGAAATAGGGAACACACCAGTAGTCAGAAAATACTCCTAAGTAAAAACATTACAAGAAAAACAAAGAAAAATATTTACAAATCTTTAATCAGACAACTTATCACATACGCATGTGAAACTTGGACCTTAACAAAAACGGCAGAAAACCTATTAAATACACAGGAGAGAAAAGTTATCCGGAAAATTTATGGACCAACCAAGGATGAATATGGATGGAGAATATGAACCAACCAGGAATTGTAAAGTCTATATCAGGGTCCCACGATTGTAGCAGAATAAAAAAATGGTAGGCTGGGCTGGGCAGGACGCTTAGAGAGAATGACAGAGGAGTCAAAACGGTGCACCACCAAAACACCAGAGAAAAATGGCTCAGAGGCAGACCTAGGGTTTGTTGGATGGATGATGTGGAACCAGATCTACAGAAGCTGGGAATCCAAGCATGGAAAAGAAAAGCATTAGTTAGGTCTGAGTGGAAGACAGTAGTGAGACAGGTCAAATCCTTACATGAGTTGTAGCGCCACAGGGATGGATAGTCTGATTAGAAGAAAGTGGTAAGGCAGGTCAAAGCCCTACATGGGCTGTAGCGTCACAGGGATGGTTGGTCTGATTGGAACGAAGTAGTGAGACAGAAAAAGCCCTTCATGTAGCGCCACGTGAATGGATGGATGGACATCCGTCCCATAATGCCGTCTTCGAGCTTAAAAACAAAACAAACAAACAAAAAAAAAGGGGGGGGGTGGTTCAATTTCTTTGGGAATCTCTCAAGCCAAACTTCACACCTGGTTGGTGTGAATATCATATACGAGCTTAACCAAACTCAAGGAATAGGCGGTTACACTTCTTAGAGGGCATCGTGGCCGAATCTAACACGTGCTTCAGACTGACTTCCTAGAGGGCTTCGTCACCGCATCTAACATGTGCTTCAGACTGACTTCTTAGAGAGCTTCCTGACCACATCTAACACGTGTTTCAGACTGACTTCTTAGAGAGCTTCGTGACCACATCTAACATGTGCTTCAGACTGAATTCTTAGAGAGCTTCGTGGCCGCATCTAACATGTGCTTCAGACTGACTTCTTAGAGAGCTTCGTGACCACATCTAACATGTGCTTCAGACTGACTTCTTAGAGAGCTTCGTGACCACATCTAACACGTGCTTCAGACTGACTTCTTAGAGAGCTTCGTGACCACATCTAACATGTGCTTCAGACTGACTTCTTAGGGAGCTTCGTGACCGCATCCAACACGTGCTTCAGACTGACTTCCTAGAGAGCTTCGTGGCCGCATCTAACATGTGCTTCAGACTGACTTCCTAGAGGGCTTCGTGACCACATCTAACATGTGCTTCAGACTGACTTCTTAGAGAGCTTCGTGACCACATCTAACATGTGCTTCAGACTGACTTCTTAGAGAGCTTCGTGACCACATCTAACACGTGCTTCAGACTGACTTCTTAGAGAGCTTCGTGACCACATCTAACATGTGCTTCAGACTGACTTCTTAGAGAGCTTCGTGGCCGCATCTAACATGTGCTTCAGACTGACTTCCTAGAGGGCTTCGTGACCACATCTAACATGTGCTTCAGACTGACTTCTTAGAGGGCTTCGTGACCACATCTAAAATGTGCTTCAGACTGACTTCGAAACCTCCTCAAATGGAGTCATGCTTATCATTGATCTGAAGCATCAAATTATTAACTTAAATCTCTCAGATGCAGAAATTATTTATAACCAGTGCCTGATATTATTTATGCCAGCCCCTGAAATGGACTGTCTTACAATAGGTGACGACAATATTACTGCATCCTGTGGGGGGTGGGGGGCTGACAGAAGTAACGGCGTCGAATCAATGCGCAGAAGTTGAAGATTCTGTATGTTTGATTTGTGAGTTCTTAAAAGAACATCATATGTGAGGCACAATTCATTTGAAGTTAAGTCTCTATGAAAAATTCATTAGCAGCTAGCTGCTTTGTTTTTCTAACAATGCTGTAAAGGTTACATTTCTGGTGGCTGAAACACATCGACACTCGACGGTTCCAATGCATCGTTACACATAAGATCATGTTCACAATCTTCACCAATTCACCAACAAGAAAATAACAAAAAGTAGGGGGGGGTGGAGGAAATTGTTTTGTTTTCTCATCATCAATGCCTTTATTAAAAACAATGAAGTAAATCTGATTATCACGTGTAAGAAAAATTTGTGAACGTATCATTTTTAATTGAAAGAATTTTGAGGAATGAGGCGTTTCTGATATCCTAATAACTGCACTAGCAGGATTAGGCTTACAACCAGGATTAGGTCTACAACCAGGATTAGGCCTACAACCAGGATTAGGCCTACAACCAGGATTATGCCTACAACCAGGATTAGGCCTACAACCAGGATTAGGCCTACAACCAGGATTAGGTCTACAACCAGGATTAGGTCTACAACCAGGATTAGGCCTACAACCAGGATTAGGTCTACAACCAGGATTAGGCCTACAACCAGGATTAGGCCTACAACCAGGATTATGCCTACAACCAGGATTAGGCCTACAACCAGGATTAGGTCTACAACCAGGATTAGGCCTACAACGAGGATTAGACCTACAACCAGGATTAGGCCTACAACCGAAGTTTGGTCTACAAAGAAGATTAGACCAACAACCATGGTTAGGCCTACAACCAAGATTAAACCTACAACCAAGTTTAAGCCTAAAACAAAGATTAGGCCTACTACCAAGGTTAAACCTACAATCAAGGTTAGGCGTACTAACAAGATTCGGCTACAACATAGATCAAGCCTACAACCAAGATTAAGCGAATAACCAAGATAAGACCTACAAACAAGATTAGGCTTACAACCCTACGACTCCAGAATGAATAAAATTGACTCGGTTCTTTATTAGACATTCAGTTATTTTTTTTGTTTTTTGTTTCTTTTTTACAACTTATCTACAACACAGGATTAACTTAAATGAAAATTACTCGAAGTTCAACAAGAAGAGAAAAAAATGCAGACATTCTATGAATTGTGTCATTTTATTCTTTTAGAAATATTTTGATATTTTTTAGAGCTTTATTTTATTTAGCAAGCATCACAGTTATAATTTTGGGCGACGCTAAGTCATGTGTAATGAGTATAAGAAATTGTTATATTACAACAAGTGAATACAACTATTCAATAGTAATATTTATTTTAATGTAGATACTAAATTTTTAGCTTCACAAATGAAATATTCCCCCAGATCTCATGTGTACATTATCTCTCTCACAGCCCACCGCCATTCACTGCCTACGGCTCACTAATTAATATCGTAGCAGATTTCATTTTGAAACAGCTGTGCAATCAAAGAAAATAGCTCTCAACCCAAGGGCTTGGCACAGATTTCATCAAGCATATCCAGGGGTGTATTAAGGGGGTGCGGAAAGGGGGGGGGCGCTCAACCACTGGTGGCAGTTTTTTCTTTTTATTGAGTGGCGGCATTTTCGGCTGACACCGCTAGGCCATATCCTTTTCAAATTTCGTAGTTTGGTTATTCCATAAAGCTGAGGCATAACAAAAGGAATAAGGTAACCAGAATGATGTAATTTTTAGTCTTTAAGCCAAGGGTGCACCAACCATGATAGATTAGAATAGATGACAGTGAGTCTGAAAAAAGAACCGACGTGTTGATCTAAAAGTGATTTGGAGAACAGATAGACCTTAAGTCTCAGGGTCGCCTCACACCACGAACAACCAAAGAACGACTGACAGTGACATCGATCAAGTCAAGTGTTACGGAACGCTAATAAAATATTCATGTGTTTACAGGTAAGGATCAATCCTGCATGAACTATGCATCGGAAGGACATTTCTGTACTTTAGTTTTAGTTTACCTAAGAAGTGAATCCATATTTATTTCAAGAAATAAATAAGGGAGAAGTATTTTGGATGAGTTCATGACCCCATTACCAAGGACCTGAACTCTGTTACAAGGGTGTAAAGATAGGACAGATCTGTTAGCATCATGAAACCACTTTTGCTATCAAGCCCACCCACCCCCACCCACACACACACACTCAAACATTTTTTTTTTTTAAATTTAATAAATAACTGATTTACAGTCGGATTGTTTTGTTCAATAATGTCCTTAAATATTTTTTTAATCATTTGTATTAACTTCACTTTTGTTCGTGGCTGGCTGGAAAAATATCCGGACGGCCAATTGACCCACTCTCCGTCAACGCATCGAACTGAAACTTGGTACATTGACTAGTTGACGGTGAAAACACATTCTTTCAAATTTTCAACTTGACCTCCCAACCCCAACACCCAAAAATCAGTTTGTTTTTTTCCACTTGTTTCAAGAGGGACCATGAAGGAAATACGGCACTGATTTTACGAAATAAAATCCCCGATAACTGCGTTAAATAAAATTCTTTTAGTCACTCGGTGCGTAACAAATCCATCGGTTACAAAGTGCAGGATCTCATCCTCTTCTTGTCACGACATGCGTAACCGACTTTTTGGTTACAGTTACAGAGTACAGCTTGTTCTCGTCCATTCATTTGTACAAAGTCAATGAAGGCCACAAGTGGTTCACATCACCATACGTCTCTCTGTAATTGGTGTCCAGCTTAACTTAAGAGGGGTTCTAAAAAAAAAACACGTCGTGGCATTGGAAAAACAACAAAAACTCTCTCTTTGGTTCACAAAAACACTATCATGATTTTTTGTTTGTTTTATTTGCACCGAGCACTAATTCTGTGGTCCATCGAGTCTTATCCGCGGGGTCACTGAAAGCTCCACGCAACGGCCACAATTAATTTTAGTTGGGTCATGAGAGCGTCATGACTATCGCTACAACTTGGACCATTCCTGCCCGCGACTTATGCAACTGTTTCACTTTTATTTGGGTTTCTCAATACTTTGGAAAGATCGCTCCTAGCCAGCGGCGTAGCGAGGGTGTTTGGCGCCCGGGGACAAGATTCGCGCCCAGGGACAAGATCCATTTTAAAGCCCCCTTTTTTCTTTTTTTCAACTCTCAAACCCATTATTTTCATCAATAAAATAATATCAAAGCACATTTTGGCGCCCCTAACTAACTGGCGCCCTGGGACATCTGTCCCCCCTGCACCCCCCTCGCTACGTCTCTGCTCCTAGCCGAAGCTTTCAAATCGGAATTTTTTTATCTTGTTTCACTTTAAAACTACGTGTGCTTTTGTACGGCGCATCTATATGTAGCATGTGTTCGTCCGAGGTGCCGAATATCGATTTTTTTTTTTTTTTTTTTTTTTTTTTTTTTTTTTTTTTTTTTTTTTTTTTTTTGGGGGGGGGGGGGTTGGGGGGGGGAGTTTCTTTAAAAATCGAAATGTGTTTTTTGTATTATAAAATTTTCAATTACTTTTTAAGAGTCTAAATGTTTCTTTCCCAACGTTTGAGCTCGTAACACTTTGACCTAAGCATGGCCGCTGAGCCTGACAAAAATGCCCTGGAGCTCTACCTTGGAATGTCTTGAATCTTTAACACAAAAAAACACACATTAAAAAAAAAAATTGTTGTTTAAAACTGCAGGAGAAAGCAGTACCCCCGCATTTATTTGAGACCAGCCCAAGCATATTTGTGACCCCGACCCCCCCCCCCTTGCTAATCGATCCAAGGCCTGTGGCTAATGTTTTTCACTTGAACTTCTCCCACTTTTGTCCACTTTTAAACACGGTCCGTGATGAGTATGAATGGCTTCTCTGTGGCCACTCCCGACCATTAACAATTCCACGTGTTTGTAACGTGCAAGCTAATTTTTTTACCCCCTCTTTTTTGCCTCCGACTTTCATTTTAGCCTCTCTAAATTGAGTCTTTAAGTGTCAAAAATAAAAAATGACCAAGGACGCTTCATTTCACAAAATAGTTTTTTTTTAGAAAGGTGTTTAAGTGAGTTGTGGCCTGCAAAACTGTGGCGTATAACGGCAACACTGTGGCGTATAACGGCAACACTGTGGCGTATAACGGCAACACTGTGGCGTATAACGGCAACACTGTGGCGTATAACGGCAACACTGTGGCGTATAACGGCAACACTGTGGCGTATAACGGCAACACTGTGGCGTATAACGGCAACACTGTGGCGTATAACGGCAACACTGTGGCGTATAACGGCAACACTGTGGCGTATAACGGAGAAATGAATGAATAGATATCGATAATTTTGTATTATCTTTTTTTAAAAACATCTTTTCTTTTTATTTTTTGTTCAAACATTTCTTTACGTTGGGATGTGTTTTTGTATAGACCTGTTGTGTCGAAACGGGGGTGGGGTGGTTGCAGGATCATGAAGTGTGCTGCGACGGGCCGGGGCAGTAAGTGCAGAACTGTGATGAGCGCTATGTTCTTGGTGGGGCAGTAGATACAGGCCAGTTTGTTTTATCTTGTAATGTCTTTACTTTTGAGTATTCTCTGACTACTGAAGTATGCCTTGTTTTCAGTCTATATTCTATCTGTTATTACTATAGGTAATTCATTTCTTTAATTTAATAAAGATCCTAGATAATTGAATTGATAATTTTTTTTTAGAAGTGTGGTTTCCAATTTTAATGGTTTCATCTGTCTGTTCGTCTCTTAACATAGTCATGTATTTTGTTTTTTGGTTATTAACTTCCAGCTCTGCTTGTAGTGATGCGGCTTCTAATTCAATTAAAGCTTTTGATATATCTTTACTTTCCCTAACAGTACAATGTCATCAGCAAATTCAAGATACCGAAAGGGTTGATTGTAAAGGGTGCCTATTGGTTGTGGATCTTGTATTTCCCTCACAAAGTATCCTGCTATTATTCCTCGGGTGTCAATGTGTATGCTTCTTATAACTCTCTCCAATATTAGGTTAAATAGTAGAATGCGAGTCTCCTTGTCTAAGGCGTCATCTACTCTGAAATGCCTTTGAATATTAACCCTAAACCTTGATTTTGCTTTTTTAGTTGTTTAATGTTATATGTGTCAGCGATATAGATATTTTCTTTTTATGCTGTCAAATGTCCTTTTATAGTCCACATAGAGTTGATGTGCTAAGTGACTAGAAATGTAGACCTTAGTGTCCTGTGCTCATCAACTCTTCGAAGCCAGACGCCCATCCGTGGGACAACCTAGCCTCTTACTTCTTCACACAGACCAGTGCAACCGACATCAACACGGCAAACACTCAATATCGTGATATGATTTAAATGCTTTAAGTTTATTATACCTCGTCAAAACCTGACGGATCAATGTACACTCACAATCCAACTCGTAAACTTATCAACGTTCTATTTCAACGATATAGCCAGCCGAAATCTTCAACACACAAAAACAAGCCACGCCGTGAATATCACACAACGGCCATCCCTTCATTACAAAAACAAAACCAAACTAACGCATCATTTACCCTTACTCAAATACGTCACAACAATCTCACACCAACAGAAACGCAGCTACACATGAAATGTCTCTAAACTAAACATCTTTTCCATAGCAACCATAACAACAGTGATTCTCATGACCTTGACACTAGGATATTATACTCGTAACATTTCTCTAATAGCTATCTGTTGATGGAACTCTGATCAGTCGCTGATCTGTTTTAGCTGAATCTACATTGGTAGTCACCTAATATTTCCTCAATGTATGTTTGTAGTCTTTTGGCAATTATTTTTGTCAGTATTTTGTATGTAGCATTTAACAGGGAAATTCCTCTGTAGTTTGTGCATTGAAGTTTTGAGCCCTTCTTGTGTATTGGGGTTATTAATGCTGTTTCCCATTCTGTTGGAATTTTCTCTTCCTGACATATTTTAGTTATGAGTTTATGTGTCTGAGTGTCTAGTTCTCTTCCTCCATATTAAATAAGTCCTGAAATGATGAGGCAAGCGTATACTATTAATGACTCCTCTGTTAACATTTATTGTGTAAATCACGTGATCGCTCTGAATTATCAACCCAGCATCTGACAAAGTGGCGCACTTGATCCTATGACCATTTGAATACAAATTAAATACATACACCTCTTTTAATGCATACATGGAAGATTTAGTTTAATTCTGCTAAGTTCAGCTAGAGTTGACACAATTTCTATTGTCTCAAAGTCGAATCAATCATGGTTATTGTTGAGTATATTAAGTTGATTACGTTGAAGTTGAAAATGTTCAACAGTTAAGGCCAAATGTTCTAACATGTGGTAGGCCAAATGTTCTAACATGTGGTAGGCCAAATGTTCTAACATGTGGTAGGCCAATTGTTCTAACATGTGGTAGGCCAAATGTTCTAACATGTGGTAGGCCAAATGTTCTAACATGTGGTAGGCCAAATGTTCTAATGTGTAATGAACATTCTCTGTCCCCGAGAGTTTATTAGACTCTTACAAACATTACTGACAAGCCTTGATTTTACACAGTAAATGACAACCAGACTTTTCACCAGTTAATTTTGATGGCCTGGTGTGCCGTGGTTACATTATCACTGGTTAATGTTTGCGTACCGTATTCGGCGTATAAGACGGGTTTTTAACCCTTGAAAACCTTTTCAAAAGTCGAGAGTCGTCTTGTACGCCGGGGGTCGTCTTATCAGATAGGTACACGTGGCGCTGAAATTTCTGGGACAGGCGCCCTCTAGTTCCAGTTTGACTGACAGCTTAGACAACAAACAGCGTGGCAGCCCCCATGGGCTGATTGTCTCATCCTTTCTTACAGCTTTAGAGTGAATTAGGACAAGCTTAACTTACTTGCACTGTTTTATGTTTACATGCTTGATGACAAGCGGCCTTATGTTTATAAGTGACAGTTTTCCTGCTAAGTACGTGCATGTCATATGCATTTAAATTAAAATTACCATATTGAATTCAATTTTTTTTTAATTTTTTTTTTATTTGGCGTGCTTTGGAAGAGGGGTTGTCTTATACGACGAGTATGTCCCAAACCTTAGATTTGAACAGGAATAGTAGCAATAGTAGGGGTTCGTCTTATACGCCGGAAAATGTGGTATATATTTACGTATATTCAAAATTATCCATGCCTGCAAATGCATATTATGTTTAATGCTGTAACAGTGTGTATTTTTAGATCGGTAGCCAAGATTGGCCAAATGTTCTTGTGATGAAAACTTTTCCTCGACGTTAATTCATTCCTGCGCACTGGGATTTCCCGAACCCACAGAAATATTGGATCAGCAATCTCTGAACAATTGAACTATAAAACGGTCTTATGAAGAATCACATGACTTAAGTTTAGGTTAAGACAAAGCGCAGCATTCATAAAAATGTTATCCGTGATTCAATCGTCGGCACATGACCTTGAACTTTAAAATACCATCCCAATAACTAATGCAGTTTTCTTTGTTTTTATGTGCCGTTCCTAACAGTGCCGCCTGGAATACGCAATGCCATATGTTGTCTCTCAGAAGGACCAATTCTTTATGTTGTCTCTCAGAAGGACCAATTCTTTAAGTTGTCTCTCAGAAGGACCAATTCTTTAAGTTGTCTCTCAGAAGGACCAATTCTTTATGTTGTCTCTCAGAAGGACCAATTCTTTAAGTTGTCTCTCAGAAAGACCAATTCTTTATGTTGTCTCTCAGAAGGACCAATTCTTTAAGTTGTCTCTCAGAAGGACCAATTCTTTATGTTGTCTATCAGAAGGACCAATTCTTTAAGTTGTCTCTCAGAAGGACCAATTCTTTAAGTTGTCTCTCAGAAGGACCAATTCTTTAAGTTGTCTCTCAGAAGGACCAATTCTTTATGTTGTCTCTCAGAAGGACCAATTCTTTAAGTTGTCTCTCAAAAGGACCAATTCTTTAAGTTGTCTCTCAGAAGGACCAATTCTTTATGTTGTCTCTCAGAAGGACCAATTCTTTAAGTTGTCTCTCAGAAGGACCAATTCTTTATGTTGTCTCTCAGAAGGACCAATTCTTTAAGTTGTCTCTCAGAAGGACCAATTCATTATGTTGTCTCTCAGAAGGACCAATTCTTTATGTTGTCTCTCAGAAGGACCAATTCTTTAAGTTGTTACTAAAAAGGACCAATTCTTTTCTTAAACTGGGGAATTCAATGATATTTTTATGATTGCTAAGGTCGTCAAATCTTTTCTAACACTAAACCAGAAGTGGAGCATTGCCTTATTTTAAAGGAATGTATCGTGAAAAATATATACAACTCAAAACATAGGTCAAGGAATTCTATATTATAAAAGGTTGACCATTACCAGAAGTTTATAAATATATATTTTAAAAATTTCTTTCCATAAATTGATATTATTTAGATTGTGCGATGTACATTTAATCTGCTGGAAATTAAAATCTTTATTTTAAAGAAATTTCCTTAATAAAAGTGTCAAAGCTCAAAGTCTTAAAGTCTCAGTGTATGTCAATTTCCGCTTGACAGATTGCGACATTTCAAGTGAATGGAATTTCTGAAAGCCTCATTCAGCGAGCCATGAATGCTATTTTATTCCAGGATGCAACAAAAGAACAAAGCAGTCCACACAAAGATGACATGGAAGGAGAGTGGGGGACACTGATCCTTACCATGGTTGCAGACTGCAGGGATTAGTGAAAGTATAATTCTCTCTTGTTTTGAAAGCGAACTGCAGTGAATGTTGCCCTCATACTGCAGTGAATGTTGCCCTCATACTGCAGTGAATGTTGCCCTCATACTGCAGTGAATGTTGCCCTCATACTGCAGTGAATGTTGCCCTCATACTGCAGTGAATGTTGCCCTCAAACTGCAGTAAATGTTGCCCTCAAAGTGCAGTGAATGTTGCCTTCAAACTGCAGTGAATGTTGCCCTCAAATTGCAGTGAATGTTGCCCTCAAACTGCAGTAAATGTTGCCCTCAAACTGCAGTGAATGTTGCCCTCAAGCTGCCGCGAATGTTGTCCAGGTTTATATTCTATGACTGGTCCAGTTTTTGGACCAGGTCGCTTCAGGTATGCTCCTGTCTGATGGGATAATGGCCGCCGAGTGGGGAATTCAATGCAATTTTTTTACAAAAAGACGCTTGAACGGAAGACAATGATGCAAGTGGTCGAATGAACACATTTATACTTAGTTGGTTGATTGTTTCCTTGCAGACATGACGGTCTTCTACTCGACCGTTTAAATTTAAAATAAACTCAATAAAAGGTTGTTGGTTTTTTAATGTATTTTTTTTTTGTTGAGTTGATCTACAGCTTGATTAATTTATCCCAAGAAAATTGATTATATATTTGAGTAGAGGATACCATGACTTTGGCCAGCTCCACTCATGCTCCATTCCACGAGCCTTACTCTCCCGCCACTCTGCAAACCAGTCATTGACATGGTGGTCGTTTCGACACAAACTTTTAAGAATGTAGATTTTATTTAGCTTAGAAACCCCCCAGGATGCATACGCACCAAGAACGAGCACGGGAAGTTGTCTCCATGGGGCAGATTGAATGTGTAAGAAACATGAAACCTATCAATTAAAAGATAATAAAAAAACAAGGCCAGACCAATGTAATATTACAATGTTTGGTGCTACGAGATCCTCAAAGGGTTGACTGCCAGTGGACACACATAAAACAGAGAATCGACAGAATCCACGTGACATATGACACACACATAAAAGTCCTACGCTACAATAATGCCATATGGTACAGCCCACCAGATGGAGCGCGTTGCGAATGTACTAGCCAGGGCTTTAAGAACGTAAGCTCAAAGCCTCGACCAGAATATGTGTGTTAGTTAGAGCGCCATACTTTTCGAATCCTTTGATTTCCAAAAATCATCGTGCAAGTTTGTATCGCTTATTTTTACGCTTCGCCCCTGTGCTCTGAAAAAGGGGGGGGGGCACACAACTCAAACTTAACATACTGGCTGTGAGTTGGAAGTGATAAATTAACATTTTGCTCGAGCTATTTTGTTCTTCAAATTTTGCTTAAATGACATGATACAAACCATTATCCCCTTACGTAAAAAAAATAAGTTTCATAAGAAAAAGGTTTGGGGTGGGGTGGGGGAGAGGGTATGTGCATCCGGTCTAGAACTGAGCCTCTACATGATCTAGAACTGAGCCTCTACATGATCTAGAACTGAGCCTCTACATGATCTAGAACTGAGCCTCTACATGATCTAGAACTGAGCCTCTACATGATCTAGAACTGAGCCTCTACATGATCTAGAACTGAGCCTCTACATGATCTAGAACTGAGCCTCTACATGATCTAGAACTGAGCCTCTACATGATCTAGAACTGAGCCTCTACATGATCTAGAACTGAGCCTCTACATGATTAGGTTTAGTTTCAAACAGCGTTAACTACCAAAAATAAAAATAAGAAAGCAACAACAACAAAAAAAACTACTAACGGTTGGTAATAAATTAGAGGGGTAGATTCCTCGAGTCCTTTAGAAATAGCTGATTACGGATTTTAAAAAAAAAATCAAATATATAAGATCAAACATGAAGTTCATGAAGATAGACAAGTTCAACGATACATATTTGAACAAAACCTTCTAATCAAGGTCTCGATTTGTTTCCTGAAATGTGATTAAAATTTGTATTATTATTATTGAAGTTGTTGTATATAGTGTAGTACCCCGGCCTAGGGCTAGGCTCACCACCGCGCTTCACATAAAAATTAGCACCAGGAAAAAAAAAAAAAGAAAGAAACATGACCTTAAAAACAGTAAGGTAAAATTATTCATTTAAAAACAGCTTTGTCAAAAGCTTGACCTTGCCCATTCAAGTACTACTGACCCCTGTCTAGCCATGGACGGCACCTAGCTGCATCGAGCGTTGTTTATCAGTGGGAGAGGGTGGGAATGAGTCGCGATAGTACAGTCTGAAGTGAAGTGTCTTGAGGGCAGTTTCTAAGGCTTGGATGGTCAGCATCTTGCGTGTGTCATGGGAGGGAATTTTATTGTTTGGGGGTACAGCGAGAGAAAGATCGTTCACCGTATGTTTTAGTACGTGTCTTGGGAACTGAAAGAATGTGCGCGCCTGCTGAAGAACGATTACCACCGTCTATCTTAGGGTTCTTTAAAACTTTTTTTAAACAAGGCGCCGGATGAGTGTCCTAATACACTGTCGGGGGCCGGACTAGGGTTTGAAAAAAAGATGAACGAATTCTATGTACACGGCATACATCAAAACTCTATGTACACGAGAAATATCACAATTCTATGTATACAGCCAATGTCACAATTCTATTTATACAGCCAATATCACAATTCTAAGTATACAGCCAATATCACAATTCTATGTATACAGCCAATATCACAATTCTATGTATACGGCCAATATCACAATTCTATGTACACGGCTCACATCAGAATTCTATGTTCATGGCACATAACTCAGTTCTATCTACACGGCGCAGATCTCAACGCTATGTACACGGAACAAACTTCAAATCTATGTACACGGCTTATATCAGAATTCTATGTTCATGGCACATATCTCCATTTTATGTACACGAGAATTATCCCAATGCTATGTACATGGCACATAACTCAATTCTATGTACACGGCACATAACTCAATTCTATGTACACGGCACATAACTCAATTCTATGTACACGGCACATATATTAATTTATCTACATGCCATACATCTCAATCCTATGTACATGGCATATATATTAATTTATGTACACTACACACATCTCAATCCTATGTACAGGATACACATCTCAATCCTATGTACACTGCACACATCTCAGTCCTATGTACATACTACACATCTCAATCCTATGTACGCGGCATATATCTTATTTTTTGTGAACAAAACACAATTAGAGCACAATAATATATTAAAAATGAGGAAATAATATATCCAACATAAAAATTATTAGTATCTCAGAGCGAAGTGAGGACCTACTTTTGGCTAATGAGATGATCAATGTTTGGTTCCATATTTGTTGCTACTAGCCAGGTACCTTTACGACGGCCAGGCGGTCCGGATTAAGGACCCCTGGTTTACCGTTTCTGGCTTGCGGGCCGTAGTTTGAGGAGACCCCCTCCCCCCCCCCCCTTTCCCTGTTCTGTCTACTTAATGCTTAAAATAGCAACAACAAATTGAATATACACATCCTTTTCAAGTTTAAGGGTCAGAAAAGTTCTTGCAACAGCGGGAGGTTAATTTAATGAAGAGAAGGCGTCGTTTCCGAGGCACTGGTTTCTGTTATTTCAGTGGATCTCAAACCGTCAAAGGATTGTATGTTATTTTAAATGTCTTAAATTAAGTGATGTTATTTCAGTGGATCTCCTACCGTCAAAGGATTTTATGGTATTTTAAATGTGTTAAATTAAGTCATGTTATATCAGTGGATCTCATCTTCTCAAAGTGAGCGTGTGTTTTTGTAATGGATCTCAAAACGTTATTAAAGTTAATTTTGTTATCCTAGCAGATTTTATAGGGTTAATGAAGTGAGCTATGCTATGTCAGTTTTTGGATGAAGTGAGCTATGCTATGTCAGTTGTTGGATGAAGTGAGCTATATTATGTTAGTTGTTGGATAAAGGGAGCTATGTTTTGTCAGTTGTTCAGAAAAAAAAATAATAAAATCGTTCTTAATTTTAAAAGAAAATTAGTTGCACACATAAAATGGGATTACGTAATATTGTTCTACTGAAGACACATCGATAGGCTCGAAAGTAAATTTAGATCGCGTTAATTCGAGATCCGTTGTGTTTTATCGTTGAGAAAATATGCCTCCTATTGCGAACAATGTGATTTCAATATATATATATATTTTAATATTCCAAAATGCAGAACTTGCGGAAAGAGACATTTTTTTTGTTGGCGAAAATATGGGAAAAGGGTTGATGGAGATTTTTTTAAAAAAAGTTTTATGAAAGGTGTCTTTGGAGATGCGAGAAAATCTTTTTTATATATATTTTTTTTATTTCACCCTGAACCGACGTGTGAAAAAACGATATTAGCCTTCGTTAATGACCGACGGACAGCTGGATGAAACGTTGGCTGAAAGGGATATTGAGTTAAATTTTTTAAAGGTGTTTTTTTTTTTGTATAAATGCCCACAAAGTATTACCTCGCTTGTTTTGTCCAGGACGCCAGGATGCTTACGTGCAGAAATCTGATTATTTAGATTATTTTGTAAGATAATTTTTTTTAATGAAATGGCAAGTACTTATAATAGAATCCGATATTATTAATGGGAGTAAATGCTTAGGGCATTTCAAAAACACCTACTTGTGGGACGTGTGACATTTAATGACAGAATCCGATAAAGGTGATGGGAGTAAATTCCATGGACAGTTCAAAAATGAAGCGGCAAATATTTATGATGGAATCCGATCTTAGTAACGGGAGTATTGCTTAGTGCATTTCAAGACGCCTGATTGTGGATCGTGTGACAGCTGCACACAGAATCGTGCAATCAAAGTAACATTTTGAAGACAGAAACATGTATTTTTAAGCCAGACGCCGCGGGTATCAAAATTCAGCCCCCCCCCCCCCCCCCCCTAACTCAGGGCTGGACTTTCGTCTTTGATCAAAACAATTTAAATTTATTTTTTCTCTCTTGAATGAACGTCCTTTAAAAAGTTTTAATGAAAGCCCCCCTTAACGAAGCCCCCTTTGATCTGGCTGGTGGTGGTGGGGGGGGGAGGGGGTTTCAGTTACAAGACTGGACATTGTCATTAACGTGTAGTTTATTGGAAACAGACTGTGAAGAATATGTAACATTTCAGCTGGTATCAAATAAAAGGAAAGAATTTAATAAGTGACTCGGATAATGAAGGTTGAACACAAAAGATTTTGAGAGAGTTTAACATGTGTTTGATTCAGAAATATCCCAACGACAATATGAGTAGGATGGGCGATAATTACAGAGGCGACTTCATGGGTAGGGTAGGCGATAATTACAGAGGTGACAATATGGGCAGGGTAGGCGATAATTACAGAGGTGACAATATGGGCAGGGTAGGCGATAATTACAGAGGTGACAATATGGTTAGGGTAGGCGATAATTACAGAGGCGACTTCATGGGTAGGGTAGGCGATAAATACAGAGGCGACTTCATGGGTAGGGTAGGCGATAATTACAGAGGCGACTTCATGGGTAGGGTAGGCGATAAATACAGAGGCGACTTCATGGGTAGGGTAGGCGATAAATACAGAGGCGACTTCATGGGTAGGGTAGGCGATAAATACAGAGGCGACTTCATGGGTAGGGTAGGCGATAATTACAGAGGCGACTTCATGGGTAGGGTAGGCGATAATTACAGAGGTGACAATATGGGTAGGGTAGGCGATAATTACAGAGGCGACTTCATGGGTAGGGTAGGCGATAATTACAGAGGCGACAACATGGGTAGGGTAGGCGATAATTACAGAGGTGACTTCATGGGTAGGGTAGGCGATAATTACAGAGGCGACAACATGGGTAGGGTAGGCGATAATTACAGAGGCGACTTCATGGGTAGGGTAGGCGATAATTACAGAGGCGACAACATGGGTAGGGTAGGCGATAATTACAGAGGCGACAACATGGGTAGGGTAGGCGATAATTACAGAGGCGACTTCATGGGTAGGGTAGCGTAACAAAATGGTATTTGATGTTCATTTACTACTGAGTAGAATTCACAATGTCACGTGAGAGTGGAGACACATGCATCTAATTATAGGTGGTTAGTGGTCAGGAACTATGTTAGCGGCCATGTTGGAGAGCATGGCAAGCAGCTAAGAAGATTTGTCTCACAAAATGCCCCCCCCCCCCCCCCCCCCCCCCACACCACCCCCCCCCCCCCACCCCCCCCCCCCCCCCCCCCCACTACATGCATCTAATTATAGGTGGTTAGTGGTCAGGAACTATGTTAGCGGCCATGTTGGAGAGCATGGCAAGCAGCTAAGAAGATTTGTCTCACAAAATGCCCCCCCCCCCCCGCCCTACTCAAATGACGTCCCTGCCCAGGACACCCAGCTCTATCCCACTAACCACATCTGTCTTATCACCCCCGTGTGTTCAAATCCACTACTGCCAGGGTTACTTGTTATCAAGTGTTCTGTTACACTTGCTGACCAGCTGATGGCTCTTGTGTCTCATCAAGGTTTAGAGATGTAACGCAGTCCCTGCGCTGTTGGCTTGGACATTTTTCATAAAACGATGAATTATTTCATTTTTAATGTATAAAACTTTAGACCAAATCGTCATGCAATTTTTCTTTCCTTGTATTTTTCTTTTCTTAGCCTTCTTTCTCTCTCTCTCTTTCTTTTTTCTTTCCTTTTTCTTTGTTTCTTTCTTTCTTACATTCTTTCTTTCTTAATTTTTAAATTTCATCCTTTCATTCTTTAGGTCTTTCGTTCTTGATTTCTAAATGTAATTCTTTCTTTCCTTTAAAATGTTGTGTTTTTCATCTGACCTAAGCCACATAATCAGAATCTCCGTAAGGTACCTGGGTGTTAATAAGTATCTAAAGGGAATCTTGGGCAGTTTTTTCAGACCCATGTAACTATCCGTGAAATAACTTAAATTTCATATAATTAGTCATACTCCGGCTACATTATTTTATACTCCGGCTACATTACTTGATACTCCGGCTCACTTACTTCATACTCCGGCTACAATACTTCATACTCCGGCTACATTACTTTATACTCCGGCTACATTACTTTATACTCCGGCTCACTTACTTCATACTCCGGCTACAATACTTCATACTCCGGCTCACTTACTTCATACTCCGCTACAATACTTCATACTCCGGCTACATTACTTTATACTCCGGCTCACTTACTTCATACTCCGGCTACAATACTTCATACTCCGGCTCACTTACTTCATACTCCGGCTACATTACTTTATACTCCGGCTCACTTACTTCATACTCCGGCTACAATACTTCATACTCTGGCTCACTTACTTCATACTCCGGCAAACTTACAAGACTGATGACATTTCTCCCAACAATCAAAACTTTTAAATCCTTCAACACATGCCTGGAAACATTTGGCCCGCCAGCACCCACTTTGTGGCCCGCCAGCACCCACTTTGTGGCCCGCAAGGTAACGAAAAACTCTTTATTCTTATTATTTTCTTAATAGCTCGCCCCCCCTGACCTATATTATTTTGGCCCGCGCAAGCCCTGCCCTATTTTCTTTTGGCCCGCACAAGTTTTTCATAATGTATTACGGCCCGCCTTATATTTTGAGCTGTGCAGGCCTGCTTTAACAGAAACTTTTTTTGTTGAAAGGATTATGATTCTTTAAGGAAAATAATGTCCGCTCTCGAATTTAATGTGTGGGAGACATAACGGAACTGAGGCTAAAATATCCAGACAGCGATTGCCCTATGAAAGCTGTACTTCTAAAGATGGGCTACTTTAGATCTGCAACAAGCGTTTTCTGTTAAACCAAAATGAAGGGACGTGACTCGACCATCAACTAAGAGGTTGTGCAAGAGTTAACGAACTCGACAGACGGCGCAAATCGTTAGGTCAAAAATGCAGCGTTCCGATTGGCTGACGATGTTCGGAGAGTATTGCAATGGCGGACATGTTCATTGCATTTTGAACGAAGCAGTTTAATTGGATTGCTGTAGTTCAGATGCTACACTGGGTTTGGGGGCGGGGGCAGGAGAAGGGCCCGGGGGGGAGGGGGGGGACAGCTTAAATTCTGCACAAACAATTAATGATCTAATTTGTTTTTACTCTTTTTTATAAACATCATCATAATTTTTTTTTATTTCCCTGGGCAGAATTTGAATGTTAAATCTTGGTGACATCACGTCAAAGAATCATTCCTAAAAAACCCCCAGTAATTTGATAAAACAAAGTCATCTAAAAATATATTGTGGATTGAATAATTTCCTTATTGTCTGATATTTTTATTTTAAAACATATGTATTATAATGGATTTCCTTTCCATTTAAAGTCTCCGCATTTTAACATACACAAAAAAGGTGAGATTGTGGAGGGGGATGGGACAAATATGGAAATAGTGATTTTTTGATTTTGTTCAAGTTCAGTTAGTTGCAGGATGTTGAGTTTTTGTTGTGACAAGTTGAATTAAATACTGGACCATATCAACGCATGACAATCACACTACTGAGTTGTGACAAGTTGAATTAAACATTGTGATCGCTTCTAAAGGTTAAAATTAACCGTATAATATATATATATATATATATATATATATATATATATATATATGTGTGTGTGTGTGTGTGTGTGTATATATATATATAAAAAAAAATTATTATATACACACAAAAATATATATATATAAATATACAATATAAATAAAATAAAACACATAAAATATAATATATATATATATATATATATATATATATATATATATATATATGTGTGTGTGTGTGTGTGTGCGTGTATATATATATACTAAAAAGAATTATTATCGGCACACTAAAATTTAAATCTTTAAAGATACGATATAATGGAACTAAGACACATAAAACATACAATATAATATTACAAAAATAACAAAAATAACGAAATGGGCTTATACTGGATCTTGAAAAATGCTAAAGCTCATAATTAATTTAAATAATGGCAACTCAATCAGGGCCTAGAAATAGAACTATGATGTTTCACTAAGTCGTAATGGACATTCATACTTCACTACGACGTAATATGACTATGTTACATCTCTAGGACGTTATAGAACTATGTTACTTCCCTAGGACATAATAATACTGTTATACATAACCAGGACGTGATAGGACAGTGTTACTTCACTGGGACGTAATAGGACTGTGTTAATTCACTAGGAAATGATAGGACTGTGTTACTTCACTAGGACACGATAGGACTGTGTTACTTCACTAGGACACGATAGGACTGTGTTACTTCACTAGGAGGTAATAGGACTGTGTTACTTCATTAAGACGTGATTGGACTGTGTTACTTTACTAGGACATGATAAGACTGTGTTCCTTCACTAGGACACAATAGGACTGTGTTCCTTCACTAGTACGTGATAGGACTCTGTTATTTCAGTAGTACTTGATAGGTCTTTGTTAATTCAATAGGACGTGATAGGACTCTGCTATTTCACAAGGACGTGATAGGGCTGTATTAATTCACTAGGACATGATAGGACTGTGTTACTTCACTAGAACATGATATGACTGTGACTTCACAAGGACGTGATTGGACTGTGTTACTTCACTATGATTTGATAGGACTGTGTTACTTTACTAAACGTGATAGGACTGTGTTACTTCACTATGATTTGATAGGACTGTGTTACTTTACTAAACGTGATAGGACTGTGTTACTTCATTAGGACGTGATATTAATGTGTTACTTCACTAGGACGTGATAGGACTGTGTTACTTCAGTGGGACGTGATAGGACTGAGTTACTTCACTATGACGCGATAGGACTGTGTTACTTCACAGGGACGTGATAGGACAATGTTACTTCAGTAGGACGTGATAGGACTGTGTTACTTCACTAGGATATGATAGGACTTCTATACGTTACTAAGACGTAGTGCTTATTCCATGGAAAGGTAAATGGAAACAACCGTTGTCTGTTCACAGTCAGTCTCCATTGTGCTCATTACGCGTGGCCTGTAACATACAGTTGAAGTGTTATTCTCTGTGTCAGTCTATACACTGTAATAACGCGTAGCAATTTCTTCATCGGAAATGGTTTCTTTCATTTCAAAATAGTAATCTAACTTTAAATGAAGTAAATCTAATGTTATGCATTTAAAAATTAATATGATATATTTTTCTAAAATCTGTAGTATATAAGATGATCTATTATTTACTCTTTCGTATTTAAATTTTTTTTTTTTTTTTTTTTTTNCGTTTGTCAGGTTTTGTCATATGTGCGTTTGTCAGGTTTTGTCATATGTGCGTTTGTCAGGTTTTGTCATATGTGCGTTTGTCAGGTTTTGTCATATGTGCGTTTGTCAGGTTTTGTCATATGTGCGTTTGTCAGGTTTTGTCATATGTGCGTTTGTCAGGTTTTGTCATATGTGCGTTTGTCAGGTTTTGTCATATGTGCGTTTGTCAGGTTTTGTCATATGTGCGTTTGTCAGGTTTTGTCATATGTGCGTTTGTCAGGTTTTGTCATATGTGCGTTTGTCAGGTTTTGTCATATGTGCGTTTGTCAGGTTTTGTCATATGTGCGTTTGTCAGGTTTTGTCATATGTGCGTTTGTCAGGTTTGTCATATGTGCGTTTGTCAGGTTTTGTCATATGTGCGTTTGTCAGGTTTTGTCATATGTGCGTTTGTCAGGTTTGCGTTTGTAACGGGACCATTATGTGTTGGCCTTACTATTACTCGTAAAGATAAAATTCAAATCAGGTAGTAATAAGAACAAAGCGGGATAACCCTGTTGTCCTTCATTATTTCCTATTCGATCCGAAAGTTTTTACAATGCCTAAGGCCGTATTTTTAAATACCCTGAAAATTAAGCAAGATGTTTAAACCAGTCATTTCACGGAGAAAGGCTTTTACTGTACCACACTAAAACTGCACAGCTGATGTATATATTGAATGATGTCGTGGAAATTTCCCAACACCCAGGAAACTTATGGATTAGAGGAAATCATGTTTTTAGAAATTCTGCACACTTCAGCGAAAACGTTAACTGACGCTGTAAAATAACTGTTTCATGTTTTCGTTTCGACTTGTGTGGGATAACACATTCTCCGGCTTAGGTCTATTGTGCGCGGAGAGCTGCAGAGCTTAAATTTGATTTGTAGCTTAATCTCAAGGGATCTTTTATTTTTAAAAAAAAAATATTTGGTGGAATTTCGAATTATTTATTCCAAATTCTATGCAATGAAACTTTTGAGTCGCAAGCCGAACCAGGCCCCACCTGCCGTTTTACGTACTCAGTGCGATATTGTAAAACATACACATTCTACAACTTACTGCACACTGCAGTGCGATATATTTACAATACAAATTGTACAACTCACTTCACACCGCAGTGCGACACAGTTACAATACAAATTGTACAACTTACTTCACACTGCAGTGCGATTTAGTAAGATACAAAAAAAGAATGACAGTGTACTACGCCTCAAAACGAACCAGAAACGTATTCTTTTTTATCAGAATGCCCACCACAGTACGACATAGCAACATACAAATCTTTCAATGTACAAGACACCTTCGTAAGATTTAGCAACATACAAATCTTTCAATGTACTACATACCTAACTAAGTTATGACAAAATATAAAACTTACAAAAAGTACGCTTAAACATACAACTTAGTCCATAAAATATGTTTTCCTATGTTTACAAAAAGTACGTCTCATAAACCCCTTCATTTATAAAACTGTTAGTACCATTATGGAATGCTCCTTATCTATTATTACCCCATGGAATGCCCCTGGGTATATGGAATCCTCCTGATTATAAAGAATGCCCCCTGCTCTATCAATTCTTTCCCTTAAATTTTTAGATTTTTCCAAGATCGATAATGTCAATAATTTGTTGTTTTTTGTTTTTTTTTAAAAATACGTTTACAATTTCCCCAGTTCACAATCCATGATTAATTGTTCCATTTATTCTAAGAGCAGCCATCTTTCATTTCATTTATAACTTGTTAAACCCATTTTGTCCGCTGCCGCTTGTAAGTAGAAGGAACTACACCAAGTAAGAAAGCATCCATGTACCGTCCATCCATCGTTTAACCGGACGCTTGCATTAATTAGTGCAGGCACAGGACTGGACGAACGCACCCTCCGACTCATTACGACTGGACGCACCCTCCGACTCATTACGACTGGCGCACTTGAACTAAACGTATCGTAATGTCACGGGCCTGTGACAGCTCTGGGACCGCTTTAAGGCAGTTCGGGTTTTGTCTGCTCAGCGTGCATCCAGGTAGAATAAGAGCTAATGTGACACTGACAGATCAGGGGACGTGACATTGACGGAGAAGTCTATGTGACAATGACAAAGGGAAAAAAAGAGGGCCAAAAAAAAATAAAACACTCAAACAATCTATGTTTACAATGCTCTTGCTTCGTTTTGGTCATTTATACATGATTAATTTTGGTCATTTTATACTTGATTAATGTGGGTCATTTTATATTTGATTAATTTGTGGTCATTTTATTCTTGATTAATTTGTGGTCATTTTATTCTTGATTAATTTTAATCATTTTATACATGATTAATTTAGGTCCTTATATACATGATTTATTTATCAGTAAATTAAACATCATCTTCATGACCAAATGAAATACCAGTAAGACCATTGCTTACTGAGTTGATTATCGATGAGTTAACCCTGTGTACACTATAATTATTTGTAGTCAAAACTGCCAATTACGTGACATGTGGTTGTAGCCTAAACTGCCAATTATGTGACATGTGGTTGTAATATAAACTTCCAATTATGTGACATGTGGTTGAAGTTGAGACAAGAGTTTAGTGCCTATGGAAATGGAAAACAAATGAGGACCGGAATGTGACCTCGGACCGAGGGTGACGGTGCCCACTGCTATAGACTGGACGAAAACTGTTACTAGTCCCCATCCACGAAGCCCTCACCCACCTACCAACCCTTTCCCCAAACACCTTGTCACTCCATTCTAAGCCGATTTCCCATTCGGTAGCCGTCTCTCATCTCTAAAAGTAATATCTGAATGTCTTATAATTCATTTATAACATTGTTGGGGACCAGCTCACGCGAGACTTGTCTTTAGAGTTCATTACCATTAATTGTTTCGTCTCCATGGTTAAAGATCCTTGAGGAACAGTGCATTACGTCGTGTTTTTTAATCGTTTTGTTTCGATGATTTCAACGACTGCAGCAGCAACTGCAGCAAGATGGCGGCAACTGCAACAAGATGGTGGCAAATGCAACAAGATGGCGGAAACTGCAACAAGATGGCGGTAATTGCAACAAGATGGCAGCAATATAAGACAAAGAAACATATTTATTTTTATGTATGATGATTTGGATAAGCGATGCATTCTTAGAAAGCTGAAAGGTGATCTACTTGATGAGTGTGGTTAGGCGATTAGATGAATAAGTGAGGGTGGCAGACATGGAATGCCTGGGTGGATGGATGGATGGATGGATGGATGGATGGATGGATGGATGGATGGATGGATGGATGGATGCAACAAGTTTAAAGAGACAAAAGAGTTGTGCGGAGAAAATAAAAGTCTTTACGATTCAATCTCTAATGTTTAATTTTAAAATATTAATGAACCAGAAAATTCAACATAGACGTCAATTTTACTTCAACAAAATACAGTAGATTTGATTGTTATCTTGGAAAGATGTCCATCATCAATGGAATTGTTTGTTTTTTTTCCCTTCTGCTTTGTCCAGCTCCATCCTGTGAAAAGTTAATGTGCGCATCCATTTGTGACAGTTTGGGAGACGGAGTTAAATATTTCGTGGTGCTGTCAGTGTCCCGAAAGCTCCTTCCCAGCGCCCACTCTCATAACATACGTTTGACTCCGGTCAAAGCTCTCCGTCACAAACAGCGATGTCAGTTTGTATGTAACTGGTGCTTCCTGTTATTTACTCCAACCCTCCCAGTCTCTCTTCCTGTTATTTACTCCAACCCTCCCTGTCTCTCTTCCTGTTATTTACTCCAACCCTCCCTGTCTCTCTTCCTGTTATTTACTCCAACCCTCCCTGTCTCTCTTCCTGTTATTTACTCCAACCCTCCCTGTCTCTCTTCCTGTTATTTACTCCAACCCTCTTATCTCTTAGAATGTTACGTCATCGAGTTCATCATGGATCCTACGGCAACCAAAAACATTAAAGCACACATATCTCCGAACATAAAAGCCAAAGATTCAAGCATTAAAACCGTTTGGATACATAAAAAAAGGAATTTATTGGCAGGGCGAGAGAATTGTAGCGGTTGGATTTCTTCTCCCTCTTCCTAGATTTATCAAACTTTAAAAGAAAGAACGGGGGTTTTTTGCCACAGAAGAAAAGGGGTTTTATTGAAAATTTATCAAATTAGGCATTGATCGCTTCCACATCGGGGCACGTTCCAATTGGACATATCGCGGGCGCCAAGGAATAGAGACTTGAGCAAGAGTGATCTGTCGTACAGTGGTCAGTTTTCGGAACGCTGAATCGGACTTAACACTCATAGAAATCCACTTAATGAGAGTTAGTTGATGAAGTCAGAATTCCAGTTCTGTTTTGTGTTGACCTCTTGTGTGCTCCACATGTCCAGCAATGGTATATTCTGGTCATTTCTTAAATAATGTATGGTGCTTGGATTTTTTTCTTTGTTTGATGTCTTGCCATTTTTCAAGAAATAATGTCTCAATCAAATATACCAGTATGAGGCTTAAAATATTACAAGCAACTTTGTAGGCAGTTTCTAGTTTGCATTAATTCAAAGGTATTTTCAAATTTTCTCATAAATTGCTCATCTCAAATCCTTGCGACAGAGAGAAAGAGGGAGAGAGAGAGAGGGTGGGAGGGAGATAGACATATATATAGAGAGAGACAGAGAAAAAGAAAGAAAATAACAAACAGAGAAAGGGAGAGAGAGAGAAGAAAGACAGAGAGAGAGAGAGAGAGAGAGAAGAAAGACAGAGAGAGAGAGAGAGAGAGAGAGAGAGAGAGAGAAATACTAGTCCAAATAAATGTTAATGTCAGTTAAAGACTCCTTTTGAATTTACTGATAAACTTAACCTCGCACCACCCTCGCAGTGAGAAAGCCGCTCCCAGGCAACCGTCATGCCCCAGCTTTTCGTTCCAACCAAAAGACTCCCTGCAGGTGGGGGGAGGTAATGCAACACCTTTCCTCTGGAGTGGAAGCAAAGCCACCCAAACCCTAGGGAGAGTGTACTGCGAACGCTTTAAACGCAGCGTTTTCGGTCGACCGGACGTCCCTCAGGCCAGGGGGGGGGGTGTCCTGGCGTGCCACCGTTCGGTTTGTCCGTGGGGAGACCCGGCGTCTGGCCCTTGTGGAGGTGTGTTGGGGATGGGGTGGCATTAAGAGCTCACGCTCGACTGCCTACCGACGCCATTTCCCAATGTAACGTAAGACATCAGTGAGAAGTCATTTTGAGGGGGAAAAGTTAAGCACTAAACAAAGAAGTGTACAAGGTTGGGGGAAATCGTATGCCTGATCCTTTTTCTTATTGTTGCTTCTATTTTGTATGAAACACGATTAAATCCATGTGCCCGGATGTACGACTTCAGTATGACATTCAAAGCTCTTAACCGAGTATTAAACGCATGAAAAATGTCTGGAGACACATTCCATGTTCCGGATCACTGTTCCCCGAACGTGTTGGCTCCTGTGCAACTTCAGCGTTATGTCTACCACGCGTTCTTAGCAGGCATGTTCACCGGTTGTGTTTCTTTAGTAAAGCAGTTACAGTTTTAGAATCCCTGCTCTATTACTATTACAAATACATACTTGTTTGTAATACTTTTTTTTAAAAATTCCTCCCACAAATCCCTTGCCGCACTTGACCACGGTTTGTTGTTTTTTTTTTGTGTTTTGTCCCGAAGACCCCAGTACTGAGGTGAGGTGAACTCAAATTTTCAGTGTCCTTAAACAAATTCAAGTTTGGTGCGGGAGGTAGGTTTAAAAAAAACCTGTAAAAGGCGTTTAATGACGCAGCCACTCTGAGTGGATTTCCATAGTGTCCCCCATCGACGCAGTCAAGATGTCCATCAAATTCTAATCTCGTCTGGTGAACACGGTACAGGCCAAGAGTCAAGGTCGTCAGAAAGGGTGTTTTTTGTTTTTGTTTTTTTTTTAAAATTTATTTGTATTCTCAAGATTTTACAGAAACAGTTTATATTTAATAAATAGTTTAGACCTTCCCGGCGTTTGGTAAGAGTTCCATGTCATAAATATTTATGACAGTTTGAAGAGAAAAAATATCTTGTTTTTTTTTAAAGTTATTTTATTTAAAAATATTTTCAATAGCTAATTAATACCACGCCGGCAAAACGCGGAAAAGCCGTCAGTGTCATGGCGCCGGCGGAAGAGATCTGGAAAGTTATTTAGCGCGCCTTTAAGAAAACGGAAGTTGTCACCGCAGCCACAAAGACAGCGAGGGGGTGGTTTTGTGAGAGCATGGAACACTGACGAGGAGGAGATGAGTTTGTCGGCGAGGGAGATGAGTTGTTGTCGAGGGAGTCAATATGGAAGTGCAAAAATCTGCCGGGGTCACCAGGCTAAACATATAGATGAGATAAAAACTTAGATGAAGAGCCCTGTGAGCTCCATGCCCAAGTGCTGGTCACTTTGTTTGGTCTAATCTTGTTCCTCTCCCCATGGCTGTAAACAGTTTAGCTCCTTCTTCGAACTCCCTTGTTTTGGTCACTTCTGGCTATCACGTTTTTTTTTTTTAAACAACTCTTAAGACCATCCACCACCAAAATAATTAACGCCCAACGTGTGTCAAAGTGAAAAACGATTTGCGTCTTACTCTACTTCACATGAACATTATCTTTTTCCAACTTCTGAGGCAATACTGAACCAACTTACATTTATCCTAAGAAATTGGAAATAGGTAATACGTATCGCTTTGAATATTTTCCTCTATCAGTATTTTTTCGGATTCTCCATTTAGCGATTACTAAATAATTTTCTTTGAGAGGGCTGCTTCTCGTCACAAATGACGATTCTCTCGTTATGGATGCGTGGCTGTAAGGCTGTGTTCCACGGGCGCTGTGAAATAAATAATCCGAGAAGTTAGCTCTAATTAGGATGAATGCTTTGTTAAGTAACTTTAGTAGATGGAAAGCTTAGAGATGGTCGACGTAGTTGTTTAGAGGGGAATCTCTAGTTTTTTTGGGTTTTTTTTTTAATATTCACTCTTGTATTCTTGTTCTTGTGAATAAATAGGACAGGGTCCTCAAAATAAATGTCTTCTACCCCGACATCATTTTTTATTGGTTCAGAAGAAATCAGAATCTTCCAGGGCAGATTTTTGTATGTCTTTAAAAGTTTAAATGTTTGCTTAAATTTTGAGAAATCACGTTAATGTAAACATGGAAGTGTCAATTTCGATTAAAAAAATTCTTACGCTACTAACGCTCAGTTCACACGTCAAAGTTTCGTAAAATTTGCGTCAAATTGTCGTTAAATTTCTTTTTCAACTTACTTTTTAGTATAACTGAATAGTGCTTTCAAAAAGAGACTTGAAGAAAAAAATATGACTTGTGTGAACTGAGCTTAACTATCACATAGTCGGCAGTATGGAAACGAATACTAACCCGCAGCTGATTTGTTTGCATTTGCTGCACGCATTGCTGCACATTTATTAATCTGCATTTGTTCTGCGCCCCAAAAGAGACGATGCATGTGAATATTTTTGGAAAAACTCAATATTAATTAGATAATCCGGCACTAATTAAGTTTTTACTATTAGCACCATTGGGCGTGACTGAGGGGGTTGGGGTGTGGTCTTCAACAGAGCAGGAATCCCCCCCCCCCACACACACACACACTCAGTTTACACATTGCACGAGAAAGCCCTGACAGCTCCCAATTGGAATTAATATCTTATTGCATTTTCCAAGTTCTGGCTCCTATCTATGTAGCCGCTTGGCTGAACACCACAATAAGACCACTGGGAGCTACATCCGGGGGGAGGGGGTGGGGGAAGCCTTTTGAAATCGTCACAGTTGTGACAGGGTTAAAGGAATGTGGTGGGAGAAAAAAAAAGGGTGGGGGGCTATTATCACTTGTTGGAAATTCATCGCAACGATTTGGCTTACTTTCATACACAGTAATGGTGGCATGACTAGTACACTCGCAACGATTTGGCTTACTTTCATACACAGTAATGGTGGCATGACTAGTTCACTCGCAACGATTTGGCTTACTTTCATACACAGTAATGGTGGCACGACTAGTACACTCGCAACGATTTGGCTTACTTTCATACACAGTAATGGTGGCATGACTAGTTCACTCGCAACGATTTGGCTTACTTTCATACACAGTAATGGTGGCATGACTAGCTCACTCGCAACGATTTGGCTTACTTTCATACACAGTAATGGTGGCATGACTAGTTCACTCGCAACGATTTGGCTTACTTTCATACACAGTAATGGTGGCACGACTAGTACACTCGCAACGATTTGGCTTACTTTCATACACAGTAATGGTGGCATGACTAGTTCACTCGCAACGATTTGGCTTACTTTCATACACAGTAATGGTGGCATGACTAGTACACTCGCAACGATTTGGCTTACTTTCATACACAGTAATGGTGGCATGACTAGTACACTCGCAACGATTTGGCTTACTTTCATACACAGTAATGGTGGCATGACTAGTTCACTCTCGGTGGATCTCAAACCAGTCAATTCTACTCCCCAGAAGTATAAAAAAACATTTGGATATAATAGAACACAATTGTTGGGACGGGGGTGGTGGGAGAAATCTCAAATCCGAAGAAATACTGGAAATATCAGTGTAATGCCCCCATCCCCCTTTTTGTTATCCCTCCCACCCTTCCCCCATAAACAGACCAAAGAAAATACAAAACAAGCGTTGTCATAAAATTATTCAAAGTGTCTGTTAGCGACTTTTAAACAAAAAGTGTGACAATGCATCTGACTTAGTTAGGACGCGTATTACTACGCCATAAATGGCAACTTTATCAACAATCATGATTTATGCATGTTTGGCCGTCTGGACAGACCACGTGACACATGCCACCACTAAGTCAAGGGGTGACAGGTCCCGGGTTTAAAGAAAAAGGGAACGATCAAGCAGTACATGAGTCAGAAATCGTGCATGGTTAAACAAGCAAAGAACATTTTGTTTTAAAAAAAAAAATTATCTTCTTTTTAAATTCCTCGCTTCGTTACGAAAATCCCCCTTTTTTTTATCCCTCCCACCCTCCCCCCATAAACAGACCAAAGAAAATACAAAACAAGCGTTGTCATAAAATTATTCAAAGTGTCTGTTAGCGACTTTTAAACAAAAAGTGTGACAATGCATCTGACTTAGTTAGGACGCGTATTACTACGCCATAAATGGCAACTTTATCAACAATCATGATTTATGCATGTTTGGCCGTCTGGACAGACCACGTGACACATGCCACCACTAAGTCAAGGGGTGACAGGTCCCGGGTTTAAAGAAAAAGGGAACGATCAAGCAGTACATGAGTCAGAAATCGTGCATGGTTAAACAAGCAAAGAACATTTTGTTTTAAAAAAAAAATTATCTTCTTTTTAAATTCCTCGCTTCGTTACGAGTCATACATATTTTACTAAACTCGCAAGCTAAATTTACATTTATATTAATTTACAGAGAATTATTCCCGAACTCCGCTTTCTTTTTAAAATCCTTTATATTAACTTCGCTTTTGTTCGTGTGTTTAGGGCCGATTCTTCGGTCGTCTAATTGACCCACTTTCCGTCATACCATTGAACTGAAACCAAGGACATAGACCAGAGGCGTAGCGAGGGGAGGCATGGGGGGACAGATGTCCCCGGGCGCCAGCTAGTTAGGGGCGCCAAAATGTGCTTTGATATTATTTTATTGATGAAAATAATGGGTTTGAGAGTTGAAAAAAAGAAAAAGGGGCGCTTTAAAATGGATCTTGTTCCCGGGCGCGAATCTTGTCCCCGGGCGCCAAACACCCTCGCTACGCCTCTGACATAGACTCTTTGCCGATGACAACACAGTCTTTCCAATTTTCAGCCCCAATCCCAACCCCACAAAGTTTTTCCTGTTTTTCAAAGGGGAAGATGAATGAAATTGGATGTTTTCCCACGGGTGGCTGTTTTGGTGTGGAGATTAATGGTGTACCGATCGGTGGGAGCATACAACATTTAAGCAAAGCAGTTGGGACAACGCATATTTTCAAGATTAGATAATATGTATCATAACAGTTGTGTCACGTGACACTTACTTGCAGCAATGCCAACGAATACATATGGTACACCATTAAAATTGTCTGCTACTCTTTCCCAACCCGTCATTTTCGACGGTATATTATATCTAGTGTGTCAGTGTTGCAATAAGCCTTTTAATTACACGAAATCACCTGCTGTTGTGGTTTATCGTCCGGTAAAGCCACCGCCTTTATTTGCCCGATTATTTGCCCGATTATTTGCCCGATTATTTGCCCGATTATTTTCCCGATTATTTGCCCGATTATTTGCCCGATTATTTGCCCGATTATTTGCGGAATATTTCGGTCAGCTTTAATTTTTGAGCTCTCTGCGCCTTGAGCCCACATTTTAAACAACTATTGACAACACATTTTGATGCCCTTCATCAATTATTAAAAGCGCACAACTCCGAAATTAGCGGCAATAAAAAAATATTGATTGTTGTGTTTTTTTCCCCAATGTCCGGAGGGCAGGGATGGGCGGTGTAAAGACGTCATTAAGTTTCCCCGTGGGCTATTTTTAAACCTTTTTTTTCTTCTTTTTATTTTTTATTTTTATAAAAGTAAAATACATCACGTGATTCTTTAGTGCTGTCAATTGCCAGTAAGTCTAACATTAGCAGACATCAAGTCAGGTGTTAGTTATAACTCGTCATGTTTTCTTGGGGGGATCCTATGTCTTCCATATTTTTGTGGTTACAGTCTTATAACTTATTGTCTTTACATATATATATATATACATATATACCCTGCTCTGTCTTTTCTCAAAAATATATATTTCCGAGGCCTAAAATATCTATCACGGCCTAGGCCTTCCCTGAAATCTGAAAGTCACGGCGGGAGCATGTTCCAGGAGCACAGGCGTAGGAAGGAGGGGGTGGGGGGCTGCGGAGGGAGCGATCCGCATCGGGCGGCACTTTTGTCCATATATTTGGGGAACTTTTGTCCATATATTGGGGGCACTTTTGTCCATATATTGGGGGCGCTTTTGTCCATATATTGGCGGCACTTTTGTCCATATAATGGGGGCACTTTTGTCCATATATTGGGGGCACTTGTGTCCATATATTGGCGGCATTTCCGGCCCGTCACGGAGTTTTCACATGTGGAGGGGTTGCAAAAATGTTCACCCGTCCCAGGTGGAATCAACCCTAGCTACCCCACTGTCCAGGAGTGTATTTGTATGGGTCAGCTGCGTTTATGAATATTTTCTAGATTTTTCCAGAGCTGCGCAGAATTAGTCATATCAGACCTTTCTTAACGTTTGATGCAACAAAGAGATTGATGTCTGCATTCGTGCTATCACGGATGGACTACTGCAATGCTCTCATGGTGGGTCTTCCAGTTACGCTTCTGGATAAAATGCAAAAAGCACATAATAATAAGGCTCGCATTGTTCTTCGCAAACGCGAATTTGAACATGCTAAAACACTTCTGAGCGAGTTGCATTGGCTGTCGGTCCGTGCTATACCGCTGCTTGCATGACCTGGCACTGTCCTATCTCAGAGCACTTATGACGACTTATGTACCTACTAGACAACTCCGCTCATCCGATAGTGGCAAACTCTCGATACCACGTGTTCGACTTGAAACTTACGGAAGGCACACTTTCGCATTTGCTGGCACAACAATTTTGAACACACTTCCTGACGCTCTCAGAAACAGCCAGACACTGGTGTCTTTCAAAACTGAATTGAAAACACATCTATTTCGTAACAACCTGCTGTGGTGATGTTGTCTACCATCTTTTCCAGCTGGCTATTATCTCCTAGATGTATATTGGCCTATGTTGTTAATGTTTGCAAAGGATGAAATACTTAGAATGGGTATTCTCGTATGTAGTTAAAACTTTGTAATGTTGCGTTTTGTATTTCAATGTGGTATAATATAGGTTGTTTTTTTTCCATTTCTCTTTTAAAATGTTTGAGTTTGTACCGTGTTTCGAGCCTTTGGGGATAAAGCGTGATTTTCAAATAAACTTTATTATTATTATTATTGTTATGACCTGTGTGTTGTCCTAGTTTTGTTCACCATGCGTGGTGTCGAGCCGTGGCATGCAACCTTATCTCTACCTCTGTTTTAGTTACTGATATCAGTATGAACTCTGCCACTCCATTCCCCCACCGTCCTTACCTTAACGTTTGTTTACGTTTCCAGAAGGGTCTACACGGAGGAAGAAACATTCTCTGGAAATTGAATTTGTAGAATTTCTGTTCTTATTCCCTCACTATAAATAAGACGGTCGACTGTGACCGGCAGACTTACGAGACTTACCAGACTTACAGGCGCCCTATAATCCTCTTACGATTTGTTGTACTCAAAGTGTGTGGATAATATCTGTACTTTTCTAGTCTTAAACTTTCCACTTGGTATGCTCTAAGTTTATATATTTTTCATTTCTCTGATTTGATTTTGTATTTTTATATAAATTTTAAAATGTAATTTAATTGATTATTTTTAATATCACCTTCATTTTGTTTTTCATCTTTGTATATTCGTTTTCAATCCTTTGATACATATTGTTCATCTAACGAGCCACATCTTTAAAAACAAAATTCAATTTGTAAAACCCATTTAAAGCGTTACGCAACAGTGTGATTGAATGGATCCGATCCGTTTATCTTGTATCATGTTTATACATTTTAGGTATCACATCGATGGTATATTATTGCTAGCACGAAAATAATTCCTCACAGAGGAAATTTAAATTAGTTATCGACCAGTATCGCATCGATGCCGTATTACTACTAGCACGAATATCTTTGTTCACCTGAAGAAATTTTAATTAGTATTCGATCAACCCTAATCGATCATACATAATCCGATACGTTTTATTATTTACACCTCACGTATCAGGTCTTATTATCAATTTTTTTTTTTTTTAAAGTTTTACAAAAAATACAGGAATTAAAAACTATAACACTTTAAGGGGAGAGCAAGCCAATTGGTGATCTGAAACCAGTTGTCCCATCCTTTAATTGTACAGTCAAGGGGCTGAAGGGATCGTCCCGAGAATCGAGTCCGCGATGCGTATCGAAGTGAACAGACCGAGCGAGCATCCAGCACAATGCCCTGCTCCGATCGATAGAGATCATGGGCAGCTCCACTGTGGAGTTCGATTGATATCACCTGCATACTGCTTGTGCCTGTCGTTACACCTGAGGGCATGGCTGGGGGTCAAAGCATTTTTGGGATGAATTTTAAAACTGCTGTGGGTTTGGGGGAGGGTAGTGGAGGGGGCGCTGGCTACCACGCAACCTACTCTGCACAAAACCCAAGTCTGTCTGAACAATCACCAACTCTGCACATAACCCAAGTCTGTCTGAACAATCACCAACTCCGCACATAACCCAAGTCTGTCTGAACAATCACCAAATCTGCACATAACCAAAGTCTGTCTTAATTATCCCCCACTCTGCACACAACCCGAGTCTGTCGTTACAATCACCCAGTCGGCACACAACCCGAGTCTGTTGTTACAATCACCCACTCTGCACATAACCCAAGTCTGTCTAAACAATCACTCACTCTACATATAACCCAAGTCTGCATTACTTATATTACCCATCCTATGAGAGCTACCTGCTTTTGTAGAGCTACCTGATTTTGTAGAGCAACCTGCTTTTGTAGAGCTACCTGATTTTGTAGAGCTACCTGCTTTTGTAGAGCTACCTGCTTTTGTAGAGCTGCCTGATTTTGTAGAGCTACCTGCTTTTGTAGAGCTACCTGATTTTGTAGAGCTACCTGATTTTGTAGAGCTACCTGATTTTGTAGAGCTACCTGATTTTGTAGAGCTACTTGATCTCAGAGTTAACTTGTTATAAAACACATGTCAATCTTTCTCTGACATGAAAAGGGGTAGTCCTACTAAAACATAGTTTTTCCTACTTTAAAGAAGTTAGATATTCTCCTATTACCTGACCCCCCCCCCCAACCCCAAACCTCACCATTTTTACCTTAGTTTTGTAGCCCTAGGAAGAAGCGTGTACTCCAGCATAGCCTTTCATTCTCTCACCGCCACCGTAGTTAAAAAATTAATGGTTGTTGTGAAGCCATTCTAAAGGACAAATATTTATATAAAAAAAGAAAGACTTGAGTATCACATTAGACAGTTAGGAAACTTAATTTTTTTTTGGTATCTTTTGTTTCGTTGTTTTTTTTTTTTTTTTTTTTTTTTTGTTTTTTTTTTTTTTTTTTCAATTTTTTTTTTGTTTTTTTGTTTTTTTTTTTTTATTTTTTTTTTTTTTTTTTTTTTTTTTTTTTTTTTTTTATGACTTATTCTATTTTTTACACAATGTTCTGATGGTAATTCGGTTTTTTTTTTCATAACAATGTACTTCAATGTACTTCAATGTACTTATAGATCTGATGATAATTTGGAATTTATAGCTTATTGTACATTTAGATCTGATGGTGTTTACACAATTTGATTTCCTCCCGGTTACGTGGTGTTTTATGACAATCTTGAAGAATCTTATGACAAAATCACTGATACAATGACAAAATGAGACCTAGTGTTAACTGGTGCGTGAGATCAACTCATTCCATACATTTCTGATACCATTTAATATACATCTGTCAACTCATTTCATACATTTCTGATACCATTTACTATACATCTGTAAACTCATTTCATATATTTCTGATACAATTTAAAGTACATCTGTCAACTCATTTCGTACATTTTTGAAACCATTTAAAGTTCATCTGTCAACTCATTTTATACATTTCTGATACCATTTAATATACATCTGTTAACTCATTTTATACATTTCTGATACAATTTAAAGAACATCTGTCAACTCATTTTATACATTTCTGATACCATTTAAAGTACATCTGTCAACTCATTTGATACATTTCTGATACCAATAAAAGTACATCTGTCAACTCATTTCATACATTTCTGATACCATTTAAAGTACATATGTCAACTCATTTTATACATTTCTGATACCATTTAAAGTACATCTGTCAACTCATTTGATACATTTCTGATGCCATTTAATATACATCTGTCAACTCATTTTATACATTTCTGATACCATTTAAAGTACATCTGTCAACTCATTTTATACATTTCTGATACCATTTAAAGAAAATCTCTCAACTCAATTCATACATTTATGATACCATTTAATACACATCTGTCAACTCATTTTATACATTTCTGATACCATTTAAAGTACATCTGTCAACTCATTTGATACATTTCTGATGCCATTTAATATACATCTGTCAACTCATTTTATACATTTCTGATACCATTTAAAGTACATCTGTCAACTCATTTGATACATTTCTGATGCCATTTAATATACATCTGTCAACTCAATTCATACATTTATGATACCATTTAATACACATCTGTCAACTCATTTCATACATTTCTGATACCATTTAATATACATCAGTCAACTCATCTCATACATTTCTGATGCCATTTAATATACATCAGTCAACTCATTTCATACATTTCTGATACCATTTAATATACATCTGTCAACTCATCTCATACATTTCTGATACCATTTAATATAAATCTGTCAACTCATTTTATACATATCTGAGACCATTTAATATAAATCTGTCAACTCATTTGATACATTTATGTTACCATTTCAAGAACATCTCTCAACTCAATTCATACATTTATGATACCATTTAAGTACATACATTAATTTTCTTCAAACAACGAAAATATCATTATCTAGAAAAAAAAGAAAGAAAAAAAACAATGAAATCCAATTCTCAGAAGCCTGTTCGTTTTTCTTTAAAATAATAAAACAATCGTTTTAAATTCATCGGTTTGGGAGCATATTTAAAAATTTGAACACAAATTAACATATGAACTGTATTAAATAGACACAAAAACCAAACAGAACAAGGAGCGTGGGAAGAGTGGAGGGGGGCAGGTGTGGCGCACCACATGGGGCGGAACATTTTTATTTTGTACAGTGGCGGCATCTTGAAGTCTTTTTTCTGTGTGTGTGTGTATTTGTAAGTGGGCTGCAAAAACCTTTCCCTGTCCCAAGCGACACTAAATCCTAGCCACTGAACAGAACAGTCGATGTTATAACAAAAGATATCAGCCATATATGTCGAATTAAAAGACAATCAAGCCATGAGCAGTGGCGTAGGAAGAGGGCCCGAGGGAGAAGTTCGCACGGTGGGTACTTTTTTTCTGTTATTCCGGGGTGGCATTTTCTGCCAACCGCAGAAATTTTTCGTTAATGGGGACGAAAAAAAAATCTTGACCCGAACCTGGCGGCTTTAACCCTGGCTACGCCACTGCACAAGATAAAAAGGCGAACAAACCAACAAAACATGAACTTGGAATTCGACATTCTACCCGTTCCTGTCGACAGTATATTCTGCTCGTATACATCAAGACAATGTGACATACTGCTTGTGACACAAAGGCCGAGTTCTGTCATTCATCTCCTAAAAACCACCTGATAAAATTTCAAACCTTAACAAACATTTTACACGATCAGTTTAAAATGAGACCCTCGTTGGAAATATTTTTTTTTTAAATATTTGTTTTAGATTTTCTATTAACACTTGGTTAACTTTAACCAACAACCCAAGTGTTTTGAAAGAGTTGACAGAGGTTTCACTGCAGGATTTTTTTCAAAGGGCAGATCTTATAGAAAAACCAACAACAAAAACTGGAAGATCCCATTTATTTGTTCTATTTTCAGAGTTTTACAAGGAGATTTAATCCAGATAGTTGGATGACCTTACGATACTTGATATTTAAGATTGGCCAGTGGATCACTTGATTATCACAGTGGAGTTTGTCCATGGAAAGATGAGAACAATAGTTGAACACATCGCGGTAATCAGGAGTTGACAAGACTCTGATGTGATTAGAGTGTCTTTAAAAAAAACAAAAAAAAACAAAAAATAATAATTTGGCGCGTGTTCACTAAAAGACCATCTGCCGACGGCCTGTCGTAAAACAGAAATTAACGTGATCCTACAACCCGAATGTCGAGGAAAAGTTAGGAGTTGAAAGAACGCAATGATCTAGGTGGCCAACGCAGAACTGTCGACGTGGATTCATTGTCATACCGATCAACGACTTTATCCCGGGGGGACGGGGAATTCGTGGCCGGGGGGGGGGGGGGATTGGCATCAGGGTAAGAGTTATCCTCTGTTATGTTCTGCCTGTTCACTAGGGCTGAACATGTTCTGTGACAGAGAGGCCAACTAGAGTGGTGAGGGTGGATGGGGCTGTGGGATGTCAGCGTGAGGCTAAGGTGGGGGTAATGTGCGGTGAAGAGTGAAAGGGCATTGTGACAGGAGCATCTATTTTAAAGTGAAATGTACGGGAACGCAGGTGGGAGGGTGTGTTTCCGTCATGTAAATATTATATCTATTTTTGTAAATGCGAACTGTATGATGAAACGTGAGAAGAATGGGGAAGCGCATTTAGTATGATCAAAAACAATGATTAAGATATGAGCTTTCAACTTCTAAAGATCGAAAATATGTCGTGCGCATTGAAGTTAAGGAAGCCTAGTCGGTTCACAGCCATTTAGCACCTGGCAATCAGACTAAAATAATATCAGACCTTTAAAAGTATATATTTCGTAGCGCTGAACGAACAGTTGATTAGACAATTAAAATAATGACATATTACTTTAATACTCTGAAACATAGGAGCCAGAATGATCAATTCATTGATCGTGGGCCCTCAAAATAAAGAAGAAATAAAGAAGAAGAAATAAGGTAATTATGATACATACAGTGCCTTATGATAACAATATTGTTCTGCAATTAATCTGGTTCCATGTAATGTGTGTTAAAATACCATATAGTGCAGTATCTGAAGGTTAGTAACCCAGACAAGTATTGAAAGTTACGTTGTAAAGTTATAATGTAGATTTGCAGTGGGAAAATGAAACTTTACAGCAGTGGCGTATCTAGGGTTGGTGCTGCCCGGGGAGCGTCAAGTTTTTTTTTGGCCGCCCCATAGACAAAAGAAAACTCCGATGTTGGTCAACATGCCACCTCTCACTATAAATCATACAGTGACTCCGGGGGCTGATCGCCACCTGCGCACCCCCGTCCAACACCACTGCTGTACAGACACTGGATAAAGTATACGTGCCCTCAATTTTGTACATGCGCCGAGTGTTAATTTAATTTTAATTTAATCAAGCTACTCTCTAAACAAAGAAAAAACAATTGTGTAAGTAAAGATGTTTGACATTGTTTAGTGGGAGATCAGCTTAACAGCCTGGGATAAACAGCCATGCCATTACCAACGTTCGTCTTCTAGGATTCCAATTTCGACTAAGACATTGTACATCTAGCATTCCAAGCGAAATAAATTTTGGCTCAGACATAATTTTACATCCAGCATTCCAAGAGAAATAAATTTTGGCACATACATTTTACATCTAGCATTCCAAGAAAAAAAATTCGGCTCTGAAATCGATCTAATGTTTCCAATAGACAAATTAAGCTCAGAAATTTCAGCTCTCTAATATTCTTATTGGAATTTAGGCTCAGAAATTTAATCTAAGACTATTCCAAGAGAGATTTGGGATCAGAAATTTCCACATAATATAATATGAGAATTTTCGGCTTATACAAAATAATTATTAATTTTCAACAGCAGAACATATGTGGTAAATTAGCAGCATAACATGTATGGTAAATTATCAGCATAACATATGCGTATTTTAACGGCTTTCAGCGGATGCTAGGGCAGTTTTAAAGCTCACGATTGACGTCGAGTTTACGGTAATATTGTTCACGTGGTTCCAAGCGATGATTGTGCGTGGGAAAGATGATTGTTTATATTGTACATTAATAAGTATTCGATATTTTAGGTTCTTCTCTGAAAGCATTAAACAACAATTTTGACTGATAATTATTGCAGTGTGTTTGATGTAGCTGTGTTTGACTATAGCTGATGCTACTGCCTGTCCTTTTTTGTTTAGTTTTGTGTAACTGGCATCTGTCAGCGCGTGTCGCTATGTAGCTTTGCTAACTTCGGAAATCCACTGAGACCACCGTGATATCCAATGTTCGACAAATAGCTACGTAGCCGGCGAGTTCCTCGGTATAGCCAGATTCCACGTATTGATGTGATAATCTGATACCCTCCACGCGAATACCTCGTTGACTTTGGTTATTTACATGCATTGGGTTCAGTCCGCACTCAACTAACCTGTTCTTTTTTTGTTTTTGTGGGGGGGGGGTGGGGTGGGGGAAATTAGGGAGAGGACATATCGTTACCAACAGGAGAAGCACGCTACAGATGTTGCTTGAGATCTCTGTCAAGGTTCAGGGGCTCGACTTCCTCTTCTAGTGTGTCTCAATGTTTGCTGGATAAACTGAACGAGGCCGCCAGTAAATAGTTGAGTTCCATGGGAGTAGTATATTAATAGTTCAGGAAACAACTGTCTGATATCCAAGAGCGTAGGACGTCATTGATTTAAGCCTACGGGTAGTTGATGTGTGGCCTTAACTGGCAAGGGATAAGTTATGCTATTAAATTAAACCATTGAAAGGGAAAAAAACTGATTTTTAAGCATTAAATTGTGTCTCCAAACGAGCAAGTTAATCTTGGTTACCATGTCATTATTTGATAAGAAACACATTTTTGATTCATAGTATTTAGAGAATGGTTGAGTTTTGTTCAAACTTATCAAACCCCTCCTCCTCCGCTCCACACCCAGACATAAAACCCTTGAACTGCTTATAGAGCTCTGGACCTCAGAACAAAACAGTTTACTTTCTTTGCGAGGTTCTTTCGTCGACGCGACAGCGACCACTCTAGTCGTCCGCTTTGTGCTGGGGCGAGATAGATCCGTGGGTTGCTTGGGCGAGTTAGCTCTGTGGGTTGCTGGGATTAGTTAGCTCTGTGGGTTGATGGGACTAGTTAGCTCTGTGGGTTGCTGGGACTAGTTAGCTCTGTGGGTTGCTGGGACTAGTTAGCTCTGGGGGTTGCTGGGACTAGTTAGCTCTGTCGGTTGCTGGGACTAGTTAGCTCTGTGGGTTGCTGGGACTAGTTAGCTCTGTGGGTTGCTGGGACTAGTTAGCTCTGTGGGTTGCTGGGACTAGTTAGCTCTGTCGGTTGCTGGGACTAGTTAGCTCTGTGGGTTGCTGGGACTAGTTAGCTCTGTGGGTTGCTGGGGCGAATTAGATCTGTGGGTTGCTGGAGCGAGATAAATATATGGGTTGTTAGGGCGAGTTAGATCTCTGGGTTGCTAGGGTGAGTTAGATCAGTGTTGCTGGGACTAGTTAGATCAGTGTTGCTGGGACTAGTAACAAAACGTGAAGCAACGGCGAATTAGTTACATTCAGAATCAGTGTTTTGTTTTATCTTCAGTTAATTCAGCGTCTTGCTCGATCTTAACTTCAATTACAGGAAAGTTTTCGATGAAATTAATCTTATGGTGCACCAGGGCGCTACTCCAAAACTAGCTTATGTTAATAGGACGCGACCAGCCTAACAAAACTACTGTCAATCATCTGATAAAAAAACGTTACCAAAAAAACAATAAATCTTCTAGGAGCGCCATCAAATCATGACGTCACGTTATGGTCACAGGGGAGAGCACCGTTCCTGAATAGAGGTCGTGTGTGCATAGTCTTAATTGGGTTAATTTCAGGGTTTCATCAAACATGCGCCCCACTTCCCTCGGCTCCCCCTCCCCCATACACAATCCAACGACAATGGTAGGAGCTTGGTCCATGACTTGTTTGACGGATTGATTTGGTGGAGGGAGCGGGGTAGGGGGGGGGGTGGAGGGAGCGGTGGATCAGGATGTTGGCTTTGAGGGAACATTTGTTTTTGGAAAGGTCATTGTCCAAGACCATGGCGAACGCTTTACAGTCATATTATAATGACGAATGGGGCAGGGTGTTTGTTATCCGTCATGTCGTTATGAAATGTGCTGTCACCTTTGTTATCAGTCATGCTATTACGAAATGTGACATCACCTTTGTTATCAGTCATATACCAATGATATATGCCATCCCGTTTGTTATCAGTCTAGTAGTATAATGAAATGTACCCATACCTTAGTTACCAGTCAAGTTGTTAATATAACATGTGTCTTAAACCCTTGTTATCATCAGTTATGCTATAAGTCTTTGACGTTGGTATTTCAATTTTATTTAGGGTTCAAGTATAAGATAAGGTCACTTAATAGTCTAAAGATACAATTACAGTCTGGCTGTGACCCCCGACTAATTCAATTTACTAGGTCGAATTGGGGACGATAGACTACTGGGTAGATGTTGGACTACTTTGGACATAATGGACTTTGGGGAGATGATGGACTACTGGGGAGACGGTGGACTACTGGGGAGATGGTGGACTACTGGGGAGATGGTGGACTACTGGGGAGATGGTTTACTAATGGCGAGACGGTGGACTTCTGTGAAGTTGGTGGACCACTGGGGACATGGTGGACTACTGGGGAGACGGTGGACTACGGGGGAGATTGTAGACTACTTGGGAAACGGTGGCCTACTGGGGAGACGGTGGACTGCTTGTGAGATGGTAGATTACAGGGGAATCCCACGATTCGTCTTTTCATAAAAATCCTTTGTTTAACCAGAACTGAACAGTATTTGAAAATTGTTGTACTACTTGAAACTGGTTCGTAGCGAAACAAAACTGGTATGACGTCAGACTCTACAACAGAAATATTCACAGCGCTATCCATGTCCTTTTAAGTTGACATACTAGACTTATGAGTGTAGGTTGGTACTACCTTTGTGAGTTTAGGTTGGCATTGATTTAGTGAGTGTAGGTTGGCATTGATTTACTGAGTGTAGGTTGTCATTGATTTACTGAGTGTAGGTTGGCATTGATTTACTGAGTGTAGGTTGTCATTGATTTACTGAGTGTAGGTTGTCATTGATTTAGTGAGTGTAGGTTGGCATTGATTTACTGAGTGTAGGTTGTCATTGATTTACTGAGTGTAGGTTGGCATTGATTTAGTGAGTGTAGGTTGGCATTGATTTACTGAGTGTAGGTTGTCATTGATTTACTGAGTGTAGGTTGGCATTGATTTACTGAGTGTAGGTTGTCATTGATTTACTGAGTGTAGGTTGGCATTGATTTACTGAGTGTAGGTTGGTATTGATTTACTGAGTGTAGGTTGTCATTGATTTAGTGAGTGTAGGTTGGCATTGATTTACTGAGTGTAGGTTGGTATTACCTTTGTGAGTGTAGGTTGGCATTGATTTAGTGAGTGTAGGTTGTCATTGATTTAGTGAGTGTAGGTTGGCACTGATTTACTGAGTGTAGGTTGGTATTGATTTACTGAGTGTAGGTTGTCATTGATCTAGTGAGTGTAGGTTGGCATTGATTTAGTGAGTGTAGTTTGGTATTACCTTTGTGAGTGTAGGTTGGCATTGATTTAGTGAGTGTAGGTTGGTATTACCTTTGTGAGTTTAGGTTGGCATTGATTTAGTGAGTGTAGTTTGGTATTACCTTTGTGAGTTTAGTTTGGCATTGATTTAGTGAGTCTAGTTTGGTACTACCTTTGTGAGTGTAGGTTGGCATTGATTTAGTGAGTGTAGTTTGGTATTACCTTTGTGAGTTTAGGTTGGCATTGATTTAGTGAGTGTAGTTTGGTATTACCTTTGTGAGTGTAGGTTGGCATTGATTTAGTGAGTGTAGTTTGGTATTACCTTTGTGAGTGTAGGTTGGCATTGATTTAGTGAGTGTAGTTTGGTATTACCTTTGTGAGTTTAGGTTGGCATTGATTTAGTGAGTGTAGTTTGGTATTACCTTTGTGAATTTAGGTTGGCATTTATTTAGTGAGTGTAGTTTGGTATTACCTTTGTGAGTTTAGGTTGGCATTGATTTAGTGAGTGTAGTTTGGTATTACCTTTGTGAGTTTAGGTTGGCATTGATTTAGTGAGTGTAGGTTGGAATTGACTTATTGAGTGTAGGTTGGTATTGACTTACTGAGTGTAGTTTGGTATTGACTTATTGAGTGTACGTTGGTATAGACTTATTGAATATAGGTTGGTATTGACTTACTGAGTGTAGGTTGGTATTGACTTATTGATTGTAGGTATTGAGTTACTTGGTGTATGTTGGTATTCACTTACTGAGTGCAGTTTTGTATTTACTTACTGAGTGCAGTTTTGTATTGACTTACTGAGTGCAGTTTTGTATTGACTTAATGAGTGCAGTTTTGTATTGACTTACTGAGTGTAGTTTTGTATTGACTTACTGAGTGCAGTTTTGTATTGACTTACTGAGTGCAGTTTTGTATTGACTTACTGAGTGTAGTTTTGTATTGACTTACTGAGTGCAGTTTTGTATTTACTTACTGAGTGTAGTTTTGTATTTACTTACTGAGTGCAGTTTTGTATTGACTTACTGAGTGCAGTTTTGTATTTACTTACTGAGTGTAGTTTTGTATTGACTTACTGAGTTTAGTTTTGTATTTACTTACTGAGTGCAGTTTTGTATTGATTGACTTACTGAGTGCAGTTTTGTATTTACTTACTGAGTGTAGTTTTGTATTGACTTACTGAGTGTAGTTTTGTATTGACTTACTGAGTGTAGTTTTGTATTGGCTTACTGAGTGTAGTTTTGTATTGACTTACTGAGTGTAGTTTTGTATTGACTTACTGAGTGTAGTTTTGTATTGACTTACTGAGTGTAGTTTTGTATTGACTTACTGAGTGTAGTTTTGTATTGACTTACTGAGTGTAGTTTTGTATTGACTTACTGAGTGTAGTTTTGTATTGACTTACTGAGTGTAGTTTTGTATTGACTTACTGAGTGTAGTTTTGTATTGACTTACTGAGTGTAGTTTTGTATTGACTTACTGAGTGTAGTTTTGTATTGACTTACTGAGTGTAGTTTTGTATTGACTTACTGAGTGCAGTTTTGTATTGACTTACTGAGTGTAGTTTTGTATTGACTTACTGAGTGTAGTTTTGTATTGACTTACTGAGTGTAGTTTTGTATTGACTTACTGAGTGTAGTTTTGTATTGACTTACTGAGTGTAGTTTTGTATTGACTTACTGAGTGCAGTTTTGTATTGACTTACTGAGTGCAGTTTTGTATTGACTTACTGAGTGAAGTTTTGTATTGACTTACTGAGTGTAGTTTTGTATTGACTTACTGAGTGTAGTTTTGTATTGACTTACTGAGTGTAGTTTTGTATTGACTTACTGAGTGTAGGTTGGTATTGACTTATTAAGTGCAGTTTTGTATTGACTTACTGAGTGCAGTTTGTATTGACTTACTGAGTGTAGGTTGGCACTGACTTAGTGAATATAAGTTGGCATATACTCTCTGAAATGTTTATATAATGTTTATTTACAAACATCTAAAACCATGTTCAGTTTGATTTGAAAATTGCAATATTCTTCTTGCAAAAAATGCGATACTTGACATTACAAACCATGCATAAATTCATAGCAGTGATGCTAAAAATATTGGTCTGAGCGATAATGCGATGGGAAACACGTGCAGAAAATAAAATATGACAGAGGTGATCAGCTCAAAGAGGGAGTGCCAGAGTCATAAAACCGTTGGGCCAGTCAATAATTTCTAGTGTTGCCGAAGTCAAAACTGGCTGCAAACGTCAGAAAAATGTTGGTATGTTGTCAAACATTGGTATCATGTCAAACATTGTTGTCATGTCAAACATTGTTGTCATGTCAAACATTGTTGTCATGTCAAACATTGTTGTCATGTCAAACATTATTGTCATGTCAAACAATGTTGCCATGTCAAACATTGTTGCCATGTCAAACATTGTTGTCATGTCAAACATTGTTGTCATGTCAAACATTGTTGTCATTTCAAACATTGTTGTCATGTCAAACATTGTTGTCATGTCAAACATTGTTGTCATGTCAAACATTGTTGCAACGTTAATAAATGTTGCCTATGTCAAAGGTTGTAGCAAAAGTCAAAGAAAGTTGCCGATGTGTAATGTGTAAAATAACAGTGACTGAAGTTAAAAATAGTGTTTAAAGATCTGAGTCTGTTGTGTTTTCTGTTCTCAAAAGTAGGACAGACAAAAGATGGCAGCGTACTGGAGCGATGTGGCGAAATTAATCGACACTCTCCTCTATGTTAAAAAAACGGGACAGTTATCACAATCGAAACTCCGAAGAGCCAGTGACACCGTCCCCACATGATCGAAACTCGGGAGAGCCACTGTCACCGTCCCCACATGATCGAAACTCCGGAGAGCCAGTGAGACCGTCCCCACATGATCGAAACTCGGGAGAGCCACTGTCACCGTCCCCACATGATCGAAACTCCGGAGAGCCAGTGCGACCGTCCCCACATGATCGAAACTCGGGAGAGCCACTGTGACCGTCCCCACATGATCGAAACTCGGGAGAGCCACTGTGACCGTCCCTACATATCGAAACTCCGGAGAGCCACTGTTACCGTCCCCACATGATCGAAACTCCGGAGAGCCACTGAGACCGTCCCCACATGTCTTTGTCTGTCGTAACGTGACTAAGATGTTGAACACACGAATTTCACCTTTCCTTATTTGTAAATAATTTGGTCTGAAATGAAACATCATTTATTTGACCATAACATGGTTGATGGAGGCGACGTCCGTACCTGTTTTTTTTTTTTTTTTTTTTTTTTAAAATATTTTTAATACATTTTTTCCTAAAAATATATTTCTCTGGATCCACCAAAGCCGCAGATGACCTGGATCCACCAAAGCCGCAGATGACCGATCAATGATATTTTTTATTTAAACGCGCGCCAATAGCATTTTGAAAAATCTCCACGCAATACTTGGAGGTTTTAAACCAGAAGACGAGCGCTGGTTGATGGCACTCGAGACATCTCAAGCGTCACACACACACACGCGCGCACATACCGTTGCCAGATTTCATCAAAAATTTTCACCAACTTTCATGTGTCTGAAAATCTCAGTCACTTGAGGTGTGCCAAGTGCTGCTGTGAATAGAAAACTTGAAGGTTATTTATAAGGGTTTGACGTCGGCTCTATTATCTATAATGAAATTCATGTCAGTTAATCTGTCCGCAATAAAGATGGCTAAGATTTTAAATCTATCCAGGGCCACCACGTGACTTATGTAGCCCCATCTGATATTTGATCGTTTAATTTTTTTTTTAAATTCTTATTACAAGTATGCCCCCCCCCCCAACTAAACTATCCGATGGCCCCTTCAAACGCAAGAGATGCATGGCCCACTCGACGGATCTGGATCGTTCAATACCAGCGGTTCTCAACCTGTGGGTCGCGACCCCTTTGGCGGTCGAAGACACTTTCACAGGGATCGCCTAAGACAATCGGAAAACGCATATACTCTACAGTTATGAAGTAGCAAAGAAAATAATTTTGTGGTTGGGGGTTAGCCACAACATGAGGAAGCTGAATTAAAGGGGCGCGACATTAGGAAGGTTGAGAACCACTGTTCTATACCATATCCAAGTTGAAATATACTATCAATTCTTTACAAAACTTTGCTCCACTCTCGCATCTTTGTCACATCTTAGCACTTACCTGAACGCCTCTCTGAACACCTCCCTCCCACACACTCACACTATTTGCACTGAGACCGCTGATACTTTTCTAGTGTCCTACCGAATTGTGTAATTATGTATTTGTGTAATTGCGTATGTGTGTAATTATGTATTTGTCTAATTATTGCCATATTTCTTGACGAAGCGCGGCAAAGAATTATGTGTCAACACGGCTGGCATGGGGTGCACATACATGTATCCCGCCGTACCCCGCCTTTTTTGGGAGGGGAGCCGCCACCCGAGAACCCCCACTCTAGGAAATGATGTGCAAATACTATCTCTCTTGGTCCTTAAGTGGGGCCTTCAATTAAATCTTTTTGGGGCAACAAGTGTTGGGGAGCAGACGGCTGTTTGAAGCGATGCAATACCCCGGGCGGGGTCAAGCATCGCCGGAGGCCGCTGGGAGCTTGTGTATGAGTGTATCAGTGTGTGTCAATGTTTCTATGTGCATATGTGTCTGCAATGGTAGGTTGTGGAGTAAATGAAGCTCTCTCAGGCCGAGGTTAGGCTAGTGACAGTGACAGGGCAACGAGAAAGCTGTCCTCTTTTCAAAACGAATTATTAATTTAAAAGTTTTATGTACTGATGGGTACTGTTATGTATTGAGGTGAACTGTTATGTACCGTTTTGTACTGATGGGTACTATCATGTTCTGTTAAGCAATGCTATGTAGGGCTTCTGTAATACACTGTAGGTACTGTCATGCACTTTTGGGTAGTTTTATGTTCACTTATGCACAGGTGTGCATTGCTATGCACTGTTATGTACTTGTATGCACAGGTATGCACATTTATGAACTGGTATGCACTGCTGCGCACAGCAACGCTTTTAAAAACATCTCAAGTTAAGCGAGAAAAAGTTTAGATGTGCGCACGAAAAAAATGATATTCTTATATGACAAAAGGAACCATTTAATGGTCTTCATTTAGTGGCACAGTTAGTGGCACCATTTAGTGGCACATTTAGTGGCACATTTAGTGGCTCATTTAGTGGAACCATTTAGTGGCACCATAATGCAGCCGTGAGAACGCTGCCCCTAGGCAACCGTTTCGTCCCAGCTACAGCGTGAACTAGTCACGTTGTGGAAGCCCACTGTGGAATCCCTCTTATAGGGCGTCCGAAGCTTTCCCGGGATGGGTGGGGGAAGATATTAAGGACGTACATTTTTCCATCCCAACTCCTGAGAAAGTCGATCGAGTGCACTGTTTAAACGCATAGTGTCGGATCGACCGGGTGCCTCCTCGTTGGGGCGGCCCCCAGGCGAGGTCCTGGTCGAGCGCCCAGGAGGTGGACTTGGGTGAGGGGCCCGTGTGGGGGCCGTCCTGACGAGTGGGCATCTCCAACGTGCCGCTCCGCGGCCCGATGCGTCGGACCGGGTAGGGGTAATTTGGGGGGGGGGGATAAGAGTCTAGACTCGCCCCGCTGACGCCATTTCTTAATGTAACATTTCAGTGGCACCATTTAGTGGCACCATTTAGTGGCACATTTAGTGGCACCATTTAGTGGCACATTTAGTGGCACCATTTAGTAGCAAATTTGGTGGCACCTTTTAGTGGCACATTTAGTGGCACCATTTAGTGGCTCATTTAGTGGCACATTTAGTTCAATTTTTACCCGGTTTATTTGTATTAATTATATTCTAGTAGTTTTGTGTGTAAGTATGTTGGATGTTCATTATGTTTTAGTCATTAGTGTATGTAATGATGTGGTCGTATTTTAAGGTGGTTGTGTAGACCAAGACTATGTTAGATATTTAGATAGTTAGACAAGAAGTTAAGGTTTTGAGCGTAATTTTTTAATATAATTAAACTTCTCTCTCTCTCTCTCAATCTGTCTCTCACTGTATCTCTCGCTCTCTCTATGTTTCTCTCTGTGTCTCTCTGTGTCGCTCTCTCTCTCTGTATATCTGTGAGTCTATCTTTCTCTCCCTCTTTCTCTATGTCTCTCTGTCTATTTTTCCCTTTTATATCTTTCTCTCTCTGTCTCTCTGCTTGTCTCTGTTTTTTTTCTCTCTCTCACTCTCTCTCTCTGTATTTCTGTCTCACTCTGTCTCTCGCTCTGTCTCTTTCTCTCTCACTTTGTCTCTCTCCAGCTCTCTGTCTCTGTCTCTCTCTCTCTGTCGTTGTCTCAGAGAGAGAGAGAGGGTGAGAGAGAAAGACAGAGAGAGAGAGACACCCTCTCTCTCTCTCTCTCTCTCTCTATCTCTCTTCCCCTCTATCTACATTTTCCATGTTAACTCTCATGAACTCTTTCAACTAAAAGCCATTCTCAATGTGCTGTCACCAAATCCTAATATACTGAATTATATATTTGTTTAATAGCAATAAATAAGCTATATATTTTACTTTTTCTACTTTCAGAAATAAAAAAAAAACCCAAGGGAAAAAAAAGAGCAATGTCAACTAAAGTCTTACCGTAGTCAAACACTCGTCCCGTTAGTCAATCAGGATTCTTCGTCAAACTTTGACCTACCATCAAGGGGGAAGAACCCACAGGTTCCCAAGAAACTGTCGAACAAGTGTTCATCCTCTTGTTTATGCAACTAGATCGCCAAGCAGCTTGGAAACGTGAACTGCCCATCTTAAACCTAGGCGGTGTCCTCAAACGAGCTGCCCATCTTAAAACCTCGGTGGTTTTGCTGAAGTGAGCTGCCCATCTTAAATCTAAGTGGTGTGCTGAATTTCATTAGGCTTAGCATCGGGATCGAACTGCAGTGATAATCCGGGGTGGGTAAAGTTGCATCATCACCCAACTCAGAGTAGACATGTCACCGATGAGCACCTCTCTCGTTCTTTTACTGACCATCGTCCATCTGCCGTACCCTTCACTCACAGAGGAAGTGACCAAGTCGGTGGCCACCCAGACCCTGCCCACGGTTAAGCCGCCGGCGCCAAAGACGACCAGCCAACCGCAACGCCCACCTCATTCAGATTCGAGGATCAGACGAGACTCAGGCGAGGTCGAGAGAGACAAACGTATACGCGAGTTTGTGGGGAAGAGATCGGTGTCCAGCCCCGAGGAGTCCGAGTTTTATGTCTTACCAGAGAAAAATCACGAACCCTTTATACCCCGAACGCTTCCTGACGAATTTTACGACACGGTTGATAAACGCCCTCGGCAGTTTGTCGGCAAACGACTCAGAGAATTCGTCGGGAAAAGGTCATCGGAGCCGGACACGTCGAGCTCGTACGACAAAAGGTTGAGAGAGTTTGTCGGCAAAAGAGACGAGGACAACTCGTACTTAGATAAGAGATTGAGAGATTTCGTGGGCAAGCGAGGCTTGCTCGGAGACGACGAGGTTTTCTTCGAAGAAAACAAACGCCCTCGACAATTCGTCGGAAAACGCCGCAGCGAAGACAACGGAGACGTCTGGTTCAGCGAGGAGAAACGACCCCGACAGTTCGTCGGCAAGAGGGATCTTGAAGACCGCGATGAAATCGAGGTGGAAAGGCGACTACGCGAGTTCGTCGGGAAGAGGGCGAGAGAGTTTGTGGGGAAGAGAGACTTTGCCAACGAGATGCTTTGGTTGGATGAAGACTCGGACTCACTGGACGATAAGAGAGCCCGAGAGTTTGTCGGGAAGAGGTCGGGCTTCAACGGTGAGTCGGGGGTGTTGGATCTGGTTCCAGCCGACGACGGACTCGACATCGGCAAACGCATTCGAGAATTCGTCGGCAAGCGGAGTTTTGACCAGGACGCCGGACAAAAAAGAGCGACGGTGGGTCAGAGTTCAGGGTCGGATGGAACGGATGTTGACCTGCAGTTGGCGAAGAGGATTCGAGAGTTCGTCGGGAAAAGATCCGTGTCCGATAGCGACTCCATGTTTTTGAATGTCAAACGTCTCAGAGAGTTTGTGGGGAAGAGAAAGGCTTATGACGTCAATCAGTTCATTGATGAAACCGAGGCTAGAAGATGACACCTTCCGCCCGCCACATCTGCTCAAAGGCTTTTTTTGAGCCGTAGTTTTGATGATATCATCAGGATTTAAAAGGAACGTTTTTTTCCAGCCTTGTACTTGTCACGTTAAATTTAAAGCCTATTCCTTACAGAAACTTCTCACTAACAATTTTTTTTTTTTTTTTTTTTTTTTTGTTTGGAAGAGCNGAAAATATAACAGCAACTTTATAAAAATTAATGTTTATTTTATTTTTAAAATCATTCTCATCAATTTTGTGTGGAAAAAAAACACAATTACGCAAAGGCCTTGTTGTGAAAGTTTAAAAAAAAAAAAAAGAAGAAAATCCAATGGTATCATTAAAAATTGAAATGTTCTTAACATAAACAACTATCTTATTGTTGGTTGTAATATGCAAGGGTTTAAGTTAATCGGTGAAAGAGATTAAGCTCAAGGCTGTTTCCTTCGAGAGGTTTGAGTGAGCTCCCTATGTCAGAGTGAGGAGACTGGGAGTAAGCGAGAGAATGTGGTGGGAGAATGTGTCCGAGCTTCTCAAGTCAAATGACGTCATGCTCTTCTAAACCTGAATGGCAACATCACGAGCGAGGTTGCCGGTTGTGCTTATCGATGTATTGGTTCGGCTGTCAGTATTGGCCCGGCTGTCAGTATTGGCCCGGCTGTCAGTATTGGCCCGGCTGTCAGTATTGGCCCGGCTGTCAGTATTGGCCTGGCTGTCAGTTTATTTTTGGACTAACGTTATGGTTTAATTTGTAAGATTACTTGATTTTCTCAACCAACGAAAACAACAACAAGCTATCCAAAGATAGTCCAAGCAAACACTATCAACTATCCAAACAAACACTATCAACTACCCAAACAAACACTATCAACTATCCAAACAAACACTCTCAACTATCCAAACAAACACTCTCAACTATCCAAACAAACACTATCAACTACCCAAACAAACACAATCAACTATCCAAGCAAACACTATCAACTATCCAAACAAACACTATCAACTATCCAAACAAACACTCTCAACTATCCAAACAAACACTCTCAACTATCCAAACAAACACTATCAACTATCCAAACAAACACTATCAACTATCCAAACAAACGCTATCAACTATCCAAACAAACACTATCAACCATACAATCAAAAACTATCAACTATCCAAACAAACACTCTCAACTACCCAAACAAACACTATCAACTATCCAAACAAACACTATCAACTATCCAAACAAACGCTATCAACTATCCAAACAAACACTATCAACCATACAATCAAAAACTATCAACTATCCAAACAAACACTATCAACTATCCAAACAAACAATAACAAGAAGTCAACATAAACATATATAAAATAATATATTTATAATTGTGCTGCTTGAAAATCATGAACTGCAGGTCACGTGATGCCAATAGATCTACACGTCTAAGAGGCCAGCCATATAGTAAATGAGTAGCCATGAGTAGCCGTGTCAATTTTGGAGATTTTTCTAATGCCTGGGGGAGGGGGAGATGGTGGCTCCCAGCAGAAAGTACGAACATGTAATCACATATTCACTTGATAAATAGCATAGTTATATTTCTAATGCTTTAAATACCATGCTATAACTAAATAAAATACGCATATATGTCACTAAGCGTCATCTAGTAAATAAAAAAAAAAAATTGATACTTAGTGAGTTATTGTTGTCACGTATAATATTTCGCGGTGCTGCCGTGAGGAATCTGCTGGGGCGCAGGGAAAAGCCGCGCAGGGGAAAAGCGACGAACGGGGTGACAACTGAATACGGCGCCCTTTAATAGAAAAAAGTTGCACCCGCGTCGAACGAATTAAAATTTGATTTTTGGTTCCTCGTTTTTTGTAAATGACATGGAATTTGATGGTTTCAATCAGTATGCAGCTCCCATCCTAAGAACGATTCCGCGCACCGGGGGGGGGGGGGGCGAGTACCCCTTTTGTCCTTTTCCCCCCGGGGGGTAATCAGTATGCAGCTCCCATCCTAAGAACGATTCCGCGCACCGGGGGGGGGGGGCGAGTACCCCTTTTGTCCATTTCACCCCGGGGGGCCGCGGGGGATATTTTGGGAACATCTGGGCTCGCCAAGCAGCCGTGAAAACGCGTGACAGATTTTTTACTGCGACCTCATAATTATCTATTGTTGTTTCTTTTTTATGTTGGGGGAGAGGGGCGAAAATTTGACTTTTTTTTTTTTTGCGTAAGTACTATTTGGATGGCCCCTAAAGCAATGTTGTATTATTATTTTTTTTCATTGCATAGGTAAAGTACCTGTCAAAACCATTACATCTGTAATGCTTACGCATGCGATTCTAGATTAAAGTTCTGTCTTCGATTAATGTGTCCTCTGGTTTGCGCATGAAACCATGTTCAGTAGTCCTGCAGGAAACCAAGTCATTACAATATAACTGTAGTTTCAACTCAACGGAAAACCCGTAAGAATTGTTTGTATAAAAACACTGCACTGAAAAGATGAAAATAAAAAAAATGGTATAGGAATATACATATTATACAGCTGGTCAGCGCTGGCACTTAACAGATGTTTATAATACGATAGGTGGGTTGCGCTGGCTTAATAACATGGTGGTCAACAAAGATAAATACAAAAAGCAACAAATAATAATAATAAAAACAGAAAACAAACAAATAATAATTAGGTCCCAAACGACATGCCCCGGTGTTGGTTTGTCTCAGGTCCCCTGATAGAATCAACACTCAAGGATTTAAAGAAGGGCGTTTCTGTAAATGAAGGTATTTCATATATTCTTTTTACGTCATAAAAAAAAAATTCTTCTCGCTAGGCCACGGCTGATCAGTTTCTACCTGTTTCGCTTTCGCATTAAGTTCCATTCATTTCACAGATACAAGAGCACACTAACCCGTAAGGCCGGTCAGAGGAGCGGTGTATTTAACATCTCGTCAGTATGTAAGCTCAATGAATAACTGGCCACTACAGACATGTTCGTCATGACAGTCGATATAAAAGTGTCATCGTGACCAGCAACTATTGAAGTGTAAGCATGGCCGTGAAAGCGCAACCAATGAAATTTCCCGGTGTTGTCCGGGAAAGAGCTGACAGAATCGTACTGGTAGAATGTCCCATATAAAAAAAAATGATAATATATTTAAAAAAACATGATTTGTGGTGTAAAAGTGTTAAATTTCGTGGTGATAAAACGATAAAGTATATATTATATGAAATAATCTCAAGCCTTTTTTAGAAAATTTAAACAGACGTCTAAATTTGGTTTACATATTAGTCTGTACATGCTGATTAATTTGTAACTGAAACTGATTATGGCGCAATTCAGAATAATTTTAACTGTACTTTAAGGTTGTCCACTGAAATCTAGTCAAATAGAAAAAATAAAGTTGAGCAGTTGTTAAAATTAAAAATTATTAAAAATTATCTTTACGTAAAATTTGGTTGTGATTTGTGTAAGGGCTGAAGTAATGATATATTTTTTCCTTTATCAAATTGCACACTATATGACGAATATATGAGAATATATAAGTAAGGATATGTAAATAAATACCTGGGTCATAAAACTGATTGTTCTTAAATCAATGTGGTCATTCAAGTGTTTGGTCCTACAACTGTCTGTTCCTAAATCAATGTGGTCATTCAGATGTTTAGTCTTACAACTGTGTGTTCATAAAAATATGTGGTCTTGCACAGTGGCATATCTAGGTTTGGTGCCGCCTGTGAGGGGCCCAAGATTTTTAACGAAATAAATTCTGCAGATATCCGGAAATGCCACCGATTCGGAAAACATTTTCCTACACCAGTGGTCAAACAACTGGTTGGTTATAAGAATGTTTCATAAAAAAATGTTTTTCGAAACAAAACCCAACATTTTTTTTAAAATACCATCACTATCAACCACAATGCAACCATTTATTTAAAACTGCAATTGTTTCTGAACACATAAGGGTGACCTTCTAATTTCTAGGCAAAGACCTAGATGCATGCTGTAAAACATAATAAGAATAATTTATGATAACCAATCTGCCTTGTGCGCCGTGATTCCCACCAATAAACAAAACACTCCAAACTTTACATCTTCCCGTTTAAATCGTCTAAACAAGGAGAAAAACGTGCCACTGGTGATATAGATCAAAACGTGCTACTGGTGATATAGATCAAAACTTGCTACTGGTGATGTTGATTAAGACGTGCTACTGGTGATGTAGATCAAGACGTGCTACTGGTGATGTAGATCAAGACGTGCTACTGGTGATGTAGATCAAGACGTGCTACTGGTGATGTAGATCAAGACGTGCTACTGGTGATGTTAATCAAGACGTGCTACTGGTGATGTAGATCAAGACGTGCTACTGGTGTTTTAGATCAAGACGTGCTACTGGTGATGTAGATTAAGTCCTGTGACTTGTGATGTAGATCAAGACGTGCTACTGGTGATGTAGATCAAGACGCGCCACTGGTGATGTAGATCAAGACGTGCTACTGGTGATGTATATCAAGACGTGCTACTGGTGATGTTGATCAAGACGTGCTACTGGTGATGTAGATCAAGACGTGCTACTGGTGATGTAGATCAAGACGTGCTACTGGTGTTTTAGATCAAGACGTGCTACTGGTGATGTAGATTAAGTCCTGTGACGTGTGATGTAGATCAAGACGTGCTACTGGTGATGTAGATCAAGACGTGCTACTGGTGATGTAGATCAAGACGTGCTACTGGTGTTTTAGATCAAGACGTGCTACTGGTGATGTAGATTATGACGGCTACTGGTGATGTAGATCAAGACGCGCCACTGGTGATGTAGATTCCTAAACTTATATCGCCTACCTTCATCGTTTCAGAAGAAAAATAATCAGGGTCCCCTGAATATTCGTTCTGTAAGAGAACAAACAGAAAGATCTATGTATCTTTATTTCTATGTAGTCCTAAAATTGTTTTTAAAAATGATTTAACAGAATTTGAAGCTTGAAATTATAAAATTATTTATTACAAGCACAGAAAAATTAATTTAACTAAGGATAATATCAACATAAAATTTACGATTAGCATTAAAAAGAATCTTAATGATAAGGATGAACCTGGTGGGCTGCTATCAGTGTATAAAGATGGGGAAGAACTTGGTGCCCTGCTATCAGTGTCTCAATCCTCGGCTCTACTTTTGTCAGCACTATTCTTAAATCACCATGATTAACTATTTGCACTCGTTTTCTCTTTTTTTAATTAATAGATTTGTTAAGCATTCTGTGTTTTTTGGAAAATAATGTTACACAACAGATGAAAAATGTACGAAAAGTTTTCCCAATTCTTCAGATCTTCTCTTCCCTTTTTTGTGCTTTCACCTACCCCTCATTTTTATTTAACGCCCCTTAATGCACTTGAGGCTACTACGCCCTCACCACTTTTTTCGGTTCGTTTCAGCGCCCCCAGCTTGAGATGGTCGCTAAATGAAGAAAAAACGACGCTTCTTCCAAATGAATTCCTAACGATTTAGATAGATCTTAAGTCAGGATTTCATACTTTCCGGCCTATAAATTAGGTGTCAAAGCTACAAGAATTAGACACAAATCATTTCTTCATATTTCTAGCTTCCCAGATTCGTATTCGGAATTCCGCGTTGTTCGTTTGAGAACAGCGACCACTCCGTTGTTCTGCTTCTGTCCGTACACACAGATAAGCTACCCGGGTACCGAAGACCTTGAAGATCAATGGCGCCGCCCTCACCCATTTGTTTCACCGACATTGACCTTGTCTTGATGAATATCGCAATCGCTGGGCCGGGAAATTGTGATGAAATGAGAAACAACCAAGTAAAATGTGATTGTGTTTAGAATAAAAATAGATAAGTAGTTTACGGTTGACGAAGTGAATTTGCTATGACAAACAATACGTTTAGGATCATATACAAAATAATATTTTATTCTACTTAACAATTGTGTAGACCAGATCCGTGCAAAAAAAATTTTTGGGGGTGGGGGGGGGGTGTTGAAAAGGACACTCTTCCAGGACGCCAAAATAGACAGGAACTTTGACGTTAATTAAACTATGAAAACCCATGTAGTTCAAAAAGAAAAGGGGCGCCAGAATCGTATTTTTACCGGTACACCCCAGGTGACACTTTTTTTAAATAGAGAGAGGTGGGATTTTTTAGTCTTTACCTTAGGCGCCGCTTTTTCTTGGCACGACCCTGGTGTAGACATAGATTGTTGGATTGTATTTTCCTGTTTAATGTTGAAGGAATTTAATTTGAAATAAGATTTAATAACAAAAATACAAAAATTAAAATATAAAATTAATAATTGCGATATTCAGAGCTTACATGTTTATTTTTTTTTTTACTTTTGAAAAAGTAACTCTTAAAAGTTTATTTTTGGTTTTTTAAATTTCGAAGGGTAAATTTTTTTTTAGAAAATCGCATTACATGTTTATTATTTTTTTTAATTATTTGCCGTTAACTCCAATTTTACAAATGACTTCACACTTGAACGATTGTATGTAACGCATTTCAGTATAAACTTTTTATAAAGATTAATAATTCTCTTTTGTGAAGCCCCCCCCCCCTGTAAACAAAATTGTATGGAGTCACAGACGTTGTGTGGACTGTAAACTCTTTACCACCCAGGCCCGGCACTTTGCAAGGCGTTTGCCGGACGCCTTGAACTGCTTAACACAGTATTACGATCGTAATGGACATTGTCTTTCCCTGTGATACCCACGGTAACATTGTCTTTCCCTGTGTTACCCACGGTAAGCTGTCGCATGAAAGCTTCGCATAACCAGAACAACTAAAATGCCAGCTGCCTGCCGGCTGGAGCTGCTGTGCTCCCGCGTGTGCCACATCTGCTCACTCAACGACGTAACAGGAATGGAAGGTGAGACGTGGGTGAACCAAAGGGCATTGTCAACTTTTAAGCAGATACCCTTCTTTCAAAAAAAAAAAACCTTTATAACGTCCAACGTTGTCCGTGTATGAAGAGTCATCGCAAGTCAACAGATACTTATCGCCGTCTGGTCGGATTGTACACTTAAGTAAGACTCCGAGCAATAGATACGATGTGTTCTTAGATCCAGGCAACTCAAAGGCGATAGCCTTGTTTATGACATCTTTGATATCTCCCACTAGATCAGGATATTTAAAATACATCTTAGAGATCACAGTAGATCAAGAAGTTTGAAAACACATTAGAGAGCTCATAGGTCATGGTACCCCTAAACAATTTGATATATATATCTACAACCCAACGATTGTTTTCTAAAACATTTCATTCTCGATCATTTTTACTGGTAATTTTCTAACAATTTAAATAGTTAGCGCATCCAATTTTTTTACATACTTTGCTGTAGCCAAATAATATGTAAGTCAACCCATATCCCCTACCCAATCTTTCCCCCACGGTTTCTTACTGGGTGACTCAGAAGGCGAAGCTAGGGACAAAACAACAGCATTGCTATGACGGCAGCACTGCAAGAAAAGCATGCGTGAGTCTTCATTCCATTTCCATCTAAACAAATCTTAGAGCGGCTAAACACTTGTTGAGGAATAATTTGTTTATTTAATGATTTCTTCACAGTTTCTTAATCGTCCTTTAAGAAATGTCTCATTCACGTTATGACAATGCCGTGACGACCGGGACAGAACCAGTTTAAGAACTTCTTGGTTTTGCGGTGACCTCCCTTCTTGAGAGTTCCGACCACGACAGCAAAGGTTTTCTTTTGTTGCTTTCTTTTTGGTGTTGATTTTTTGTTTTTTGTTTTTTTTGTTTTTTGTTTTTTTGTTGTTGATTTTTTTAAAGATCACCGCGGCTCATTTTTACCCACGCTGGATTTCTATGAAAGCTTATCTCCAGCGGAAGATCTCAGAGTGTTTTAAGTCACCAGATCACGTGACTTGATTTTTCTTTACTGTCTACACAAATCTCCATAGAATCGTTGTGCTACGATGGCAAGGGGGGGGGGAACAATTTTAATCAGACCATGCATGTTGTGACATTCATTTTTCTTTAAAGTGACTAATCATCTCTCAATTTAATGTCCAATCGGGCAAATTGCTTGCGGTTATTTCTGAACCCTAAGCCGAGCAAATTTGTTGGGCCACGAGACGTCGCACAATGCCTCAATCTTTTTAATCAAATACTATCTGGGCAGCGTGCCGTCGTAGGACAGCCTCGCTCTGTGATTAGAAGTGTGCAATTAGAATGGCATGTTTATTCATTAAAAGAATCATTTCTTTACACAAACTGAGATTAGTCTTTTTTTTTAATCTACAACCCGACTGCTTCGAGCAAGTTTTTTTGTGTAGTTGTTTTTTGTTTTGTTTAATGAGCTAAAAAGACGAACTTGTTGAGGCATTTTGCAATTCACTTAATTTAAAATTAAATAAACTGATTTATTAATTGTGTGGGGAGTGTTTTTATTTATATTTTTCAAAAATAAATTTTTTAACTTAGCAAAATTTGCAACAATATATAAATATTTATACTCCAAAATCTAACTTCTTGTGGTTTAAATTAGTTTGACACGATTTGAAAAGATCACATATTGGGTTTTGCGTTGTATTCATTTATTATTATTCAGGGTAATACGAAAATGACCAAGGCAATATTGGACCTTGACCTCTAGCGTTGACTTGAGCCGTATTTTGTTTAAAGTAAGGGCCAGTTGCTCAGTTCGTCAGTCTCACTCTCTCGTCCTTGGTCTGTTAACTCCATCTCTGAGTTTGCCTTCTCTTAGATGAGTTGCCTTCTCTTACATGAGTTGCCTTCTTTAAGGTGATTTGCCTTCTCTTAGATGACTTGCTTTCTCTTAGATGACTTGCCTTCTTTAAGATGAGTTGCCTTCTCTTAGATGAGTTGCCTTCCCTTAGATGACTTGCTTTCTCTTAGATGACTTGCCTTCTTTAAGATGAGTTGCCTTCTCTTAGATGAGTTGCCTTCCCTTAAATGACTTGCTTTCTCTTAGATGACTTGCCTTCTTTAAGATGAGTTGCCTTCTCTTAGATGAGTTGCCTTCTCTTAGATGACTTGCTTTCTCTTAGATGACTTGCCTTCTTTAAGATGAGTTGCCTTCTCTTAGATGAGTTGCCTTCCCTTAGATGACTTGTTTTCTCTTAGGTGACTTGCCTTCTTTAAGATGAGTTTCCTTCTTTTTAATCACTACACAATTTATTCTCATTGGTATGCTGATAACTTTGGAGTTAGTAGTCCACCGCCTCTTTCACTATAATAGCTGAAGATGGTTGTATGACAGTTCATGCCGCCGTTACACACTATGACTACAGCGATAAAACACTGTCACACCGCATGACATTAGACCCTCAGCCAACTTAATCGCCAAGCATGACGCGGTTAGTGTGCGATCATGTTGAGCTTAGCACCTTGAGGCTTAAGTTTCGGATCGAAGCGCAATTATCTGCTCCAAGGTTTATCACATTTTTTTTCATGCCGGTACTCTATGAAATATGTTCATGCCGGTACTCTATGAAATATGCTCATGCCGGTACTCTATCTACGACATGTGTCATGCAGGTACTATATCTATGTCATGTGAATGCAGGTACCATATAGATAGGACATGTCGCATGGATGTACTATATCTATGACATTCATCTATGACATGAACATTGGCTGATGCACAGATACTAAACGTGGTTAACTTCATATTGCGTCCTCCTGATACAGATACTATGACACAGGTCCTGGGATGATGCGCCTAGTTATTTTCTCTCCATACCTTTATTGTGCTTTGCACGAACTCGACCAGTTAACTCCCCCACCCACCCACACCTTACTATTTAACTTATTTAACACATTTAATAAGTCCTGGATTGAGTGTGACTGTCGCGTTCACGGAACCCCCCCCCCCTCCACTTATTTTTAGATTCAGGATAACCGTGATAAAGAAAATCCTTTTTTTAATCGGCCTAAAATAGGAAATCTTGCACTTGCCATCCTGCCACCTCCTTACAACCCCACAGTCTCACTCCCACCACTTAGCTTAGACCCACACCTGCGCAATGGATGTTTAATCAAAAGATGACTCATTTTTTTTTCGTATTTCTATAAATGCGCCTACTAATTAAGCTAATTAAATCTCAGAATATGATATGCAACAGACGCTTGGTGGTTAACAGCAATCCATACATAAGAATACTCAACAGCAATCCATACACAAAAATGCTTAACAGCAATCCATACACCAGAATTCTTACCAGCAATCCGTAAACTAGAATTCTTAACAGCAATCCGTAAACAAGAATTCTTAACAGCAATCCGTAAACAAGAATTCTTAACAGCAATCCGTGCACAAGAATTCTTAACAGCAATCCGTGCACAAGAATTCTTAACAGCAATCCGTAAACAAGAAATCTTAACAGCAATCCGTAAACAAGAAATCTTAACAGCAATCCGTAAACAAGAATTCTTAAGAGCAATCCGTAAACAAGAAATCTTAACAGCAATCCGTAAACAAGAATTCTTAACAGCAATCCGTAAACAAGAATTCTTAACAGCAATCCGTAAACAAGAATTCTTCCAGCAATCCGTAAACAAGAATTCTTAACAGCAATCCGTAAACAAGAAATCTTAACAGCAATCCGTAAACAAGAATTCTTAAGAGCAATCCGTAAACAAGAATTCTTAACAGCAATCCGTAAACAAGAATTCTTCCAGCAATCCGTAAACAAGAATTCTTAACAGCAATCCGTAAACAAGAATTCTTAACAGCAATCCGTAAACAAGAATTCTTAACAGCAATTCGTAAACAAGAATTCTTAAGAGCAATCCGTAAACAAGAATTCTTAACAGCAATTCGTAAACAAGAATTCTTAAGAGCAATCCGTAAACAAGAATTCTTAACAGCAATCCGTAAACAAGAATTCTTAAGAGCAATCCGTAAACAAGAATTCTTAAGAGCAATCCGTAAACAAGAATTCTTAACAGCAATCCGTAAACAAGAATTCTTAACAGCAATCCGTAAACAAGAATTCTTAACAGCAATCCGTAAACAAGAATTCTTGAGAGCAATCCGTAAACAAGAATTCTTAACAGCAATCCGTAAACAAGAATTCTTAAGAGCAATCCGTAAACAAGAATTCTTAACAGCAATCCGTAAACAAGAATTCTTAACAGCATTCCTAAACAAGAAACCTAAGCCCTAGACGTATAATAAGCGTGGTTAAGATATTATAACGGCAAACACATTTTTTTTAACGTATTAACAGCAATTGGGAGACGATAACCTTGACGCTTAAGTCTGACCATCTTTCCTGGATAGATTCCACGGCCTCTTGAAATTAGAAGAGAGCACTTTTTTTTAAAAAAGCAATTGTTATGCAATGCTTTTTTTTAGAAGGCTATCAAGCACGTTTAAATCACATGTCACATGAAACAAAACCAATCATGCCTATCCCACCAGATGTTCACAGATGTGACATGCCCCACCCCCCCCCCCAGCCCTCAAACCCACCTGTCACCACCCCGACCTAGCTGAGTATTCTACCATTTTTAATCATCGTAACCCTAGAAATATGAGGATGATTAAAATGTACATGGACTTATACCGTGATTATTAGAAATGCAAAACGAAATCGTTTCACGAGTAAAAAAACGTGCAAAAAAAAAAAAAAAAAGCTTCCATGTTGACTAGGTCATGGACTTATACCGTGATTATTAGAAATGCAAAACGAAATCGTTTCACGAGTAACATAACGTGCAAAAAAAAAAAAAAAAAAAAGCTTCCATGTTGACTAGGTGTCACATCAAATTAAAGCCAAAACAAAAGCACGATAGTGGAAAAATTACACAGGATGCTTTTATTCAATAACACCGTATTGGATTCTTTTTTTTAATTAAATTTTTTCAAATTTAAAATAAAATATTTTTTTTTACAAGATGTCAAGGTCAAGTTCGTGAGACTACTTTTTGCAATCTGCCAAAAGCAACACCAAGAGACATACGATGCAGACTACCAATGGCAATGTATAGTGAGCTTAAGAGGTACACAGGGACAATGAAAGCGTGTTCGACCTCGCGACAAGGCAGTCGTACATTTCGGTCAGAAGTCTTCATCGGCGAACACTAAATGACGATGGAAAGTTTAAAGGCATGAGATGTATGCAGTGGCGTTGAAAGGGGGATTTCCACCCCAGGAGGTATTTTTTATTTATACTTAGGGGTGCCGTTTTCGGCCAAATGCATAAGGGTTTGTTCCTTTTTTTTTTTTTGGTTGTTTTTTTTTTTTTTTTATTTGGGTGGCCCTGGGTGCACTAACCCCAGTTACGCCCCTTAATGAATTCTAGAATGTACGCATTCCTGAAGGTAAACAAAGCATTGTGGGTTATGTAAATTTAAAATAATAAAGATGAACAAGTTAATGAAACATTATCAGAAGATTTGCCAGATAACAAACATTTTAAAAAAATTAAGAAGTCCTCATGACTGCGGTCCATCTTGTGAGAACCTCTGTGCTAAAAGATTTAAAAGCCACAACTCGTAAACTGGATTTGACACAAAAAATGAATAGCAATCATTTTTATTCCTGGAACAAGGCATGGCCGACTGGGATCATTGTGAGATGTTTGGAGTCATATTTAAAATAAAAAAATTACAATTAACAATCATTAGTAAGCCTTCCTGGGGCAAATATTTTATATTATTTTTATTTTTTTCAATAAAATCTGGTGGAGGTTTTTAAATTGTGTTTTAATGAGAAAGTTTCTCTCCGTCCATTAATCTTAGGTCTTTCTCTTCCTCTATTTTTTTTTTCAACGAAGAATAATTGTGGGCGTATTTCATACAAAATTGAATGGACAATCTTGATGCCTTAATTGTGATGATGCAACAAACAAGGACTATTCATTAGGATGAGCCTATGACAGCGCATCACGTAAAAATTAGGACTATTCATTAGGATGAGCCTATGACAGCGCACTATGTAACAATTAAGACTATTCATTAGGATGAGCCTATGACAGCGCATCACGTAAAAATTAGGACTATTCATTAGGATGAGCCTATGACAGCGCACTATGTAACAATTAGGACTATTCATTAGGATGAGCCTATGGCAGCGCATCACGTAAAAATTAGGACTATTCATTAGGATGAGCCTATGACAGCGCACTATGTAACAATTAGGACTATTCATTAGGATGAGCCTATGACAGCGCACTATGTAACAATTAGGACTATTCATTAGGAGGAGCCTATGACAGCGCACTATGTAACAATTAGGACTATTCATTAGGATGAGCCTATGACAGCGCACCACGTAACAATTAGGACTATTCATAATGATGAGCCTCTGACAGCGCACTATGTAACAGTTGGGACTGTGCACAATGATATAATTGGGACTGCGTACCTCCTAACAATTGGTAAGATGCGCCAGATAAAACTATGAGGGATGAACGGGAACACACATGCACACACAAACGGCAAGAGAAGATAAAAGATACTGATCTCCCTCCCATTGTATTCTCAGAAACGACTCCTCGTTTTAGATGGGGCCCAGGCTGAGACTAACCGCCCCCGCTCAATTAGCTTCTGATCAGAATCTCCACTCCCACGCATTGGTGCGATCAGATCGGCGCGGGAGGATGTTTTGAGATGAGTGTTGACAATAAGTTAATGACGGGCCCGAGAAATCTAAAACAAGTCGCCCAGGGAGAAAACAACCAGTGAGCCTATGGGCTTATAACATTAAGACCGTTTGTGAGTGATTGGGGGGGGGGGGGGGTTGGAGAAAAGATTTGAAATTAACCCCCCCCCCCCCCTCCTCGCTTTAATTATGGAGATACGTGGTTGGATTTTCTGGGAATTTGGGGGGGGGGGGAGTTTGTTGTTATTTCCGTCAAACAGATAGAGGCTGATACCACAGGGGCTGATATCACAGAGGCTGATCAAACAAGGGATAATTGTTAATGGGTGGGCTATCTGCTCGAAAGCGGGAGTTCATATTTCTTAGTTATAGATTTCTAGTTAGACGAGGCATGGGACTGCTTAAGGTATTAGGTACCAGTGCGGTTGGAGACTGTGTGCTGTACTGTAAAATGTACAATAACGTACCCTGTGGCAGAGTGTCATTCACTATAATATGCAAATGTACACTTAAACCATACACACCGTGTCGCTTTTCGAGTCCATTTCAAACCACGACCATTGTAATTTAATGACGAACTCAGTAATAATAACTAAATTTTTGACCACCATGTTTGTGTTTCATTGAAATGCAACTGTAGGACATGTTTCATGGCGGGCTGAAATAAATTGTAAATAACATTAAGAAAATCATTTCAAGAAAAACACGGTGAAAAGCACACTGCATTGTAAGACATTAAAAACTGTATCGTAATACATTAGACACCGTATTGTAATACATTAGACACCGTATCGTAATACATTAGACACTGCATCGTAAGAGATTAGACACTGCATCTTCTTCTTCTCCTACATATTTAGGGCCCACGATCAATGTATTGATCATTCTGGCTCCTATGGATGTAGATGGGATTTGCAATTTGTCTGTGCCTGGTGTTGAAGTCGATATTCCGCTGGTTGCAATGGCAACTCAGTGAGGCTATCATGCACTGGGGGTTGGAAGGGAGGAGGCAATAGACGCAAATGTTTCAAGTGTTTTCGCCTCAACTGTTCCTTTTGGAAGCTTGTTCCAGCCCCTGATTGTCTCTGGCAGGAATGAGCAGTTCCTTTACTGGCTTCTTGTTGGTATGTCTGGGACCCAGCAGAGCATCGACAGGTTGGAGGGGCTCCAACGACGGGCTGGTCGCAAATGGAGGAACGATGATGACTATCCAGGCTTACCATGATGTACAAGATAAATGATGGACTGGTCCACTACCCCAACATTAAATAGAAACTCGTCCCTCTCCCCCATCGACAGCGATAAGGCAATGACAGGCAGTTCCGGTACATGCCAGCAAGAAGCCAGTACAGGAACTGCCCATTCTAGTGAAAGAAAGAGCCTATAAAGCATTTGTCAATGCCACTTATAGATTACGCATTACACTGGTGTTGGCAATATTCAGATTTCGCCTTGGGACCCTTAGGGACTTGTTTGGCTGGTTGCACACATTGTTAATGTCCTCGTCGCAGCAGACCTCTCTTTGAATGTTAGACCTAGGTGCCTAACGGAGGAAACTGGGTAAATAATATGGCCATGCAATTCGTAAGAGTGGTTTAGAGGGGATCTGCTTTTGGAGACTGACAGGGTCTGGCACTTGACGGGATGAAATTACATGTCCCATCTCATCTCCCACTGTACTAACCGATTGAGATCTTGTTGTAGCTGGTCCTGGTCAGATCTGTTGACGATCGTCCTATACACCGCCGTGTCATCTGCGAACAGTCTTACTTGGGATGTCCGTTTCTCGTATAAGTCATTGATGTATGCTAGGAACAAACAGGGGCCTAGCACCAAGCCCTGGGGGACCCCTGACTTAACACCGACAAAGAAGGTGCTTGTACCGTCCACTCTACTGCCTGGCATTGGTTGCTGAGGAAGCTAGAGATCCATCTATTGGTTATGCATTAAGACATTAGACACAGTATTGGTCGGAATAACAACGGAACATCTTTTTAATTCATCTGTGTTGGTGTTGAGAACCCAGGTTTGTACAATGGGTAGTTGGATCACTGCGCATCAACACATGTTACATCAGAGAAGAATACTATTTTTGGGTCACCATTTCTTCTGTAGGAGACGTGCAATATTTGGGCATTTATACCCAGCTGGTTGTAAAACAAACGTGGGCCTTTAGAATTTGATCTTTGTTTTAAAATAAATGGAAAAAAATGTCTTAATTAAACTCTAGAGATGTAAATTGTTTTGGTTTATTTTTCTGGCCTAATTTACGTGTTGCACACTAAATCTGTGCACCGCCGGAAGTGGGCGTGTGGTCAGTGCGGTGGCCTCCTGGCATAAACATGACAGACGACATGGATTGGCCATTTTGAAATCTGCCCGGTGGTCTTCCATTTTTTTCGAGCCTGTAGCCATGTGAGAAATAAACAGATAGATGGCGTTTGTTGTTGTAGGGTGAATGTGTGAATAACGATAGGTGAATCTAGAATCTAGATGGTTTGTGTCGTTGTTGTAGATGAATGTGTGAATAACGATAGGTGAATCTAAAATCTAGATGGTTTGTGTCGTTGTTGTAGATGAATGTGTGAATAACGATAGGTGAATCTAGAATCTAGATGGGTTTCGTCTAAGTTGAAGATGAATGTGTGAATAACGATAGGTGAATCTAGAATCTAGATGGTTTGTGTCGTTGTTGTAGATGAATGTGTGAATAACGATAGGTGAATCTAAATCTAGAGTGTTTGTGTCGTTGTTGTAGATGAATGTGTGAATAACGATAGGTGAATCTAGAATCTAGATGGTTTGTGTCCTTGTTGTAGATGAATGTGTGAATAACGATAGGTGAATCTAGAATCTAGATGGTTTGTGTTGTTGTTGTAGATGAATGTGTGAATAACGATAGGTGAATCTAGAATCTAGATGGGTTTTGTCGTTGTTGTAGATGAATGTGTGAATAACGATAGGTGAATCTAGAATCTAGATGGTTTGTGTCCTTGTTGTAGATGAATGTGTGAATAACGATAGGTGAATCTAGAATCTAGATGGTTTGTGTCGTTGTTGTAGATGAATGTGCGAATAACGATAGGTAAATCTAGAATCTAGATGGTTTGTGTCGTTGTTGTAGATTAATGTGTTAATAACGATAGGTGAATCTAGATATAAAAAAACTAAGACCATCTGAAACAACATGGCCTGATGGGTTGTTGTTTGTAACGCCTTGAGGGAAGATAAGTCTTCTTATTTTTTGTTCTCTAATAATCTCGAAATTGTTTACTTTCATTTATAGTCAGCGATAGATAGTTTTTATAATTGAACCCCACCAAGACAAAGGCTTATAATGTTCGTACAAGAACTTTCTTGGGTAAAGATCTTCGTAATAAACTTCTAGTTATTAAATTTATTTATATTAAATAGATGTAACACCCGAGGGTTATTTGTTGTACCGGTTCCTTAATTACAAGATTTTTCACTGAAGTGATAATAGATTGTGAATAGTGTTATCTAGTGTACAGCTGTTTGCAAAAGTCTTTTCTTGTAGTAGATACAAATCAATATTACAAATTTACTTGCAGCGTTTTACCATGGACGGAAAAGATTTATGGTGATAGACTTGATGTCGGAGAGTTGCTGTCAGAGACTTCATGTCAGTGACTTGCTGTAAGAGACTTGAGTCAGACACTAAATGTCATTTAAATGATATGAGACTTCATGTCAGAGACTTATGTATGTTTCTGAGTTTCTAGGTTGCATTCTTAGTCTTGATACTTGAGGCAAATATCTCATTACATTATGGCAGCCTTCCGTTTTTGCGAGACGATGGAGAAGCCATTGACACTTCATTAAATGGCTTAAGAGGCCCATCCAGGAATGAAAGACTCGGCTGCATTTCTCGCAGGAGAACCTTGACGCCTGGTTACACGTGACTTTCCTTTATGCTCTACATGTTGCAAGGACTTCATTTCGCGCATTTTCTGCCTTTTTTACCCCTTCATACACTGCTTTTCGCCAGCTGGAACGGTGCTCAGCGATGATCTCTTAGTAATTGACTTCTATGTTGGCGTCCAATAATTCGTGTCCCTTCTGCCAACTCTCCATGCAGAAGATTCTTTGGAATACGCCTTTTCTCCATTCTCTTTACTTGGTCTAACCAGCGAGTGCTCCTCTTACTAAGAGCGGATAAAATGCTACACATTTTTGCACGCTCCAAGGCATCTGAGCTAGGCACCTTGCCCTGCCATCGAATTAGCAAAAGTGACGCAGGCATCTTTAATGGAAGCTGTTCAGTTTCCGCTCATGACTGGCATATGTGGTCCACACTTCAACACCATATAGGAGCGTACTGAGCACATGTGACTGATGCTTAGTTTTGTGCCTTGTGATAATTTAGGATAATTCCACACCCGCTTATTCAGTTGAGTCATAGTTGCGCGGCTTTTGAGTTCCTCGTGATCACCTCTTCGTACACTGTTTATGAACTAGAGATATTGGACCGAAGGTATGTGAATTTATCAACTACTGACAGATTATGGCCCCCAATAATTATGTTTGGAGGGGACTGTGCTTCTTGCATCATATTTGTCTTCGGTAGACTAATGGTAAGTCCAAACTCACTAAGACCTGTATCTTTGGCACTCATACAAAACTGGGATCTATATCCTCAAGGTCCATATTTCCTTGAGGCCTGTATACTCTAGGCCCATATATGATTGCGACCAGTTTACTTGAGGCCAATATATGACTGCGACCTTTCAATTAGGGTCATGATTTACTTTTCTAAAAGTATACATTTACCCGCAACTTCTTTATTGATCGTATACAAACATTTTACTGGCGCATCAAATTCTAGAAAAAAATTTTTTTCCAAAAATCATTTTTTCTGAGACAACACAATTAAATTATACCAGCGACCTTTCAGACGGATAATCTGGCTGGTGAAAAAAAAAGTGTTCCAATAGGATAGAGTAACGACTTGTTTTTTGGTTTTTTTTAAGCGCTCATGATTATCATGATTTTTTGGCTTCACTTGGATCGTATGAATCTAAATTACCGGAAGAAAACTATCTAAGATCTGGTCAAACTTGTTTTTAAATTTGATTTCACTGCGTTAAATTTATATCAAATAACGGCTCTCTAAAAATATTTCGAATTAAAATGTCCAATTTATTGCTACTCGAGCATAGTGGCGTTCGCCTCGCGCCTTGGGGGACGACAAAAACACAAGGCTGATTGGTGGAGCCCAATTTATGGTTGCATTCAGGGATTGTTGGTATTTGCGTCTTAGACATTGTTAGTCGTTGTGTCTTAGATAGTGTTAGTATTTGTGTCTTAAACATTTTTGGTCTCAGTTGGGTCCGTAGAAGAAAAAAATATATATATTTGAATTAAAAAAGTTCCCAAACAGTGGCGTAGCGGGACATTGTGCAGCCCGGGGCGGACATTGAGTTTGCCGTCCCTCTTCCAAAACAGTACATATATATAGTTTTAGTGCTTCTGGGTACAGCGAAACCTGGAAATAACGTGCCTCAAAATAGCGCGTTTCCCGGCAAAAGTGCTAAATTGTTCCGACACGGAATCATTTTGATTAAAAACCTTATTTTAGGTCGCATTTCCATCTTTTTTTTTCAAATCGTAATTTTTTTGGACACATTTGACTCTTTCGCTCAGTTGGTCGTGATCTATCACCCTGTGGCAAACGAAGGTGGGTAGGAGAGCGAAGGATCTCCGGTATGGCTGGTTCGAAGGTGGTGCGTTGACGATCTCGCTAAAATTATTGCGGTGTTACGCGTCTGCGTCGTTGAGTGAACGTCGGGTAAGAGGTGCTCAGATCTACTTTTTCGTTTCATGCTTGGGTAAAGAGTTGAGCCACTTTTCCTGGAATGCTGTAACCGTTTATTGCTTTAAAAAGTAAACAATTTTACTTTTCAAATAAATTAAATATTACAATTTTGAAACAAAAAGTAGAAGAAAAATTTGTTTTAAAAAGTTTTTAAGAAATACTTTCTGTCAAAGTCTAGCTGAAACACACTAAACAATCTTAAAATTCATCACTCGAAGAAGTCTGGGCAAAAAAAAAACAGTAATTAATTAATTAGTGATAGTTCATGAAATATCATTATGTTTACATAAAATAACAATAGCTACTTATAAATTATAATCATTTTAGACGTTTATCTTCATCAAATGACTGCTTCTCCTGGAACCTAACTTCTGGAAGTTGAATCTCTCCTCTTTTTGTTCGCAACTCTAAATACATTTTAACCGAATTTGTGTGCACAGAGGAAGGCCAAAACAAACTTTTTTGCAATTTAGGATACCGTAATATTATTACAGCTGTCACGTAGGTCTGCTCTGAGCTGTTTATTTCATGTCACACCAGGACCCGTATATCCCCCACCCCATATCTACATTTAACTGGGTCAGAATTACAAAACTAAGTACACTGGTTAGAATGTAGCCATTTGTTTTCTTCAGAATTCCAATATCCCATAAAAATATTTAGTAAATGATCGTATAAAATTATACCAGGCGTATATTAATCTATAAAATCTCCTTCTTTACTTCGCACTTGGCCGAAAATGCCGCCCACCCATATAGAGAGGAAAAAAGTGCCACCAGGGGTGGAGTCCCCCCACCCACCCGGCACTTAATTCCTACGCTACGCTGCTGCTCCCGAAAAGAAATTTAATTCAGGGATATTGAGGTTTAATTGAACGAATGTGAGCTGAGTTTTGATGAATGGCTCAAGTTAATGTCTTTGATTTATCAACTGTACGAGGTGGATTCTTTTACGGGAGGTGGAATATTCTACAGGGAACAAGAGGTGGATTCTTTTACAGTAACTTAGAGGTGGAATCTTTTACAGGAAGTTAAAGGTGGCATCTTTTACAGGTTGCTAGAGGTGGCATCTTTTACAGGGAGATTGATGTGGAATCTTTTCCACGAGTTAGAGGTGGAATCATTTTACAGGGAGGTATAGGTGTAACATTTTATATGAAGTCTTATGTGGAATCTTTTGCAGAAAGTTAGAAATGGAATATTCTACAGAGACTTAGGGCTGGAATCTTTTACAGAGATTGAGATGTAAAATCTTTTAAATTCAGTTAGAGGTAGGATCTATAACAAAAAGTTAAATGTGAAATCTTTAATAGGAAGGCTGAGTGGACTCAGAATCAAAGTATTGTAAAGTGCGAATGGTGACACATTTCTTCTAGTTCATATCTGCTAGTTCATTTCTGCTATTTCATTTTGCTAGTTCATGTCTGCTAGTTCATTTCTTCTAGTTAATATCTGGTAGTTCATTTCTGCTAGTTCATTTCTGCTAGTTCATTTTGATAGTTCTTGTCTGCTAGTTCATTTCTTCTAGTTTATGTCTGCTAGTTTTTGTCTGCTAGTTCATTTCTGCTAGTTCATTTCTGCTAGCTCATATCTGCTAGTTCATTTTGCTAGTTCATTTCTGCTAGCTCATGTCTGCTAGTTCATATCTGCTAGTTCATTTTGCTACTTCATGTCTGCTAGTTCATTTCTGTTAGTTCATATCTGCTAGTTCATATTGCTAGTTCATTTCTGCTCGTTCATTTTGATAGTTCATGTCTGCTAGTTCATTTCTTCTAGTTCATATCTGCTAGTTCATTTCTGCTCGTTCATTTCTGCTAGTTCATGTCTGCTAGTTCATTTCTTCTAGTTCATTTCTGCAAGTTCATTTCTGCTCGTTCATTTTGATAGTTCATGTCTGCTAGTTCATTTCTTCTAGTTCATATCTGCTAGTTCATTTCTGCTAGCTCATGTCTGCTAGTTCATATCTGCTAGTTCATTTCTGCTAGTTCATATCTGCTAGTTCATTTTGCTAGTTAATTTCTGCTAGCTCATGTCTGCTAGTTCATGTCTGTAGGTTGCAGTATGCAGGCTCACTAACTGAACCCGTTGAAAGTTACAACATCGCAACCCTAACATTCACTCGGGTCTCATCATTTTCAAAGTTTTTTTTTGTTTGGAGCCTGAGGCTATCTTCATTTTTGTCCCGCCCATGCGCTGTGTTACAGGAAGAAGAATGAGGTCTTGTTGTGTTTGGCATTTTTCTTATTCTTATGGCTTTTTTGTTTATTTGTTAAAGCTCACTAACGAACTGATAACAAACTTAACGTATATAATATGCTATCTTTTAGATAACAACTTATATTTCAAAATTGTACCCAAAAAAAAATATTTAAAATTTTTGGAAGTAGAAGCACTTACAGTTGTTTAAATGATTGTCACTGTGTTTACGTAGTTTAATCATACTGGAAAAAGAAGGGGAAAATGGACGTATTCGAAGCTACAAAATGTGTTTCAAATATTGCGCTTAATTCAAGGTTTCCCAAACTCGATTATCCCTCATCCCTTCCATTGTGCATCAGTAGGTCGCTACCCAAGTTATTTGGCTGGTGTCTTTGGTGGGGGTAAGTGGTTAAAAAAGGGGGGGGGGTATGTGTTTATTGGCCAAATTAATTATTTCAAAATGTCAAAACTTTAAAAAGACTGTTTTCGGTTTTTCTCACTTGATATCTAAAAAAATACTTGATATCTAATAAAGAGTTGATATCTAACAAATAATTGATATCCAACAAATACTTGATATCTAACACGTTTTATATTTGAATTTTTTTAACGAAAGCGCATGCTTGGAATTCAGTCAAATATTTATTATATATATATATACATAGTCGTGTCGCATTGATTTTTCTTAGAGTACACGTAACAAATGGCGACTAATTGATTATAATTCCCATTTTGCACTGTCAGAGTTTCACCGTTGAATGTTGAAAAGATCAACTTCCGGGCTTACATAGTGAACTCTTGCAGCTCCTGCTGTTCTTTAAGAATGTTACCACGTCATTGGAAAATTACATTATCGTCCAATACTTAGTACGGTGGTTCTCAAACATTTCACTAACCGAAACTATTCAGACACATAGCAGTAATTGTGGGGTCTCGCGTACTAAATCAATATTTTAAAAAGGAAATTGTAACAACAGATACTAATGACACTATTTTTTTTTTAAAGGTTCCATATAGTTCCACAACTTGAGAACTGTTGGCACGGATGCAGTGCAGAATGGTTTCGTTTTATAATCCCATTACTAAGTTCAAAATTTCCATTCAAAATCATTGCACCCCTCAACCCCGGCCTCCGGGACATTTGCCTTATATTTGAAGTTTCAACTTCACCGATTACGACATGAAGTCCTCTCCCGTTTCTCTCCGTAACTTCCGCCTCTTTCCATTCGCCGCATGGACACACTTCACTAATGATATTTTAAAACCATTCAGGGTACAGCAGCGAAAAGCTAACATGAAATTAATTAGATGACGTCAAACGGTTTATTTGAGACACGGTCAATCGGATTATATCCCTCTGCGGAGTGATATACACCCGAACGACTGCTCGTGGATTGTGGATTGATAATTCTCATGACGTATTACGCATGAATTACTGACATATCTATACGCTATAGTTGCCTTCTTTTTTTTTTGTTGCTTTTTAAATAAGGTTTTCGTGCAGTTACTTTGGGATCCAAATAGAATCTGTCAATCTGACATGTTTTAACAGAATTGGATTTCACGAGAAATATTCAATAAAAAATCTGGCGAGGTATATTACATTCAGTAGTGCACTGGTGTGGCCAAGCCATGAGGTGATGGACTGGAGTAGCAAAGCCATGCGGGGGTGGACTGGAGTAGTAAAGCCATGCGGTGGTGGACTGGAGTGGCAAAGCCATGCAGTTGTGGACTGGAGTAGCAAAGTCATGCGGTGGTGGACTGGAGTAGCAAAGCCATGCGGTGGTGGACTGGAGTGGCAAAGCCATGCAGTGGTGGACTGGTGTAGCAAAGCCATGCTGTAGTGGACTGGAGTAGCAAAGCCATGCAGTGGTGGACTGGAGTACCAAAGCCATGAGGTGGTGGACTGGAGTACCAAAGCCATGCGGTGGTGGACTGGAGTAGCAAAGCCATGCGGTGGTGGACTGGAGTAGCAAAGCCATGCGGTGGTGGACTAGAGTAGCGAAGCCATGCGGTGGTGGACTGGAGTAGCAAAGCCATGCGGTGGTAGACTGGTGTAGCAAAGTCATGTGGTGGTCAGTCCCATTGGACCAGGACAAAAATAAAAAACGGTGCTATCCAATGCAACTTTTCTTGTCCTTGTGGCCCATGGAAAGGTGGGGGGGGGAGGGGGCGCTAGCCACTATATCACCGGTGGAGCGGCCCTGAAGTCCCAAATGTCACAGACCCACTGAGAGTTTTTTTTCCCCGCTGCCCCGGGTGCCCACTGATTTCATTACAATCTCATTGTTTTTTAAATCACACGCTATTTTGTTAAATACAAGTACATTTTGAACAGATTAATATCTTTTTATTGGAAAAAAAACAATAACTTGACGCACCAGATCTTTACTACTGGAGTAGGAGTGTCATTAAACAGATTTGAAGAGCTTATGAAATCTTAGAATATTGGCGTGTCACGTGGCTACTTTTGTGGACATGAAACTGTGAGGTCAGGGTGATGGATCATTATTTCTTTTTTGTTTCATTTAATTTCTCTTAAGAGACCACCAACACGAAAAAGCCAACCAAAAATATCACCGGGCATGCCCATTATCGCCCTCAGTGAGTCACCCAAGACACACCCCTAGAACCGTCAACCAATATTACCAGGCACGCCCATTATCGTCATCAGCGAGTCACTTAAGATACACCCACTAGTACCGCCAACGAGTCACTTACAAACACAACCACTAGCACCAATAAACGAATCCACCCAGACACACCCTGCAGCACCATCAGCGAGTCACTCCAGACACACCTTCTAGCACCATCAGCGAGTCACTCCAGACACACCTTCTAGCACCATCAGCGAGTCACTCCAGACACACCTTCTAGCACCATCAGCGAGTCACTCCAGCCACACCTTCTAGCCCCATCAGCGAGTCACTCCAGACACACCCTGCAGCACCGTCAGCGAGTCACTCCAGCCACACCCTTAGCACCATCAGCGAGTCACTCCAGACACAGCTTCTAGCACCATCAGCGAGTCACTACAGACACAGCTTCTAGCACCATCAGCGAGTCACTCCAGACACACCCTGCAGCACCGTCAGCGACTCACTCCAGACACACCCTTAGCACCATCAGCGAGTCACTCCAGACACACCTTCTAGCACCATGAGCGAGTCACTCCAGACACACTGTTACGAACATAGTCTACCCTATGGTTCTATGGCTTTGTTGTCAGGGGTTTAATTATATACATTTCACAAACGATAACTCTTATATTAAATATCTTTATTAACGAACTGATTCTTCAATTTCCTTTGATGTACTCAGAAACCACACTCTACAACAACAATAATACGTCATATCCCCTTTCACACAATATGTCACAAGATACTAAGAATAATAGATAAAACAACACACATAATCTCTAAACAACACGCAATCACACTATACATTGAAGTCCTTAACACACATCTTCTAGCACCATCAGCGAGTCACTCCAGACACACACCCCTTAGCAACATCAGCGAAGCACTCCAGACACACACCCCTTAGCACCATCAGCGAGTCACCCCATACACCCCCTCCCCGAAATCACGCACTATTTATGAACGGACAGAGAATCAACAACATACTTCCAACCTTATAACGGCTTTTCTAGAATCGTGATTTTTGTCTGACCTTTGACACCACAAAAGGACGATGCGCACTGCGACGTTGACAGTTGACTGACTAGAATGACAATCCATTATCGTAAACGTTTCGTTCCAGACTTTCATTAACCTTGTTCGACCTTGATCGTGGCAGTCATTTCCTTTGACTTAATTGAGACTGAGCTAAAAATGTCATGGAAAAAACATAATGGCTAGGTGTCCGGGCATACAGTCTGTTCACATTCAATGAAGTATAATCTATTGCAGAGAGACTTCTTGTCTGTTCACATTCAATGAAGTATAATCTATTGCAGAGAGACGTCTTGTCTGTTCACATTCAATGAAGGTTTAGCGCTAATATAATGTAAAAACTAAGAAGCCATCTTCCGCTCGCTTGTCTAATCCATAACAATTTTATTTAACGTGTTCAGTCCGTTTTTTAGTTAATCATGTGACCATTGTTTTAAATAGATAATTTCATGATCTCAATATTGACAGCAGGATGGGTAGATTATAACATGAGAGATAGATTTTACTGTGAGGTGGAGATTATAAAGTCTGACATGAGAAATGAGCCAGATTTGAAGATCTGAGATAGTCTTCACGAGAGCAACACACTCACTTTCAGATTCTCATTTTGTTCTTTCCTCACTGCTTCCCTCTTGGTCTTTCACCCCTACTCCTATTATATTTTCATCCCTGCTTCTCTTACTGTAGTTTCATCCCTGCTTCTCATGTTTTAGTTTCATCCCAACTTCTCGTGTTGTAGTTTCAACTACCTCGCATGTTGTAGTTTCATCCCTGCTTCTCATGTTGTAGTTTCATCCCTACTTATCATGTTGTAGTTTCATCACTACTTTTCATGCTTTAGTTTCATCCCAACTTCTCATGTTGCATTTTCATTCCTGCTTCTCATGTTGTAGTTTCATCCCTACTTCTCATGTTTTAGTTTCATCCCTGCTTCTCATGTTGTATTTTCATCCCTGCTTCTCATGTTGTAGTTTCATCCCTACTTCTCATGTTGTAGTTTCATCCCTGCTTCTCATGTTGTAGTTTCATCCCTACTTATCATGTTGTAGATTCATCCCTATGTCTCATGTTGTAGTTTCATCCCTACTTCTCATGTTGTAGTTTCATCCCTACTTCTCATGTTGTAGTTTCATCCTTACTTATCATGTTGCAGTTTCATCCCTGCTTCTCATGTTGTAGTTTCATCCCTACTTCTCATGTTGTAGTTTCATCCCTGCTTCTCATGTTGTAGTTTCATCCCTGCTTCTCATGTTTTAGTTTCATCCCTGCTTCTCATGTTGTAGTTTGATCCCTGCTTCTCATGTTGTAGATTCATCCCTGCTTCTCATGTTGTAGTTTCATCCCTGCTTCTCATGTTGTGGTTTCATCCCTACTTCTCATGTTGTAGTTTCATCCCTACTTCTCATATTGTATTTTCATCCCTGCTTCTCATGTTGTAGTTTCATCCCTACTTCTCATGTTGTAGTTTCATCCCTGCTTCTCATGTTGTAGTTTCATCCCTACTTATCATGTTGTAGATTCATCCCTACGTCTCATGTTGTAGTTTCATCCCTACTTCTCATGTTGTAGTTTCATCCCTACTTCTCATGTTGTAGTTTCATCCCTACTTATCATGTTGCAGTTTCATCCCTGCTTCTCATGTTGTAGTTTCATCCCAACTTCTCATGTTGTAGTTTCATCCCTGCTTCCCATGTTGTAGTTTCATCCCTGCTTCTAATGTTTTAGTTTCATCCCTGCTTCTCATGTTGTAGTTTCATCCCAACTTCTCATGTTGCATTTTCATCCCTGCTTCTCATGTTGTAGTTTTATCCTAACTTCTCATGTTGCATTTTCATCCCTGCTTCTCATGTTGTAGTTTTATCCCTACTTCTCATGTTGTAGTTTCATCCCTACTTCTCATGTTTTAGTTTCATCCCTACTTCTCATATTGTATTTTCATCCCTGCTTCTCATGTTGTAGTTTCATCCCTACTTCTCATGTTGTAGTTTCATCCCTGCTTCTCATGTTGTAGTTTCATCCCTACTTATCATATTGTAGATTCATCCCTATGTCTCATGTTGTAGTTTCATCCCTACTTCTCATGTTGTAGTTTCATCCCTGCTTCTCATGTTGTAGTTTCATCCCTACTTCTCATGTTGTAGTTTCATCCCTGCTTCTCATGTTGTAGTTTCATCCCTGCTTCTCATGTTTTAGTTTCATCCCTGCTTGTCATGTTGTAGTTTGATCCCTGCTTCTCATGTTGTAGATTCATCCCTGCTTCTCATGTTGTAGTTTCATCCCTGCTTCTCATGTTGTGGTTTCATCCCTACTTCTCATGTTGTAGTTTCATCCCTACTTCTCATGTTGTAGTTTCATCCCAACTTCTCATGTTGTAGTTTCATCCCAATTTCTCATGTTTTAGTTTCATCCCAACTTCTCGTGTTGTAGTTTCATCCCTGCTCCTTTCTTGGTTTTTTCAGTTAGCACAAATAGATTTCTTCTTTAAAAAAAAAAAATCACCCTTTCTTTATGTCTTTAAAATTTCAAGTCTAAAAATGTGACCTAAGATTTGAACAATTTTCACTAACTTCACGTAGGTTATGTACATTCGTTCAAAGTTCTTTCTTCCCCCTTGATGATTTTTAAGTAAACTTCGTTCCCTCCCCCTTCAGCACAGTTATGTGGATTTCTTTAAAAATATATATATAAGTATTTGACAGGGGCGCAGCCTTGGTTGGCAGCGCTAGTCACAAGCATTGTGCCACCCCAAATGTTTAGACCCTGGGCAAAGTTGTCATCATATTTATGGAATCTTGGCATTCAGCGGAAATGACCATGTCGCCGTCATGAACTGTTCTGCCTCCACTACACAACGTCACAAATGACCCCCCCCCCAAACCTGCTCCACCCTCTCCTCTAAACTTAGTTAAAAGTATCGTGGTCAGAAGAGAAAACTTGAATACGCCACGTGAATTTAAAGACCCTCAATTAAGTTTTTAGATACCGCACAGCCACGTGGATGCGGGAGAATAAAGATTGGGCCGGGAAATATCAGCGAGTCACTCCAGACAAACACCCCTTTGAGTGGGACAGTTACATACCAGCTCTGATCACTAGACATGATATTTGATGTCTTTGAGTGGGACAGCTATATACCAGCTCAATCACTAGACATGATATTTGATGTCTTTGAGTGGGACAGCTATATACCAGCTCAATCACTAGACATGATATTTCATGTCTTTGAGTGGGACAGCTATATACCAGCTCAATCACTAGACATGATATTTCATGTCTTTGAGTGGGACAGCTATATACCAGCTCAATCACTAGACATGATATTTCATGTCTTTGAGTGGGACAGCTATATACCAGCTCAATCACTAGACATGATATTTCATGTCTTTGAGTGGGACAGCTATATACCAGCTCAATCACTAGACATGATATTTCATGTCTTTGAGTGGGACAGCTATATACCAGCTCAATCACTAGACATGATATTTCATGTCTTTGAGTGGGACAGCTATATACCAGCTCAATCACTAGACATGATATTTCATGTCTTTGAGTGGGACAGCTATATACCAGCTCAATCACTAGACATGATATTTCATGTCTTTGAGTGGGACAGCTATATACCAGCTCAATCACTAGACATGATATTTCATGTCTTTGAGTGGGACAGCTATATACCAGCTCAATCACTAGACATGATATTTCATGTCTTTGAGTGGGACAGCTATATACCAGCTCAATCACTAGACATGATATTTGATGTCTTTGAGTGGGACAGCTATATACCAGCTCAATCACTAGACATGATATTTGATGTCTTTGAGTGGGACAGCTATATACCAGCTCAATCACTAGACATGATATTTGATGTTTTTGTGTGGGACAGTTACACACCAGCTCTGATCACTAGACATGATATTTGATGTATTTGAGTGGGACAGCTATATACCAGCTCAATCACTAGACATGATATTTGATGTCTTTGAGTGGGACAGCTATATACCAGCTCAATCACTAGACATGATATTTGATGTCTTTGAGTGGGACAGCTATATACCAGCTCAATCACTAGACATGATATTTCATGTCTTTGAGTGGGACAGCTATATACCAGCTCAATCACTAGACATGATATTTCATGTCTTTGAGTGGGACAGCTATATACCAGCTCAATCACTAGACATGATATTTCATGTCTTTGAGTGGGACAGCTATATACCAGCTCAATCACTAGACATGATATTTGATGTCTTAGAGTGGGACAGTTACACACCAGCTCTGATCACTAGACATGATATTTAATGTATTTGAGTGGGACAGTGATCACTAGACATGATCAACTAATGTTTGGTAGCTGGTGGAGGAGTGATGCAGGTTTAGTTTGATTCTAATGGTGGTGCTCTTGCGTCACTTGGCATAAATGAGGCCAATGGGGATCCATGATATCTCATCCATGAAAATTAAGCTGAAATGAATAATTACTGTCACAGCTCAAATATTGGGGTAATTATTTTGTTTCGGGTGAAGCATTGTTTTTAGTAAATTAATATGCACAAGAAGTTCATTAGATATTGTATGTCATGTGCAAAAAGGCAAGTGGACGACTTTTAAATTGGATTTTGTGTATTTTCATCATTGGCTCTTGTATATCAAAAGAGATATTAATATTGACTCAACAGATCTGAGTGGAAGAAGTTATAAGACAACTACGTTTCCTCTATTTTCTAGAGATATTATTCCATGCTATGTGTCTACATATTCAGTTAATAAATTTGTGTGATGCGAAATTCATGAAGTTCTAGCCTCGAGCTTTAAAGTAATCATGGACGTTTGTGAATGTGGATACTTAGATACTACAACATAATACCACAGCAGTAATTACAAGTAACAACGTTGTTATTACGCAACCGTTACACTTAGGACCCAAGAACCTCGTGCCACTGGTCAGTTTTAAGGCTGTGGATGAGTAGGAGAGCGTAGGATGGTCAGGTGTAAATCATTATGACCTAAAATGTGCATTTAATGCATTTATTGTAGATTCTATTTGATTTCGTTGTTTTTAACCTTATGCCTTCATTTCCTTCTTAAAGTCCTTATGTCAAAAGGTCAAACATGGGCTGGCAGAGTAATGACTGACTTCAACGTTTGGTCAAAATCCATTCACATGTGCACTGGCATAGGTAATAGCGCAGTCAAAAGACCCTTGTACGGTGCTTAACTAAGAGTTAATTTCCGAAAAGGAACGATTCTGTACTACAGATCTTTTTTGCACGACTGAACAGCTTTGTCCAACATAACAGTTTTGTACTGCAGATCATTTTTGTATGACAGAAAAACTTTTTTTCGACATGACAGTTTAAACATTTTTGTACGACAGAACAACTTTGTGTGACATGACAGATTTGTACGACAGAACAACTTTGTGTGACATGAAAGATTTGTACGACAGAACAACTTTGTGTGACATGAAAGATTTGTACGACAGAACAACTTTGTGTGACATGAAAGATTTGTACGACAGAACAACTTTGTGTGACATGACAGATTTGTACGACAGAACAACTTTGTGTGACATGACAGATTTGTACGACAGAACAACTTTGTGTGACATGACAGATTTGTACGACAGAACAACTTTGTGTGACATGACAGATTTGTACGACATAACAACTTTGTGTGACATGACAGATTTGTACGACAGAACAACTTTGTGTGACATGAAAGATTTGTACGACAGAACAACTTTGTGTGACATGACAGATTTGTACGACAGAACAACTTTGTGTGACATGACAGATTTGTACGACAGAACAACTTTGTGTGACATGAAAGATTTGTACGACAGAACAACTTTGTGTGACATGAAAGATTTGTACGACATAACAACTTTGTGTGACATGACAGATTTGTACGTCAGAACAACCTTTCCTCGGATTCACATATTTTCATCAAAACCGTGATGCAGTTTGCTTCCTTCCTCATCTATATGGAGTTGTTCTGTGGGATACTGGAATGTATCGAAAAAGTGCTGGAAAGTATCGAGCTGAGGAATGGACAGTATCAACGTAAGTAATGGAAGGTATCGAGCTGAGGACTGGACAGTATCGACATAAGTAATGGAAGTATCGAGCTGAGGACTGGACAGGTTCGATGCATTCATGTCTTTTTTAAAATCCTTTATATTAACTTCGCTTTTTTTCACGGGTGACTGGGTGACGGACTCACAAAAATCTTAGGTCGGCCTATTGGCTCACTTCCCGTCAACATATCGAGCTGAAACTTGGCACATAGACTCGCTGCCGACGACAACGCATTCTTTCAAATTTTCAGCCCCAACCACCAAGATTCATTTTGCCTGCTGTTCAAGGGGAGGATAGCATTAAATTCCCGATATCTGCGCTAAATCAGGTGTTTTTTTTTTTTTTTTTTTTTTTTTTTTTTAAATTTGTCATTTTTTTTTTTTTTGTTTTTTTTTTTTTTTTTTTTTTTTTTTTTTTTAAATATCGCAAGTGCCTTTGTTGCGTAATATTTTCTTTTTTTAATCGAAAATTGTTGGTGAATTAAATCTGCGGTGTAAAGGCGATTGGAATTAGAATATTAGAATATTAATATAGTTCAGGGGTTGCGAGCCTGGTTGGGGGGGGGGTTACTAATTGGGAATTGGGATTCTTATAAAGTGCGTTACTTAAATATTTAGCCCCAGCCCCCATTGCTCGAGATTGCACATTTTATAAAGGATATAGTCGAAAAACTGTTTTGGGGGGTTGTTTAGTTCTATTTTCTTGAGTAAAGAATAAAGAGATCAAATTTTATTTCTATCACGCGTATTATGTCCTAATTTCTTATTGTAACATATTATTTTGAATTTAGAGTAATTCTTATGGTGTTTTTTTTAAATACAGAAAACTAAGTGTAAACGTATTCACACCATAACATGTAAACGTATGTGTGTGAGACAATGACACATTTTAGCGAGCCTTGAAAAGTAATTAAATGAATAAATGACTCCCTGTATTTAATTCTACCATAATTTGCCTTTTTTTCTGACTTTCATTCAAATTTGCATCATTTTGCAGGTGTGCTTGTCCGTACTTATTTAGTTATTTTGGTTGTTTTGTCTAAATTCTCCATTCTCTGTCTCGCTGACAGTTACAAGAGAGTTGATGTTTGGCACACATGCATGCCTTCTTAACTGGCATCTATTCATACTATTAAGATTGGGCTTATCCTTGATGTAATTATGAAAATATAAGGTATGAACTATTATGGGATGGGAACATGGGCGCCCGCAGGTAGGGGCAAGGTGGGCACTTGCCCCCCCCCCCTGGATTGATTGGATAAAAAAATTTTAGACAAAAATAGACAAAAAATTTATTAAAGTAATGAGAAAATAAAGAGAAAGTAACTAAGCTGATGTCCTGACCGTTCGTTCATCATACAAATACGCTATAGTAAATTAAAACTATATTAAAACATTACTAAAAAATTTTGCCCCTCCCCTGGAAAGTTAATCGATTTTTTTTGCCCCCTCCACCCCCTAGAAAGTTTTCTGCGGGCGCCCATGGATGGGAAGCAAAGAGAAAAAAATGCCGCGGTAAATGTCTGTAAAAAAATAATAACGAGACATTTTGGGAAGAATGTATTTTGTTTCTCTTTAAAGAATGAAAATATGTCGTTTTCAATTTTTTTTTTATAATAGGAAAAAATAGTACATTCAAAAATATAGGAAGAAATCAGCCAAGAAATTATGTTAAAATAAATTATGAACAGCTAAATTAGTACATACCTTAATACGAGACGGTTAACTTTAGAAATGGTTCACGCATGGCGACCATGACTCTGAGTTCTGTTGAGAGAGCGAAGATTTAACCTTTCTTTACCACCCACCAACTATACCAATTGAACTCTCTGACTGCTAACTGCCTCATCACCGAGTACCATCATCTCTCGTCTTAACCTTCATGATAAGATGGCCGTGATTAAGGGCAGGTTGGCAATCGGGTGTCGAGTGATGCCCTGGCGCCACTCAACTGTTTGAGGCTCTCTGGTAGTTTACAACAAAAAAATACTCTTAATCAATTTTTTTTTTTTTTTTTTTTTTTTTTGAGTTGTTGGTTGCTGACCCCGATTAGCGCCCGTTTACATCAACCTTTAAAAACATTTTGATTCTATTAATAAATTGAAATGTTTTACGAAGAATTTAAGGATTTATACTATTACCAGATAAATACTAATATATTTTAGTCTCGCTGTGTATACGCAATTTAGAAATAATTGCAACTTACATAATGGAATCCATACTTATTTTTAATTAATTAAATTATTAATAATTTTCTGTATCTTTTCGTATCAGGAAATTTGTTTGAAAGAAATTTCGTCGACGAAATTTGACCGCACGGGGCTTTGGTCGAAACTTTTTTCAGTTCACAAGCTAAAAAATTGCGTCAAATTTCTTTTTCAACGCCGTATTTTGTTTTACTATATAATATAAAGCGTTCAAAAAGACCAAATTTCCGCTCGATCGAATTTCCGTCGATCAATTTTCCGTCGACGAAATTTCTTTCAAACAAATTTCCGATTACCGTATCTTTTATGTTTTATTTACTGCCTGATTCTCAACAGATTTATACTGAGTTATATTTCCAATTATAATTTCTAAAACAAAAGTATTTTGTTTGTTTTCAGCAGCGCGTAAGTCAAAATCCGTGAAGAGGTCATAGGTCAGTCTATCTGCGGCAACACTTAGATTTGCCAGTCGGTAATTGACGTTGGACACGAAATTTCTAAATGTGAGTATTTCAAAAACGTGTGTGATAAAAAGTGGACGTGACCGTTGTATTTGAACGGCAAATATTTCGTTCCGGCACGAGTGACACTGGCCATGACGTGGGGGCGGAAAATAAAATTTGAGCGGCAAATTATTTAGCATCAGCCCCAATAACGCCACCATCCATGAGTGACTTTAACTGCCCGTAAGTGGCGCAGGAAGGCCGCCCCCTGGTAGGACTGACCATTAAACGTTTTTAATTTATCCTCTAAAATCGCGCTAATTCGGGCCATTTGCGGCCCCCGCATCATTGGTCAGAGCCAAATGGCGACAGGCCAGGCCCGTGAATTAAAGCAATGTCACGGCGCTGCAACATTGCGCGGCGACTCTGACCCGCATGGATTAAAGCTTTCACGCTTTAGTTCAAACCCCATTGTTGACTTTAATCCTCGTGGCCAGAAATCCATTACTCGCCATTACCGTTCAATTACCAATGAGGTGCCCCCCCCCCCAACCTACCCGCGCTGGTCACGTTCAAATGATGTGCATCCAAATGGTTCAATTAGGAGCACNTAAATAAAATTAAAAAAAAAAAAAAAAAAAAAAAAAAAAAAAAAAAACTTACTTAAGAGTAATATATTTTCCTTGTACACCAAAATATGGATTAATCACCCTTGAACTATTTGATTTACAAACAGAATTTAAGTGACAGTTTGTTTCTGTGGTCGAAGATTTGGTTTTTTGATGGAAGTCACGAAAAGATATTATAATAATATTAATATCAGTTAATTTTTGGTATTTCCTTTTTGTGTTACTTTAATATATAAATGGAAAGCTTGTGACCTTATTGCGCGCAAACAGGAAAAACATACAGATTTACTCTTTAAACAAATTTTACTTTACAATGTCTACTTCAAACGATAATAAAGACCCTGCACTTTAAACAACGCGAGGAGCCCCGAATCAAATGTTGTTAGTTGATGTTTTGACAGAAACACTTACCCCAGAAAGGGGAAATCATATCATTAACAGATTGCCTCAAATCTATTCAGCACTGCAGGGTTGGGTGCCTGTTTTCGCTGAACGTTTCCAGTTGAGGACTTCAGCCTGTATTTACAGCTGTTGGGGACTTCTGACCGTATTGACAGTTGTTGGGTAATTCGGACCATATTTACAATAGTTGTGGACTACGGAACGTGTATACAGTTGAGGACTTTTGAACAAATTTCTATATTTCATTATAATTTTTAAAAAGGGCCAACTTTCTTTCCTGAAGAAAAAAATTTCAATTTGCTTTTTCTGTTTCTTTTTTCTTTGAATCATTTCACACAATGGATCTAACCTTAGTTAGATTTCGGTAAGCTTCTATAAACCCCCCAAAAAATGTATCAGTATTAACAAAACTAGAGGAAAATCTTTCAGGCGTTGACCTGTTTGCAAACCTCTGTCTGTGCTCCCAGATGGGGTAGGGCAAAGAGTTTAATTTTTGTAGGTCCCAAATGTCCACGGAAATCATTACCCTCCTCCGACCTTGACCACCCACCCCACCCCCCACACACACAAATCTACTTGAAGGGTCAGTTTTCAGCGACATACGGAGTACAAGAATCTGATTTGTGAATTAATCTGGTCACCAGATTTAGCCCAGGAGCGTAGTGCTAACACTGACCATCGTGTGGGCGCATCCCTTGGCAAGATTCAGGGCGTTCACGGACAGGACAAATTGGATTGCACCTTTTAACCGAGAACTAATACAGGTTTGATATCTGCAATCATCACTAAATTTGCGTTAGTATTTTAGCGTTTTCAATTAATAATCTTTATTGCAGTATTCCATTTACTGGTTTGAAAAAAATCCATTAATTTGTATTTACATTTGGTGCTTTTTGTATGGGTCGCCATTAGCTCAATTTCTTTTGGGCACCATTAAGTAACTTACAAGGGGCACCATTAGTTAAGTTTCTTTGCGGCACCATTAAGTAACTTTACATGGGCCACCATTAGCTAAATTTATTTGGGGGCACCATTAATAAACTTTACATGGGGCACCATAGCTAAGTTTTTTTGTGGGCACCATTAATAAACTTTACATGGGGCACTATTAAAAAAGTTTCTATGGGGCACCCTTGACTAACTTTACATGGGGCATCATTAGCTAAGTTTATTTGGGGGCACCATTAATAAACTTTACATGAGCACCATTAGCTAAGTTTCTTTGTGGGCACCATTAATAAACTTTACATGGGGCACCATTAAAAAAGTTTCTATGGGGCACCATTAAGTAAGATTTTACCAGGCACCAGTAGTTACGTCTCAATGATAGGTGATGTAAAGACATACCTTACGTAACGGGGCATTAAAAAAAATGCTTTAAAAAAATATAATATGGGTTTAATATTCGTTGTGTATTATCGTTTAAATATAAAAAAATCAATACTGATGGGTCGATGTCGTTATTTTAAAACTGATACGCACGTGCGTCTGTTGGTTTTTCCAGGAGTGGCCGTGATAGTTGTACCTCCCATTTCACGATAACACTTTATTGGTACCTTCAACAAATCCATCGGTCGCGGAATTCTGTGTGTTTTCGTTGTGTTGTATGCCAAAATAGCCGCAGTGGGTCAAGAAGGACGGTGCTCCGCAACCTTCTCCCTCTCATGACAAACCTAGGCCCTCCCTAGAACTTTTTGGACCCGCCAGAAGTGAAAACATACAAAAATATTGGAAGCTTTGTGCTGGTTTCCCTGAACATAGGTATATCATATTATGTCATTCAAGATCTCATAAAGCTACTCTGAGATCCCTCTCATTCTACCAGGCACGACAGCTTGTTATTTTGTTAACGTCCATGAAGTTGATTTTCAACTTACTGTTATTCCTTACCTTCCAGAAACTCTCCTGATGTACTCAGAGGGGAAAACTGACGTGTAAGTAATGTGTTCAGATAATACAAAAATGGTGTTAGATACCATTCAGTATAATCTCTAAAGCAGATGAAATGTGTACCCGTTTGGTCGCTGTAAATTTCAACCAATGACTTATTTCATTGCATACAAACATACAAAATAGCTTTGACAATCACATTAGTGGCATTCTAAAGCTAATCATTGCATAGCGAATACCAGACGTTTTTGGTTTGGAATAGGAATTATAGCTCAGTTTGTAAAAATTATCCCTCTAAGATCAGATCTCAAATTTGACTCTAGAATCAGACCTTATACTCTAGGATCGTATCTCATACTCTAGGATCGGACCTCATATGTTGCTCAAGGATAAGACCTCACGTCACTCTAGAATCGGACCTCATATGTCACTCCAGGGACGAACCTCATATGTCACTCTAGGATCAGACCTCATATGTCACTCTAGTATCGGACCTCATATGTCATTCTAGGATCAGACCTCATATGTCACTCTAGTATCGGACCTCATATGTCATTCTAGGATCAGACCTCATATGTCACTCTAGTATCGGACCTCATATGTCATTCTAGGATCAGACCTCATATGTCACTCTAGTATCGGACTTCATATGTCATTCTAGGTTCAGACCTCATAGGTCACTCCAGGATCGGACCGCATATGTCACTCTAGGATCCTACCTCATATGTCATAAGTCTCTTACTACACCATCGCCTCTAAAGACGTCATTAAGTCGATGTTGTAAACACCGCATCTACTATCAATCCTGGTCGTGAATAAAGACGAAAGAGATTTTTTTTTGGGGGGGGGGGTGCTCGCCAACTACACCCCCTCCCCCAACCTTAGGGCACTCTTGTCGAGATCGTTTTCTACAACAGACCTTCTTACGATCACCACCGAAACTACCAATGTTGATTCAAGAGAACCCGTTGTATCTCTTGGTAGATCAATGTCTCTGTTTGTAGTTGTCATGGGTTCATTTCGATAAAAATTCTAGTTTGTTTATATCAATGATTGCTGATAGCCGCACTCCCCCACCACCAGCTCGCTTCAGCCCCACCCACTCCACCACACCACTTCCCGACTCCACCCGCATCTTATCCTTAGACAAACGGTCTCTTAATTACATTTTAATTACATTTATCCCAGGGAGTTTTAGGCGGCCTTTTTGTCTGATGTATCTGCAGGGCAGTAACGAGATGGCTCTGCAGGGCAGTAACGAGATGGCTCTGCAGGGCAGTAACGAGATGGCTCTGCAGGGCAGTAACGAGATGGCTCTGCAGGGCAGTAACGAGATGGCTCTGCAAGGCAGTAACGAGATGGCTCTGCAGGGCAGTAACGAGATGGCTCTGCAGGGCAGTAACGAGATGGCTCTGCAGGGCAGTAACGAGATGGCTCTGCAGGGCAGTAACGAGATTCAAATTATTTTGTTGTTGTTGTTGTTTAAAAAAAACAATGCCATTACCTTTGTCTTATTTTAAGACAGTGTGATTAAAAATCACCGTTGAAGTGTCGTCGTCGGCAACGAGTCTATGGGCCAAGTTTAAGCTTGATTGGTAAACGGGAAATGGGTCTATTAGCCCTCTTGAGACTTGGGACAAAGTTGTAAGAACCAAGAACCGATGACTTGTTTAAAACCGGATTCCGGAAACCGATAACAGGTTTATTAACATCTCTGCTGTTCTGATACACAATGCTTTATAATCTACCATTGTCCCTGGTTCTAGACACAATGCTTTATCATCTACCATTGTCCCTGGTTCTAGACACAATGCTTTATAATCTACCATTGTCCCTGGTTCTAGACACAATGCTTTATCATCTACCATTGTCCCTGGTTCTAGACACAATGCTTTATAATCTACCATTGTCCCTGGTTCTAGACACAATGCTTTATCATCTACCATTGTCCCTGGTTCTAGACACAATGCTTTATCATCTACCATTGTCCCTGGTTCTAGACACAATGCTTTATCATCTACCATTGTCCCTGGTTCTAGACACAATGCTTTATCATCTACCATTGTCCCTGGTTCTAGACACAATGCTTTATCATCTACAATTGTTCCTGGTTCTAGACACAATGCTTTATCATCTACAATTGTCCCTGGTTCTAGACACAATGCTTTATCATCTACAATTGTCCCTGGTTCTAGACACAATGCTTTATCATCTACAATTGACCCGGTTCTAGACACAATGCTTTATCATCTACAATTGTCCATGGTTCTAGACACAATGCTTTTTCATCTACAATTGTCCCTGGTTCTAGACACAATTCTTTATCATCTACAATTGTCCCTGGTTCTAGACACAATCCTTTAACCTCTACAATTGTCCCTGGTTCTAGACACAATGCTTTATCATCTACAATTGTCCCTGGTTCTAGACACAATGCTTTATCATCTACAATTGTCCCTGGTTCTAGACACAATGCTTTATCATCTACAATTGTCCCTGGTTCTAGACACAATGCTTTATCATCTACAATTCTCCCTAGTTCTAGACACAATGCTCTACCATCTACAATTTTCCCTAGTTCTATACCTCACGCTTTACCATCAACAATTTTACCTAGTTCTAGACACAATGCTTTACCATCTACAATTTTCTCTAGTTGTTACAAACAATGGTCTGCCATCTAAAATTGTCCATAGTTCTTATACACAATACTCTACCATCTACAATTTTCCCACATTTCTTACTGCTTAACAATCCTCAAAGACACAATACCCCACCGCCACATATTTAACATATTCTATTCCGCCGAAATGCCCCACGTTTTAACACAATAATTGCATGCGTTTCAGAAAACGTACTTGCACAAACTCAAACACACACACATAAACACACACACTCATACGAATCCACCCACACACACACACACACAACAATATAAATAAAATAGAATGATAAGAATCAATATTTTTATTATTTTTTAAAAATCAAACAGACCACCTCTAATGTGGTCCCACCCCCGCCCTTTGGGTTAAACTCAAATGGACCACCTCTAATGTTCCCCTCCCCCAATTGCCCATCCCTTGGGGGTAAACTCAAACGGAATGAAAAAAACTTGTGTTTTACTTTTACGTCATTCAGCAAATTCTTTGGCATATTAAAATAATTTTACAATATGGGCGAGAAAAAAATCCTGCTAACAAGCCATTAGATTTTTAAAAAAAAATCATCAACACGTGACATAAAAAAAGTTAATTCAACGTTTTGTTATGAGGGTCTCCACATGAGATTATTTTGTGTTGAGTTTTAGTGTTTTTGTTACTAAAATATAATCTCAGACCATCGTTTTTCTTCGTGTACGTAATTCGTTGATATGTACTTCTCTTTTCTAAGAAAACTCCAAATAGGTGTTAGATTATTGTTCGTTTCACACGATCAAATTTTCGTCAAATTGCTTTTTGAACGCACTATTTTGTAACATTAAAAGATTGACGCAAATTTTACATAAACTTGATTAGCCAAGCATTAGCCTTGTACACCTTTGTACACATATCACTTATTCATTTAACATTGCATTTTTTTTAATTGGGGGGGGTGTTGAGGAAGGGGGTGGGGGAGAGTGGGGGTTTGGGGGAGGGCGTTGGATTACACTCTCGCATCTCCTCTTCTTTGAAATTACTCACCTCAAATGTGTTACGCGGACTAGTATAAGCTATAACATTAGTGTCAAAATGTCAAAAATGTCACTGGTTTCAATAACCAATATTTAAGCGTTAAAAAGATCGGCACAAAAACATTGTAATGCTGGGTTAAAAAAATAATTCTCTACTAGAACTCAATTTAGAATATTTGTCCTGAACTTTTTTTTTTTTAAAAAGAAGAAGAAAACACCGCAAAGTTCTTGTATTTCAAAAAGGAAGTCAAGAAAAAGGAAGTAAAGAAAAAGGAAGTAAAGAAAAAGGAAGTCAAGAAAAAGGAAGTCAAGAAAAAGGAAGTCAAGAAAAAGGAATAAAAGAAAAAGGAAGAAGAGAAAAAGAAAAAAAAGAAAAAGGAAGACAAGAAAAAGAAAAAAAAGAAAAAGGAAGACAAGAAAAAGAAAGACAAGAAAAAGGAAGACAAGAAA